>CM035422.1:173408402-173693402 GCA_020310875.1 Ceratopteris richardii | reverse complement strand
TCTATGCTCTAAATCATAGAGGTAGTGCCATGATTATGGCCTTGCTAACCATCATTCGACTTACATTACCATTCGCCAATGCTCTTTCATGAAACCCATCTTTATGATCCCATCTAAATTGGTTTCCTTTGTAGAGAGACATCAGATTCAGTCGGTCCAAGTAAAGAAAAGAGGAAAAACATAATAACAAAGAAGGGGAATGAAGATATAAAAAGGACAGCCTCTATAGCACCTCTTACTGATTACAAAAGCCCAAGGCTACCAGTAAGAATTAAGAGAATTCAATTGGCAAGAGTAATAGTAGATGGGCATCCGGCGTTAACCTCGTGCCAGAATATACGAAGACTGTTTAACCTGAAACCAACTAAATCTGCTCAATTTATCGTTTCCTTGGCGGATCAAAGCAGGGTAAGTCCACCTAGCATAGTGGAAAGAGTGGAGGTGACGGTACAAGGATTAATCTTTGTACTCGATTCCGTGATCATCGCTTTACCTGAAGTGAAGGGTGGATTCCCTCTCCTTATACGAACACCATGACTGCGACATAGTCAAGCAGTACATAATTGAGGTAGTGACACTCTCTGGGTGGAAGAGCCTGACATAGATATGATGCAACTTCATTTGGATGGAGGCATTGGGAACCTTCCAAGTTGTTCTCCACTGAGAAAAGCTCGCATTGGAGGAAACTCATTTACAAAATTCTACACTAACACACTATATTAATAGAGGGAGCAGTAGAGAAGCTCAAGAAATAGCTGGATAAGAAACTCCAGAGCCAGCAAACATTTGGGCCACATCTCAACCACCACGGACCATGGAAGGTTGGGTAGCCTCCCCACAAATTTAGGCTACTGAAAACTGAGCCACTGAAATCAAGACTTCTTCACCTACTTGGGCAATTGAAAACTAGATGATTGAAAACAGGGCTTCTTTGCCTACCTGGGCACCTAAAAATTGGGTGAATTCAGAGGCTAGGGCACCATTTTGGCAAATGGTCCTCCAAGCTGTACACATGAATGGGCAACTCATCCTCGAGTCTCTGCAACTCGCCGACTCCTACGGCTGGTTGGGAGACTGAATGGACATCCGATATGGTCCACCCATAGTTACTTCAAGCCTCAAGGGATAAGTTGTCTCAAGAGATAAAAGTCAAAATTGAAGAGCACAGCCACGACGTTCAAGAACTCACTTCGAATGATCTTGATGATATAATGAACTGGATAAATGAAACTAATCATACTTCATGTTTTAAAATCACAGTGATGGAAGAAAAAGAACCAATTGTGGAGTCAATAGTTCTAGGAGAACCACCTGCTAAGGATCGAAGACGAGGTAAATTCACAAAGGAAGATGAGGTCACTCAAATAGAAGACGAGGTAAAAGGACTTGTCTTTCCAATAGAAGAAATTTCATCCCGTTGGATGCAGGAAAAGAAGCAATTTAACAATTGATAATAACCGCATATTCACAAAAGAAATGTCATTCAAAGGGGAAACATCCAACAAACTAACCAATCCAAAACCAATGAGGGGAATCAACATAGAGGGAGAAAGAAACCCACAAAATCTTTTGCTAGCAAGATGGTCGTGGGACTATCCACTACTTCGCTGAGAGGTAACCACTTACCACGTTCAAGCATAAATTTAAAAATGTGTTCGCATGGAGCTACAAAGACTTGACAGGCATATCTAAAGAGCTACACATGTACACGATTCCTTTGGTAATAGAAGAAAGATCAATCAGAGGTAAAATATATCAATTAAACCCAAAATATGCAGAAGTGATTTGTGTATGAGGAATAATGTGGAATAGTACATAATAGACTATAGGTTTTTTTGTATGTGTTATTTATGCCACATATGTAAAAAGGATGTTAAATATGTGTTGATACATAGTTTAGTTTAATAAAAAAATAAAAATTTCTCAAAGTGATGAAAACTTCGATGTTTAATTTTGTTTTTCAAAACTATGAATCAAACAATTTAAATCACTCTGTTGTACTATGGCTTCGCCAATGCTTCCAATTCAATCATCAAGACTATCAATACTCAGCGGAACATTGCTTTGCTACACTCTTCATTGGGAATATACCTCCACTCTTCGTTTGGAAATGTTAAAAATGCTAAATGATTGTGGACAAAGCCACCAATTAAATCGTCAAAACTTTCAATACTCAACGGCTGAGCATTGCTTTGCTGCACAAAAAATTCAAATCAATTCCGATTTTAGTGATCTTTATGTGATTTGAAAGCTTGCCAGACAAGCTTTCTAATAAGCTAAAAATCGTCAAAATTGACCACTCTAGCAAAGAGTAGCATGCTTCTGAAATTGACCAGCTGATAGGAGGTCACTGGCTCGAAATAGTGACTAAATGTGCCACTTTGGAGGCTTTCCAAATGACTTTGGGAGAGTTTCTTCAAACTTGTTGATACCAATGTTAAGAACCTAGTCTCCATGCTAGAGAGAATGACCTATGACTCTCCACTCAACCTGCTATTATATAGATCCTCGGATTAATGGAGACATCTAGATTGATTGTAGTCCACATATGCATGTGCAATCTCCACCACTACTTTTTACACCTTCCACTAGATTCTACTAGTGTTTTACACCTTCCACTACATTCTACTAGTGTTAAGTGTACCCATCACTTAAGTCTCTCTGAACTCAAATTAACTTGAGTTAACTTGAATGGATGCTTTTAGAAAGTTGTAAAGCTCTTTCGACAAAACTCTCTTCCCATGCTTTCCAATGAACCCAAGACCTCCTTCCCATCCTTGAGACTTAACCAATCAGCTAAGTGTACAACTTGTTTGATACGCAAGAAGTACTTTAATGTTGTAATTACCTTGAACCTTGTCCACACTACTTTATAACAATGAAACTCTCTCATTTTCTGGTGAGCGGACGGAAACTCCAAATTAAGAGGACAAAAGCTCAATCTTAATGCGAAAACCTAATGTGATGCTTATAACTTAAGAATAAAAATCACCTAATACCTTCAATATTGGTTTAAGTCCATGATATTCTGTCAACTTTGAAGTGATCAATCAATTATAAAAAAGAAGCAGAACATGAGGTCTGAACTTTTTACAAATCAACAAGATAACAGTAACCCAGTATTAACCAAAGAGACTAACAAGAAAAGTATGAAAAATTTGAAGCTCCCTAAAAACCCAATCATACGTATTATATCAGAAAAGACAGCAGAGAATGTAAGAATGAGATTCCAATGATATACCAACAGTCAACTGTAAGACTGAAACCACAAAGCCAATCACAGACAAATACAAGCAGTCAAAAAAATTATTAGAAAGCATGTACAATACACTCCATGTTTCCTGCAAGATTTTGAGCGGTCAGTATCAAACTTTTAGATTATAAGAAGCATGCAGCTAGCACTGTTGATTGTTCATGCAAGTACAAGGACACGAATTTCCCGGCACATATTTCAAAAGATGTTTTCAAAAACAATAAAAAGGCGCACATTTCATCAATGATCCATGAAGATGAAAAAAATGAAACAGCTTAATGCCTTATTCTTTTATCAGTATGGTAAAAAAGCTAACTTAAAATTTTTAGTCATCTGATAAACTATGACACAGGCATCAAACTACTCTGTCAAAAGGTTTCCACTTACCACACTGTCAAAAGACACCCCTTGTCTCCCAGCAGCATATGCTTGAGCACGCAACTCCTCAAAACTAACATCTCCAACAAGATCATTTGGGAGACTGAAGATGAGATACGGAAAAGTGAAACATTAGACTTGACTAATCTCGCATACATAATTCTGAAATAAATTGTTCTTAAAGAAGTCACCAACAATTTTCCATGAGCATAACAAGTGAGCCTCCAAAAGACTGGCAGCTCGTGCTCCAAATCTTCTTTTATCTGTAACTTGCAATCCTTAGGATTATTGCACCTAATTGACAAAAAAGAAGAAGGGGAGAAAAAAGGGCCCAGGGGAGGGGGAGGGCAAAAGGGGGTTTTAATTATTAATAACATATAATGAAACAAAATAGACAATGAAATCGCCCTTCAACAAGTCGAATAAAAATAGTTAAAGAGTTGACTGATTGGCCAGTCATAACAAAAAGTGTCCAGAAGTATCAAAGTAACAACCCTCAGACTGTTAAGAAAAGCCATTGAGAAGCATGAACCCAAAGAGCAGATCCTCAAAGATCTGACAAGCAAAATGAAAATTAATGTAATGCTCGTTTTCTATTTTAATATCATTTCAAGATTAGATTAGAATGTATGCATTTGGGCTTCAGTTAAATTTATGTAAATCAATGATAGGCATACCTAGGGCAGCTTAGAATTATATGTATGCACACACATACATACATGCATGTGCCACAAATGAGTGAATGCATGCATACATACAAGCATTTCTCAATTTGTCTGTCATCTTTATCTAGGGCCATGCTAATCTTCTTTGTACCATTCCAATTTTATCAGATGTCCTCGAAGGGACCACATATGTACATACATACATGCACGCATACATTGCTAAAAAGGCAATATGAATATTGTGTGTGCAACTCACTTTCCATCATTCTTATCACCTCACCCCCAAAATAGGTAATTTCTAGAGCTCGCTAGTGTGGACATGTGACCATCATGCACACACACTCTATTGCCAATCTAAAAGCCTTAGGACAACCCCCAAGTTAGGAGAAAAGAGAAAGGCAAGGGCCTAGGTCCTTTTTTTTGGGTGTGGGGAAGAGGTTTTGGTGGGTGGGGGTGGGCCCTGGGGGGAGGGGGAGGGCGGGAGAAAGAAGAAGGGGGGGGGAGGGAGGGAAAGGAAAGGGGGGGGGGGGGGGGGGGGGGGGAGAAAGGGGGTGAGGGGGAAAAAAAGGGGGGGGGGGGGGGGGGGGGGGGGGGGGGGGGGGGGGGGGGGGGGGGGCTGGTTTGGTAAATAATAATAACTTATAATAAAATAAAATAAACAATGAGTTCAACCCAATATCTCTATCTTTTATCTATTGATTTTGAAAACTCATAAGCTTCTCCTTCTCTTTATGTTAAAGAAGGAAAAGATGTCTTGATTATTTCTATCGTATATGTTGATGATATGATTATGACAAATCCAAAGGATTCAGACCTTCAATTTTTTAACACACAACTTAAGCGTACATTTGATGTGAATGATTTAGGTATTTTACATTATTATCTTCGGATTGAATTCGAATACAAAAAATGAGTGTATCTACATATGACAGCACAAATACATGGAGAAAATATTGAAAAAGTTTGAAATGATAAATTCCAAGCCTATGGAAACACCTATGGGTGTTAATGTGTCATTACACGCAGAAGGAGATTCAGAACCTTTTGATGTGACTTTGTATAGTCAAGGCGTTGGTTGCTTGATCTATTTATGTAATACACATCCTCACATTTAATTTGCAATTTCTCAAGTATCCAGGTTCATGCAAAGTCCGCTCAAGATTCATTGGAGAGCAGTTAGGAGAATTTTCATTGGAGAGCAAGTCCAATTTGTTGTTGTTGCCCCAAGGCTTGTGCCTTCTACTTCAACACAAGGAGGATATTATCTTGCTATTTAGGTCAATTTCTGATTTGGATTTTCTAAAACCCTAATTTCGAAATTAGTATTTTCTATACAAACAATTCTAAACTGTTTCTATGCACTTCCATTGCACATACACACTCTTCATATCTCTTAGGAACTTTATGCACAATTTCTTGTATCTAGAACCCTAAATTCAGCCTATATTCAGTTTTGTATGCATACATCCAGTTTTGTTACACACATTGTAATTTGACATTCATATTAGATAGTGTGTGTAAGTAAACATTCAGCTTACTATGACACTTTGACAAATTGCATATTTTTTCTCTATTTCTCATTCATCTAATTTTGAGTCTTAAGGTGTGTATGCTAAGGTTCATGTATTGGAAGATCCTGTAAACTTGTGAATATTATTATTAGGGCCCACCTCACTTCCAACAAATACCAATAGCTTTCTTTCCTTTTGGTAACTCACAAAGCTTCTAAGTTTAATTCTTGTGAATAGAACCAATGTCGTCTTGCATTACTTTCTTCCACAAAGGATTATGTAATGCTTCTTAAACACTTACAGGTTCCTTCTCAACTGAAGTAAGGGCCTAAGTGTTGTATAATTTACCCAATCTATTTATCCTATTGTTGACTTTAAGTTCTTTCCCTAAAAATTCTTGATACCACTCTCTTGCAAAGTTTGTAAATACCATTTTGGTACCTTCTTAAAAACTAGAGGCAATGCCTCTCTCTTTTTAGAAGACTCCAACTTCTTGAATTGCTCTTCTTCTATTGGTTGAGACGGAACGAGAGATAGTGAAGGTTGAGATTGAGGTGACATATAAATTCAACTTCAAGTTGAGTAGGAGTTGGGATTGAGGTTGAATATCATCCTTGTATGGCTGAATGTATGGATCCAAATTTCTTTCCAACTATGCATAATTCTCTAACTTTATAAAACACAGAATTTCTGAATTTTTATCATAAATCTCATTTTCAGCAATATAAGCTTTGTGTGAGCGCAAATTTTACTTGTATCTAGTACGTAGAACCTATAACATTTGTTTTCAACACCATAACCAACAAAAACAGCTTTGATTGATTTTTCATCAAGCTTATCACAATCTTTCTTTTTTATGTAAATAAATGATAGAGAACCAAAAACCCTAAAATAGTTCACACTGGCTTTCTTACCATAATAAGCTTCATAAGGTGTAATAATCTTCACAGTTTTTGTAGATGCTTGTTAAGAATATGGTTAGGTGTATGAATAGCATAAAACCAAAACTTAGAAGAAAGCTTCTTTGAAGATAACATGCTACATGCCATTTCTACAAGTGTACGATATTTTCTCTTGTTACGTGCCATTTTTACAATTTTGTCTTCCAAATATGATTGAAATCATTGGACATGTATTCCCCACCTCTATCACTCCTTACAATCTGAGTTTTACTTTGATTTCCATTTTCAACCATAGCTATGAATTTCTTGAATGGCGCAAAAACTTCAGACTTCGCTTTTAAATCAAAAACACATGAATATATTGTAAAATCATCAATGAAAGTGACGAAATACCTTTGACCATGTATAGATTTTACTCTCATTAATCCATTCATATCTCAATGAATAATCTGTAACCTTCTTGTAGTTGTGATAGATCCATGCTTTTTGAAAGCTAATTTATGCAATTTTCCTTCCAAGCATCCTTCACATGAATCTTCATCATCTAGTAAAGCAAAAGTAGGCAAATCCTCAACCATACCTTTGTCTTTTATATGCTTAATAACTAATACGACCAAATCTTGTATGCCAGAGCTCTATATTTGCATTCGGTGATCAAGTTGATCTAATAAGATTAGCATGGTTGACTTTTGACCATACAAACATCTCACTTCTATTTTCACCTTCTAATAGAAAATGCTCTTCATTTGGAGCAAGGATTTGACATGAATTCTTTTATAGAACAACTTTATAACCATATGTAAGAAATATTGAGAGAGAGAAAATTCCTCTTAATTTTTGGCACATAAAGAACATTAAAAATCTTGAAATTACCACTTGCTCTTGACTTTAAACTTACTTCTCCCACACCAATAACATCTACTATCTTGCACACCTAAAATGGTCACCCTTCTACCTTAAGAATTAGTAAGAAAAAAAAATACCAATGGTCACCCTTCTACCTTCGTCCATGTTTTTTTGTTGATCTTCATCTTGAAATAACAAGAATTGAAACTCTCCAAATGTAATTTCTCTCTTTCTCTTGTGGAGATAAAGAGATGTGACAAATGAACGATATGTAGATGGACATGAATTGATTAGGGTATTTATCATCTCTCTCTCTCTCTCTCTCTCTCTCTCTCTCTCTCTCTCTCTCTCTCTCTCTCTCTCTCTCTCTCTCTCTCTCTCTCTCTCTCTCTCTCTCTCTCTCTCTCTCTCTCTCTCTCTCTCTCTCTCTCTCTCTCTCTCTCTCTCTATCTATCTATCTATCTATCTATCTATCTATCTATCTATCTATCTATCTATCTATCTATCTATCTATCTATATATATATATATATATATATATATATATATATATATATATATATATATATATATATATATATATATATATATATATATATATATATTGGATATATGTGTGTTTGTAAAACACACCTTACGCACCTTACTTCCAATACCATTCGGTCCTCACACCTTATATGCACTGAACTGAACGCACCGAATGCACCGGACTGCCTTGACACAAATAGGCACAACCCCGCATGGAATCATTAACACATCGTAAAAGGCAGAAGTGGGAGGAGCACCAGTATTGGGACATATACCACTTGTTTATGAGCAAGGATTGTTTAGTTGCATGGCGCAATTTACGAGAGAGGAGATAGTCCACCCCCATCCAAGATCCTATGAAATGGCATCGATATGCAGAGAGTTTGCATCAGATACCAAATCAGCCATTGAACCGACACCTCAAAGCTCACATCTGACTACTTCCACTTTCTTCACACAAAAGAAGGTGAAAAGGGCCATCTTACGACTTCAGCATGGGAGAGCCAGAGATTAACCTACAAGTCTAGCATCTTATATATGGCGAGGAGATCTTGATACCACTTATTACACACCTCTTCAACCGAGCCTTGGTTGAGGGGTTCCAAGCTCCATGGACAAAGCACACCATTGTGCCTATTCACAAGTCTAGGACATGGCGGATCCTTACACATACCTGACTATAATGATTGGACCCATATTAGCCCAAACTCTATAGAGCTATTCTTGAGGAGGAGCTTAGAAGCCTAGCTGAGCAAGAGGGTTTTCAAGCTCCAAATGCAGGCTAGATTTCGATGTGCCTTTTCCACCATTGACCATATCTTCACTCCGAGATGTTTGATTGATCAAGCATGGGCGAGGAAGAGGAGATTATATTGTTGCTTTGTGGACTTCCACAAAGCATTTGACACAGTACCTAGAGAGCGACTCTTCAGACGACTACTTGATCTTGGGATTGATCTTGGGATCGCAGATGGCATGTTATGAGGAATCTATGCTTTATACGAGCAGGCGTCAGGGAGGGCCATATGTCCTGGTGGGCTTTCCGATCCCCTTGTCAACACTGCCGGTCTGAAGTAAGGGTGCCCATTATCTCCCACTTTATTTGGGATACACATTGATGAGCTTACAAACTTTATTAGGCAGCATGGAGGTAAAGTTGGTGGAGCCACTGTATGCATCTTGTTATATGCTGATGATGTGGTATTGGTCTTTGAGATTGATAAGGGGTTACAGAGCCACTTACATGCATAAGATGACTTCTTCTCAGAGAGAGGTCTTTCAATAAACCTTGGTAAAACCAAGGTACTTAGTTTTGGCACTTCTGCATAGATAAGGAGACAGAGTATATTCACAGTTGCTGGAGGACACATCCAGATCACTGATTCATATATCAGATTCATTTTCCATGGCCCACGAAGCTCGGGACAGGATCACTCGTGGATATGCATCGTTGGCATTGATGGAGAGGTAGTGTCACCATGCACACTTTCAGGAACCCCACATGAAGCACGTGTGCATATGTGCGTGTGTGCACGTGTGCATGTGTGTGTGTGTGTGTGTGTGTGTGTGTGTACAGCGACACAAGGTTCCAGGCAGAGCGCACACAGAGGGCAGCTTCGAGCTCCCATCTCTCTCCACTCTCCCTTTTGGATGAAACAATAAAGAACTTCATATCTTATATAACTTGAGTTCTCAGATAGCTGACCCTCTATGTGGGATTTTGGCGCTTCTCCTCACAGCTCGACGCAGGCATCCTTCAAGCGCCTAATGAAGGGATAAACTCCAGTTCTTTTTCGAAGATTTTTTTTTGCAAGAGTGCAAGGATAGAACAACTTATAAACCCAGAGTGGGGGCAAAATACTGATGAATACATGTAATATGGGCTGTCGTTATGGGGTATGGGCTTTGGGTTGATTCAAAAAAGCTTCAGTCACTCAGTTTTGAGCTTCTCAAAGTCATCCATCCATGAAGATGAGGTTTTCACTTTCTAACGGTGACATACCCGAATTCTCCGCACCATAGCTTCTTCATACGATATAGGATTTCAAGAATCTTGGTCACATTTTGAAACTACATTCCTACGCTTCGCTCAGAAACCATCGGTGTTGGATTTGGACGAGATTTGCCCCACCAAAATCTCTCTGCAGCACTTTAGCAAGAACTAGGCGGCCACTCCCGGGCCTAGTTTTTCGTCATCCGGACTCCAAATCCACTTTTTTCACTTGGGATAGTCTCAAATTCTTGAAGTGCAAGTGCTGGGCTACATATCTTGGACTGGCGAGGATTGTCACATCCTTGAAGTTGCTCAGTTTCACTCACTTTGCCCGGTCGGGGCTATTCCCACGTGCTTTTGGTGTTGTTTTGGATGGTTTATGGTGTTTAGAACCTCCCCGGACAAGCTGGACATTTCCATTTTTCGTTTGGGTCTGGCGAGAATTCAAAATCAGCGACCTAAGGCTTCAAGGACCACTTCGATATTGCTTCCGCAGCTTTACTTTGTAACAGAGAAGTGCTCTTGTGATATATTTCTCTTCTTGCATATTTGAGCTTTACTTCCATTCATTTTCATACACTCTAGTTAGCAAACGGGGGAAGGGTAGAAAAACATGGAATCTAAAGGTAAACAAGTAGTTGAAAACACTTCTCCATCTAAAGAGCAACTAGAGGATCCTGATTTTAGAATGGAAGAAGTAGAATTAGGGCAAGAAATAGAAGAGAACTTAGAAGAGAAAGAGCCTTCACAGGAAGAATATACTTATGAAGAACTTATAGATGAATTTGTCACTCGTGACCAATTCATAGACTTGAAAGAGCAAACCCTTAAATTAGAGAAAGATCTTGGTAGCATCACATCTCTTATACAGCAGCTTAAGTCTCAAATGATCTCACTTGAGACTAGTGTCACCTCTTTCCTAGCCAGGAAGGAAAGAGAGACTCCTCCTATTCCTCTAGAGATTAATAGGAAAGATACTTCTCTTCCTAGTAAACACAAAGGAGAGAGCTCTAGGGAAGCTCCCCTCCTGAAAGACTTGAAGCCACCTACCTTTATGGGGGATGACCGAGGCAGGAACAAGGGTGCAATCTACACTTTTTTACAAAAGTGGCATGATTTGCATCAATTGAAGGGCACCCCACCAGAGTACCGTGTGCTAGAGGCGAGTCTCTCCCTCAGCCCGCGTGCTTACAAGTGGTGGATGAGTCTTAAGGAGGCGAACTCTATCCCTACTGACTTGACTCAGTTTGAGACTCTTTTTCTAAAAGAGTTTCTTCCTGAGAATGAGGAGGAGAGGAATTGGGATGAGAGGGATAGGATTACTCAGAGAGGTAGGCCTCTTTCAGTCTATCTATCCCACTATAGAGAGATCATCTTGAAACTTAAGGGCTCAGATGATTTTCAGAAGACTAGAGGGTTTGTTAGGGGCTTAGACAAAGCCATAAAGAAGGAAGTCAGAAGGAATGCGCCTAAGATGTTTGAGGAGGCGATCAAATACGCCCAGATTTATGAGGACCATAACCGTCCTCAATATACTCCTATGGAGACGGATCAACCCCTCAAGCCTCTTAGTACAACTAAATTCAAAAAAAAGTTGCCTTTTGGGAAAAACAAAGTTTTTATTAAAAAACAAAGATCACAAGGGCCTAGGTTATCCACAGACCAGTTTGAGAAGGCCAAAAGGGAGAACCTGTGTTTTAGGTGCCTATCTCCTAGCCATTCACAATGGAGCTATCCACTCAAGAAGGGGGAAGAAAGGAAAAAGGGACCAGAGTCTAGTACAGCCCCCGAAAAGGGCAAAAAGGTGGTCCACCTAGTGCAGACCCTTCCTATTCATGGCAGCTCTAGCTGCATGGGAGTGGAGGTGATGCACGAGGATATAGAGCACACCTGTTGTTTGACTCAGTCATTCTGGTCACCACAGTTTGGACCACATGACTTAGTTAAGCTACATGGTAGTGTATACGGGACCAGGGTGCGGGTCATGATAGATGACTCGGCTACTCATAATTTTATAAACTATGCTTTGGTCAAGAAATTAAAGATTCCCCAGCAGCCTAGTGCACATAAATACATTGTATCTATGATGCAAGGGAAAGATAAAAGAATATGGGATACTATGGTATCCAATTTGAAAGTCAAGATGCAGGACTATACAAATTATATGGACTTCCAAATTATGAATATGGAGAGGACAGATCTAGTTTTAGGAAGAGAGTGGCTATGGGGGTTAGGAGACACACTTAAATGCAGCTATCAAAACAACACACTCGAATTTGAAAAGAATGGAAGTAAAGTTTGTATTCAGGGAGAGAGAGATGTACCTAGTGCACCTCTCATTTCATCACTAGAGTTGTATAGTCTCTGTTATTCTCAGCATGTACAGGACATCTTTTTATTGTATAGTCATGATACGGAGCATTGTACAGCTCATCTGATGTATTTTTTCATGTTAGGAATATAAATATGAACAGGACTTTCTACTATTCTTTTTTGCAAGAGTGTGTAATTGAAAGTTTTAAGGATCTTATGTTTGAGTACAGAGATGTTTTTCCCAGTGACTTACCTAGAGGGCTACCACCTGAGAGAGGGGACATTGACCATGCCATAGAGGTTGTTACTAACACTAACCCTATTTGTAGACCACCTTATAGGCTTAGTGTTTCTCAGCATGAGGAGGTTGAGAAGCAATTGCAGGATTATCTAGATAAGGGCTTCATCAAACCTAGTAACTCACCATGGGCATCGCCAATGCTCCTAGTTAAAAAGAAAGATGGCTCTATGAGATTATGTATAGACTATAGAGCACTTAATAAGGTAACTATCAAAAATAGATTTCCAATGCCTAGGTTAGAAGATCTATTTGATTAGTTACATCAAGCTAGGTATTTTACCAAGCTTGATCTTAAATCAAGATATCATCAGATCAAAATTAGGGAAGAGGATGTCCCTAAGACTGCATTTAGGACTAGATATGGGCACTATGAGTTTTTGGTGATGCCTTTTGATCTCACCAATGCTCCTGTCACTTTCATGAAACTCATGGATAGTGTTTTACGGCCTTATCTAGGACACTTTGTGGTAGACTTTTTGGATGACATTCTGATCTATAGTGTATCAGAAGAACAGCACTTGGAACACTTGAGGAAAGTATTTCAAGTGCTAAGGGAAATTTCACTCTTTGCTAAGGAGTCAAAGTGTGAATTTTTCAAGTCAGAGGTTAGATACCTTGGGCATAGAGTCTCCCAAGATGGAATCCAGATGGATCCTGAAAAAGTAAGGGCTATTATGGAATGGCCACATCCAAGGAACTTGGAAGAGCTGCACATCTTCTTAGGTTTATCAAGCTTCTATCGAAGATTCATTAAGAACTATGCCAAGATTGTTGTCCCGATGACGGAACAGCTTAAAGGGAAAGGGAAAGCCTTTCATTGGGGAGACGAACAGAAGCAAAGTATGGAAAAGTTGAAAGTAGCAATTGCTACATCTCCACTTTTACACATAGCAGAGCCCAACAAACCTTTTGTCGTTGAGACTGACGCGAGTGACTTTGCTATAGGAGCGGTTTTAGTACAGGATGGTCGACCAGTAGCTTTTGAGAGCAAGAAACTAGAACCGGCTCAGAAGAATTACTCCGTCTATGAGAAGGAGTTGTATGCAATAGTCCATGCTTTGAAGAAGTGGCGTCATTATTTATATGGTGCCAAAGTCACGATAGTGTTTGATCGAGAGCATTAAGTGGCTCTCTAATCAGACAGACCTTAAAGGTCGTAAGGCCCGATGGATAGAGACCCTTCAGGAGTTTGAGTATGAGCTTAGGTATAGGAAGGGAAAGTTTAATGTAGTGGCTGATTCACTTAGCCGCATGCCTATGCTCAATGGACTGAGTTTTACTCAGATCACTAGTGAGCTACTTGAGTCCCTTAGAGGAAAATGTAGGCTTGATCCTGCATATTCCGAGATTTGGGAAGCCATAGACAATGGGGATCGTGATATACGGGTTTCCAGTGAAGATGGAGTATTGACGGGTACTCAAGAAGGATTCAAGTGGAAGAATTACAGTGTCCATGATGGATATCTGTTATACAAAGGTAAGGTGTGTGTCCCTAGAGATACCGAGTCATGACACACCTAGTGCGGGACACCCAGGAGTTAACAAGACTTATGATCTTGTTAAAAGGCAGTTTTATTGGCCTGGACTTCATAAGGACGTCCTAGAATATGTGCTTAAGTGCAACAAATGCTAGGTCAACAAAGCTGAGAGATTGAGGATTGGAGGACTACTCAACCCATTGGATATTCCTAATGGGAAGTGGGAGAGTATCTCCATGGACTTTATAGTCGGTTTACCTAAGACACAGAGAGGGCACGACTCAGTCTGGGTAATTGTGGATAGGTTAACCAAAACAGCTAGGTTTATTCCAACACGTACTACAGTGAAGACACCAGAGTTGGCTAGACTTTTTGTGGAGAACCTATACCGATTATATGGTCTTCCTTTGGGCATAGTCTCTGATCAAGATAGGAAATTTACTAGCCACTTTTGGAGAGCGGTCTTCAAAAGGTTGGATACGAAACTTAGCATGAGCACGGCAGAGCATCCACAGTCGGATGGGCAAACAGAGAGGGTTAACCAAATCCTGGAGGATATGCTTCGAGCATATGTAAATGAAAGGCAAACTAATTGGGAAGAGTACTTACCTATATTAGAGTTTGCATATAATAGTGCCAATCACTCTTCCACTGGGCATAGTCTATTTATGCTTATGTATGGGTTTCAGCCAAGAGCTCCTTATGCAGTAGGTTTGCAGAATGAAAAAGTTCAAGCTGCAAAGGACTTCTTGGAAGAGATGAATGATATGCTTAGACTTGCTAAAGACAGCATTAGGAGAGCTCAGGATAGAGCTAGAGCCTATGCTGACCCTCAAAGAAGAGATATCAACTTTGAGGTAGGAGAGCAGGTCAACTTTGAGGTAGGAGAGCATGTCTATCTTAGAGTTCCAACTAGATCTGAAACCATGAAGACGGGACCTTGTCCAAAACTATCTCCTAGGTATTGTGGACCATTCCAAATACTTAAGAGAATAGGAAAGATGGCTTACCGGCTCCAACTTCCAGAGAATAGTCAAATCCATCCAATTTTTCATGTTAGCCGGCTTAAGAAAAGGTTGGGTGAATCTGACAACCTCATTCCAGATAGTGAGGTAGTACAGCCTATTTCTGTTCAATCTATTCCACATGAGCCTGAGAGCATATTACGCACTCGAGAGAAACGGACGAGAAGTCACTTATATAAAGAGTGTCTAGTAAAGTGGAAAGATAGTTCAGACGATAGTGCCACATGGGAGCGGGTTAGCACCCTTCAGAGATGGTTTCCCAGTTTTAGATTACCTTCCCAAGAGTTTCCTTAAGGGGAAGGATATGGGGAAACAACACGAAGACAAGACCATGTATTTCTATACATGGGGATATAGTGGGAGTGGTAGTTCTAATATTTCTCTCTCTCAATCAGACCTTCCAGTACCATTTTTGAGGACAAAAATGGAATTAAGGGGAAGGAAATGTCACATAGAGTATCATATGAATTGGAAGTAGAGGTGTGACCCTCCTCAATTTCATAAAGAGTATGATTCTCATATGAGTGCCAAGTGGCACTCATATGAGGAGCTTTGACTATGACCCATTTTGGGTATGTAGGGGAGAGAGCATTTATTGATGAACTGCTACGCGGCTGGGCGGAATATAGAAGACGTCGGTCTCCGTGCTCGCACAAATTCTGAGAAGAGATCATCGAATTACTTGTACAGGCGGTTATGCAAAATGAAGAGCTTCATTGAGAGCTACAGAGGGCGGCGAATCTGACAAATTCCAATACCAGTCAATATATATGTTTCCCTATGAATTAGCAAGCTGGGTCCGTCTAGTGGTGATGACTTGAAATGCGAATAAGCACGGAAGTGGGCAACATGCGGCCATCCACACATGCATTCTAAGTGGAAAATGGACAGGGATGTATCTCCTGTGGGCGGCCGCCTATGCTCATGTATCCTAACGTTGGAGAGGCAGCTCCTGTTGTTGTGGTCATGGATTATTCGATCAAGGACACATGTCTAAGATTGATGGTTCATTCCCACAACAATATGTTTCTCTATGAATCATAAATGTGTGTATCAAACTCTAGAAGAACTTCCTTTGTTCTTCAAAGGTTTGTTAAGCCCCAAAATCACATGATTGTTGGTCTATACCCAGTACCAAGTTCTGGTGTATACTCCCCAATCGCAGCACACTTCAGCAGCACCATATTTGCTCTGAATTATAGATAGTAATAAAAGCAATGGAAATTTTAAAGCCAGACAGCAATCACGATTTGATTGTAAGAGTCAATACCTGTGTTCCTTAATTGTTGTCTGGGCCTGATTGGTTTGAGATGCTAATGAGCTGAAATAGTTCCCTCCTTTAGGCTGCCAGTCCAGACATAAATCAGGTCACCAACTCAAAAAGAAAAATGAAGGATTCACAGATGTCCATCGAAGATAGAGTGTTAATCATGCATTTACTCTTTGTGGATTACATAATTATGTTACTTTAATTGTTTAGCCAGTAATCAAATAGCATGAACTTGCCTGAGTCTGCCCCTGGCTTTTGCCGCCAAAGCCAAAAGGGTTGCTTGATTGTTGCCTTGCCTGTTGTGAATTGGTATGCAGAAACTTGCACTTTGAACCAAACCGACAACTGTAAATATCAACACAACCATAAGCATTCAGGGAAAAAAAAGGTTTATTTAATAATAAAATTAGAGGTTTAACAGATATCAACGACAATACTGTGCATCTGTTATTTGCTACTCATAATCTGTGTTCCTTCTAAAACCAACATGACCATATCAAGCTGCCAATAAATTAAAGCCCACTATATTCTTCCCAGAGAACTATTTCAAAAAAACCTTTGAATATCGCATGCACAACTCAGAAATAGAAGACTTCACTTTTTAGGGAAATTCATAACGAATATTTCTTGAAAAGCGAATTCAGCACTGTAGATGTATTCAAGTAATCTTTAACTTAACAGATAGGTATAACTACCTTACACTCCATGGTTTCAAACAAGCTCTGCATACCTGTCAATCCCCTTTATGTGAAGTAGATGGGGAATTTTTCAATATATGTTGATAATATGTCAATCATAGGTCCCAAGGAATCTTGTATATAGGATTTCAAGGTTTCTTCATAGGTCCCAAGGAATCTTGTATATAGGATTTCAAGGTTTCTTCGAAGAACGCTTCGATACTTCAGATTTTGAATTCCTACATTACTATCTTGGTATACAATTTCCACAAACAGGTACTTTTGTAGCTATATCACAATCAGAATATACTCATAAGGTTCTTAAAAGATTTGAAACCCGAAACTGCGAACCAATATCAAATACCTATGGATGCAAATACGAGATTGTCTTATTTTCATGAAACATTTGATTCTACTTCTTATAGTCAAGGGCTGTGATAATTATGATTGGGCTAGAGACCAAGCATATGGGAAGTCTACAAGTGGTCATGTATTCTTGTTTGGAAACTCGTGTCATCCAAGAGACAGCCAATTATTACTACTTTGTTGAGTGAAGTCAAAAAGCGACTTCTACAGCTACTTTAGAATGCATATGGCTTTAAGAGTTTTATGATTTGTTTATGTAGATTAAAACTCCCACCAAGCTTTTAATTTAAGTGAAAGTGTGATTGATATTGCACATAATCTAGTTTTACGTGCAAGAATCAAACATATAGAAGTTTATTATCATCATGTCAGAGAGTAAATTTTGACAAAGAGGATGAACTCGTTTTATATACCAAGATTTTTACTTTTGGTCAACGTGCAGTGATAGTGCACATAATCCAGCTTTCCATGCAAGAACCAAACATATGGAGATTTGACATCATGCACATAATCTAATTTTCATGCAAGAACCAAATATATAAAGGCTTATTATTACTATTATATGAAGGACCAAATTTCAACAAAGAGGATAAACTTGCTTTGTATTTTAGTGCAAGACCATGTAGCTAAAAAATGTAGGCTTCAAAAGTTATTTTACAATCTGTTTATGTAGGTTAATACTCCTACCAATATTTTCACTTGAGTCAAAGTGGAATTGTAATGCACATAATCAAGTTTTCCACTGATTCATTATCCTTATGTCAAGAATGCATGTTGCTTCAAAAGTTGTATTGTTATTTGTTTATGTAGGTTAATACTCCTTTCAAGGTCAAGTGTTGGTTTCTTGCAAAGCTTCAATCTCTTCTTCCATGGCATGCTTCCATTCTAGTTTCTTCTTCGCTTCCTCCATTTCTCGTCAAAGTGCAATCCCTATAACACAATCATGTTTTCCATGCAAGAACCAAACATTTTTATCATCATTATATCAAGGAGCAAATTTTGATAGAGGATAAACTTGCTTTATATTACAATGCAAGATGATGTGGTTCATATATGTACTAAATCTCTTCCAAGAGAGAAGTTTCAGTACCTTTATCATCAATTGAATCTCAAAACCATATGTTGATTAGCATTGAATGAAATTGTTGGAGAATAATGAGAAGTTATTTTCAAGTTTTGGGGCTTACGCAGGCTGTTTACTATTTTATATATATTTTCAAACAGTGAAATATCAATTTCTAGACCGAATAGGAAGATTTCAATAAAATGGATGTACCATTTATTCCCTCACTAATCACTTATCCTCTTATAAATTTTCCATAATTTTTTGAGAAACTTTTGGACAAAATGATTTATATGTATATTTCAAATTTCTTTTTGCAAATTTCATATTTGAATTGCAAGTGGTTCATAAAAATTTTCTTATTTATCTTTGAGATGATTAAAAGTTTTCCAAAAGGATTAAACGGGATGGCTAATGATAAAAGTGAGCTAAGTTTACACCAAAAAGGCTTGGATATCCTCAAAAGAGGTTGTGTAGGTGAGTTTCTTGTGCTCAATGTGGTTATGTTATGAGGGTGGAGTATCCGCAAACCTCAATTGTGGACATGGCTGAATCATCATAATATGAGATAGTCTCTTAATCACTAATGTCACTACAATTGAGACAGCTTCAAAAAATGAAAGACACAAAGAAAATTATGTGAATTACAAAGTCAAGTTAGATTAAACTGCTAGCCCCAATAATGAGAAGAAAAGGTACACCGTACTATGGAGGGAGGTAGATTGGTGAAGTATTACACAAAGGAGAGCTTACAATACATCAAGAGAGGATAAGGGTACTACTAGAGAAAGAGAGCGAGCTCACAAAACATACAAATGTAGAGCTTACAATCCGTACAACATATGCACTTTCTCACTTGTTCACACCTTCTACAAGCGACAAACCACCAAACTTCAAAGTCCCTAGCACATCAAGCTCCACTCTTGGCACATCTAGCCTTGGCCTCATCCTCCTATAGAATATTGGCTCTTTTTCTTGCTTCGCTCTTGTATGCTCACCATGACTCTCTTTCCTTGCTTAGCTCTCGTACGCTCACTATGACTCACTTATCTCCCCCAGTAACTTTCAAGGGCAATACTTTATATAGATTATAAAGTGGGAAATCTCTAAAATATTTCCTTTTCATACCCTTCTAGAGGCACGGATATCCTTGTAAATCGTCAACAGTTGCCATGGTGCAATTTTCCTTCAATCCATGGTTGTCCCACTTCTCTTGGTCTAGTCTAGAGTTGTCCGAGTTCAAAGTTGCCCTAGTCTATCCGAGATATCGTCTTAATCCAGAGTTATCTTTGTCCAGACTTATCCTCTCCCATAGTACTCTTGGTCTAGACTTCTCCCTGTCCAGAGTTGTCTTGGTCTATACTTGACACTTGTCCTAGTCCAAAGTTGTCTTATTCTAGACTTGTTTTAGTCCAAAGTTGCCTTGGTCTAGACTTGTCCTAGTTTAGAGTTGTCAACTCTACTAGTCTTGGTCTAGATTCACCCCCACTCTAGCAATCGTCTCGGTTGACCATTTGTCTAGCTTCTCCCCCATCTAGCACTTTTCCTTAGCTACCATGGTCTACCAAGTTGTCCTACTCTACCACGTGCCCAAGACCAACACAAAGCTGGTTTGCTTCTTTTTAGAACACTTTGACAGTGTACACACTGTGTAATCTCTTCCATCAATATCTCCCATCTATATCGTTTGTGCTTTGAATGACTCCTTGTATAGCCCAAGAGGGTGGAAGATATTAAAAAGTCCATACAATTTGTGGTGACCACGATCAAGAAGAGTATTCAATGAAAGTAGGTACATCAAGGAATCCTAAAACACTATGGGAGAATAAAAATTCTAAAACACTGTGAAAAGTAAAGGATGCCGCTAGTCCTTTGTGTATAATAAAAAAAAAAAAATTGTATAAAGTAAAAACCACCATTGGAAGGACTCATCATATTGATACCCGCCCATCTTTCATGGGCACCAGCACTCGCCCAACTTTCTTGAACACCACCACTCGCCCAACTTTCTTGGGTGCCAACCTCCATGGGGGACAAGGCGGTCACCATACTCTAACAAGGAAGGCGGCTCAAATATTCTGGCAGGGCGGCTTAAGGCGATGACATGTGTTGATCCTTCCAGGTTCTAATACCATTGGCTTGATAAATAGTGATGTCAATATGATGATGGATGAAATTTTCTCTTTGAATTTTGATGTAATCTCTGATGAATAGATTAAGATACCTTTTTAACATGTGGAGATAATCATCATTTTTCTAAACTAGGAGATGATATGTCATCATGGATCTGTGTACTTTTCATTTTACTCTTTCTCTTCTTGACAAGACCGGTCCAATGGCCTCCAGGCTCCAATGTATTTAACTATTTCTCAATTGTTGATCCTTTCGTGCTAGATCATAGCATGAGCGTTCCTCACCCAAAATCATTTCAAGCCTATGGTTACTCTTCTTCTTTTCCTTTAATTTAGAGGAAATCAACTTGCTACTATAGACTATTTTAAGAATTGGAAGGCTATAGCCTCATTTTATTTTACCTATAATTATTGATGTTAACCATGGACATCCTAGAATTACTAGGAGCTTTTCCCTTGGTTGCTATTACTTGCATATCAAGGGCTCCTTCTATGTCACAAAGTTAAGTTCTCAAGTTTACGAATAAGAATTGAAATGCTAATGCATTTTGTTTATTTTTTATTGTTCTTGTTAGCCATGGACATCCTAGCACTCTTTGTGGCCCTCCCCATTAATTGCAATTGCATTCATATCAACCGCTATCAATATGTCATAAAATTTAGTTCTCAAGTTTTCAATGAACCCAACATAATTATCATTCGTATTATCTTCTAATTTTTCTTGATATGCAAAATGTCTTATCACATCCAATCCTGGATTATGTGTTTCTTCTTTTTCTTGTAAGCACATTTATCCACCTCCATCTGCATGAACATTTGAAACTTTATTTCCATTTTATGTATGCTTCTATCATGGGTATAATATCATTGCACGAATTCACCCTTGATATGTTGATGTTCTTGATCGTAGAACATCTAGTAGTAAATATATTGTAACACTTACCCATTGCTTCAATTGCATGGGTCAATGAGACAAATTCTCTCTCATGATGTTAGAAAATTTATCCTCCTCAATAGATCAGAGTTTCTTGAATAAAAACATATTCAAATTGGTCATAGAAATGTAGGTATCCAACTAGCGCAATCCCCTGGTGGGGTTAAATTACTCTAGACCATGTTAATAAACGTGCGTTATAAGTACAAGAAAATTGTATCTAATGATATCTTTATAAGATTCAAAGAGTTTTATTAAAAAAAAACAAAAAGTACATAGAAAGTGTGTAGTATGTACAATGGATTTTCTACTTATAGACAGAGAAATTCTTCAGGAGCATGTGAGCAAACTTGATTTCTTGGTTTTGCTCTTTTCATTGCACTTTGAATTGAAAGATGAATAAAAAATTCAGATATCCTATTTGCAGCATGCTGAAATTCTTCCATGTAGTACTACTCTTTTCTACGATCCTTCAAAAATTGTTTACACGAATGACTTTGAGTGAATTTCGCACGAGGTTGTATTGATTCATATAAAATAGATGATAAAGAATGTTACTTTAGACATTTTTATAATCACCCATCATACCATCTTTTCTACGATCCTTCAAAAATTGTTTACACGAATGACTTTGAGTGAATTTCGCACGAGGTTGTATTGATTCATATAAAATAGATGATAAAGAATGTTACTTTAGACATTTTTATAATCACCCATCATACCATGTTTGAAAGAACCTACAATTCTTCCATCTACCACTATCTTTTTGAAAGTTCCTTCTTTCTAGAACTTCTTTCTATAGATAACTTCTAGAGCATTTCTAATGAGTACATAGTGACATTTTTGGTTCACATGGAATAACGTGCAAAGAAGAGGATTCTAGTATGTCATCCCAAAACATGAGGTTTTCATAATCACTGATCTTACATTTTCACTTAATTACGTAGAGGATTATATGAATATGAAAATTCTGAGATTTGGAGTTTTTGAACCTAGTACAATACTTAAAAATATTTGAACAAGGTCCCATTTTCATGCTTTTGGATAATCTAAGGGACTCTGTTATAACCATGCTTTCTCAAAGTGAAAATCCCTTATTTGTTTTGGTTTATGATAGATTCATCTTCACCTCTTTCGTATTTTGTTTTCCTAATATGAGCATATCATAGGATGGGATCTTTTCATATGTATCTTGACTTCACAAGGAGCTCTAGAATAAGACTCATACATAAGAATAAAAAGAGTACGTCAATTGGAAAAGTAATTAAGGTTTTTGCATGCAAAATTTGCCAAATGCAAGTATTCTCTTTATTATATCATTGTACATTAACATATCTTTTAAGAATGTCCTTCATGGTGTAGATTTTTAATCATGTTTACGTTTATTTTGGCATAAAATATTTTGAAGATTCTATAAACATGGTTGAGTTTTATATCTTGATAAATAAATAGTCCATAAAGGTAGAAATGAGAAACCCATTAGAAAAAAGAAAAAATCCATTCACATGAACCATGTCAAATTAAACCTAAAGTACGATGTTCATCTATCCATGACTAACCAACCATAGTTACGCTCGTGCAATGTCTTGGGAAATCATAAAAAAGTATGACGAGCCATGGTATTGATCATAAAACATAGAATTTGCACACGGAGTTGACCAAATAAGAACACTAAATGGACTACTGATAGAGAAATTGGGTTGCATTGAACCTTGTGGAGTTGAAATCCTAAATGGGATGAGCGGGAGCTATCATAGTTGCCATTCAGGATTTTGGTTATTTTAGGACGTGAAATTGATGCTGTATGTTTCTCAAGTCACAAGTTACACTGTTGTCATTGATATGTTTTGCATAGGGTGGTTTCCTTGATAGTTACTTAAAGGGTCATGTCAGTCTATTATGATCCATTGATGATTGAGACAAGTAAATTCCAAGATTATTTATCCACTCCGCAATCCATTGATGCTCTTGAGTCTATCTTCATATGAAGAATTTTGACATTGAAAAAGGCAGACTACTATTCCTTTGGGATTAAGGTAGACGGGACATCCCCCATGGTCTTAATTTTACCAACTCTATGCTCGTTGGTCAGAGTCTAGAAGTTTTAAACCAGGTTCGATGTAATCGCTGAGCCTGAAAATCAGAGTACTTCTATCGATTTCAATTCAGTTTTCTGATGCCTCCTTTCAGTTCTTACTCTGGTAGTTCATTGATTGTGCATTGGATGGGATAGTATCCTAGTTTCAAACACACATTAGAACATTAGATTACTCTCGCTTTCGATTCAGGTGAAGCCTCTCTTGTTTTTTAAATGGAAGTTCGGCAAGCACCTACTCTCTCGAGCTTTCACTTTGAAAGAACAATTGTAGAGGTGAATGGGCATAGTACCCACAGAACCTCCCGTGTCCCACAAAACAGGGGTTAGACAAGATTATAAATGGTTTCAACTGGTTTATACTGGCCAAAGCCATTACATGTCCAACCCAGAAGTTTAACAAAAGACCTCCGCCTCAAGAGGCTAGTACCAAACCAACCCACCTACGAGATGTGGACTAAATAAGATCCTCAAAATATAACAATGTTAAGAACGCATCTATGAAGCATAAATATGTCCTGCGATAAAAAGCAAGTTTTCGTAATCAAAGAGAATAAGCTCCGATAAAGGTTGTTCGAGAACAGCATGCTTGCCTTCCCCGTAAGAAATCCCGGCAGACTGGAGTTCGACTCATCTCGCAAAACTGGAAGCAGAGCAAGCGCCGGAGGAGTAATTGAAGTTGCTTTTGTGTTGAAGTCCCATGTATGTTTGAAATCACGTGTGTGAAATTGCAATTTATATAATAACATCATATTAACCGCCATAATCGAACAAACGGGTAATGGTAACGCCTTGAGCTTTTAGACTGAAGGTGTTGAGGACTCAGGGACCGACTCCTCGTGAATTCCTGAATGTAAGAACAAAGGAACTTTTTGGGTGTGTGGTTTTTTTTTTTCAAATTTCAAGTTTAAAAAACCAGAGTATGTAAAAGTGACTCTTATCAAAAAGACAAAAAGAAAAGAAAAGAAAGATAAAGTGAATCTTATCAAAAATAGTCAAGAATGAAGGCTATAAGAAATTGCAAATGCATGGATCAAGAAATTGAGGTTTCTGCATTGTAACATTCCAAAGTGAAAAGTTCTAGAGTGGTTGTCGTACTCCATTATGCCCATGTATTTTAACAAGGCATATATATCCTTGTAAATAGGTCAGAGTTGCCATGGTCCAATTCTCCTTCAATCCATGGTTGTCCCACTTCTCTTGGTCTCGTCTAGAGTTGTAAAAGTCCATAGGTGCCCCATGGTCCAATTGTCCTTCAATCCATGGTTGTCCCACTTCTCTTGGTCTAGTCTAGAGTTGTAAAAGTCCATAGGTGCCCCAGTCTATTCAAGATATCATCTTAATCAAGAGTTATCTTTGTCCACACTTATCCTCGCCCATAGTAGTCTTGGTCTAGACTTCTCCCTGTTAAGAGTTGTCTTGGTCTATACTTGTCCTAGTCCAAAGTTCTCATATTCTAGACTTTTTTTAGTCAAGAGTTGTCTTGTTCTAGACTTTTCCTAGTTTAGAGTTGTCAACTATACTAGTCTTGGTCTAGATTCATCCCATTCTAGAATAGAAATTGTCTTGGTTGACCATTTGTCTAGCATTCTCCCCCATCTATCACTTTTCCTTAGCTACCATGGTCTACCAAGTTTTCCTACTCTACCACTTGCCCAAGACCAACATTAAGCTGGTTTGCTGATTTTGCTTCTTTTTAGAACACTTTCACATCACGAAGCGAAAAGTAAACCAACTACAAAGACGCAAGTTCGACACATTGCCCACCATTAGTGCCTCTCCAAAGAGAGAGAATTGGTTTTCTTTGATTACCTTGAAATGGATTGAATAGCCATTACTTATGATAGATACGCAATTGTAGGTGGTGAAGTTGTGTGTGCATGTAGGGAATGCAATTGCACTACTCCCAGAGTACTTACTAAATGCACTCAGATGCTTATAGACACTTGTCAATATACTCAAAGAAAGATGTGAGAAAACAAATCACTTGCCAAATAGAAGATTACAATCACTTTACTTATTCCAGATGCTCCTTTAGGGTACCCTCTAGGTAGCACCAACTCGCAGGGCCTTCTCATAGCATAAGGGAAGAGTACAAGGATTTGCTCTTCTAATACAAGGCTCTTATGAGAGGATTAATATCGCGTTCTCCTTGCACGATGTCTGGGTGTACACTTCGTCTAATCTCTCCCATCAATATCTCCCATCTATATCCTTTGTGCCCTGAATTACTCCTTTTATAGCCCAAGAGGTTGGAAGATATTAAGGATTCCATACAAAATTTGTGGTGTACACTCTATATAATCTCTCCAATCAATACCTCCCATCTATATCCTTTGTGCTTTGAATGACTCCTTTTATAGCCCAACAGGGTGGAAGATATTAAGGAATCCATACAAAAGTTGTGGTGGCCACGATCAAGAAGGGTGTTCAATGAAAGTCGATACATCAAGGAATCCTAAAACACTATGGGAGAATGAAAATACTAAAACACCATGAAAAGTAAAGGATGCCACTAGTTCTTTGTGTAGAATAACTTTTTTTTTTTATATAAAGTAAAAACCACCATTGGAAGGATTGAGCATATTGATACTCGCACATCTTTCATGGGCACCAGCGCTCGCCCAACTTTCTTCGACACCACCACTCGCCCAACTTTCTTGGGTGCCAACCTGCATGGGGGACAAGGCAATCGCCAAACTCTAACAAGGAAGGCAGCTCAAAGATTCTTGGAGGGTGCCTCAAAGCAATGACAATCAAGCCGAGTCAAGCCACCATTACTCAAGTCAAAAACTCTAATAAGGAAGGCGACTTGAAGATTCTAACAAGGTACCAATGGAAGTCAAAGTGAGTCAAGCCACCACTAAAGTTGGGCCACCACTACGTGATGAATTGTGGTATCTAACACCTGACAAGTCTGACTACCCACAGGCTTTAACTCCCCCATTACTCTTGTAACCGACCCCACTTGTAATATCTTATCTGCTTCCTATAAAAAGGGAGTTTTTATTACATGTCCAGCCCCGAGTTTAACACAAGACCTCCATCTCAAAAGGCTAGTGCCAAACTAACCCACATTGGAGATGTGGACTACATAAGATCCTCAAAATATAACAATGCTAAGAACGCATCTATGAAGCATAAAAATGTGTCATGCGATAAAAAGCAAGTTTACGTCATCAAAGAGAATTAGCGCCGATAAAGGTTGGTGTTGCGCGTAAGAAATCCCAGCAGAC
The DNA here is from genome assembly GCA_020310875.1 of Ceratopteris richardii. Lineage (NCBI taxonomy): Eukaryota > Viridiplantae > Streptophyta > Polypodiopsida > Polypodiales > Pteridaceae > Ceratopteris > Ceratopteris richardii. The sequence goes on along the minus strand of CM035422.1, from coordinate 173,666,437 downwards.
TGGAGTTCGACTCATCTCGCAAAAATGGATGCAGAGCAAGCGGCGGAGGAGTAATTGAAGTTGCTTTTGTGTTGAAGTCCCATATGCATGTTTGAAATTTTGCAATTTATATAATAACATCATATTAACTGCCGTAATCGAACAAACGCTTTGAGCTCTTAGACTGAAGGTGTTGAGGGACCGACTCCTCGTGAATTCCTAAATGTAAGAATAAAAGAAGCTTTTGGGTGTGTTGATTGTCGATACACTTAAGCAAATTGAACCCATGGAACATAGTAAATCTAAGCAAATAGCTCAATTAATTATAAAGGCAAACGAAGTGCATCCATCAATCAACTCGTGCCCAAGGTAGCCATAAGCAAAGTTTCAAATTTGTAGTTTTAAATTTTGAAGCTAACTCTTACTTACTCAAGGTTAAATCACTCATAGGAAAACCTTATCTTATATTGGGTGAAGGTCAAGATAGCTCTAGGCCGAGGGTGCATATATATATCTAGGGGAATGATTCCATAGCGGATGGAAGCACACATCTAGCTTGAATTTCTGTATACTTGTTTAGACATAACCCATATTTCCTGGTCATCAAGTAAAAATAATGAAAACCAAGTATATGTGCACTTGTTGTAGGAAACTCGATAAATAAATGCACTCGAGAATATATGTGCACTTGTTGTTGCAGGAAATAAATGCATTGGAGAATTGAATGATTCTAGCCATTCGATTTTCTATAATATACTAATGAAGCGTATCCTATCTATCACGAAAAGCAACATATTGGTATATCTTTTGCTTCTCCACTCTTCTCGCTCTTCTTTCTTGCACGCATGCTCCACCGTACACCTTTCCAACTAGTTTCAAGGTGTGTAATGGGAATTGTTAAAGAAACGTAGTGTATATATGAGGTGTTCTTGAAGAGTTCTTTGGTGCATGAGATGAAAAGTATGGCTTATTACTAGACTCCTCCGCCCACAAATGCTACTAATCATACCTCGAGTGTAGGATGTTTTCTTGTAAATATCTAAGACGATATACACTAGTTGGAGAATGACAAATTGGGTAGTGATCATAGGCATTGCAATTGGAAAAGACATCTATGAATAGCTACTAGAAGTGAACTTGTTGAAAAGAGCATAATTTAACATGGCATAAATTCTTGTAAACAATATAGATTGATCACATCTCAAAATATGGAAGCAAAGTTTCGACTAATATATCTAGAAATTAGAAAAAAAAAACTATAATCATACACATTATTAAAGTTCATTTATGATACATATAAAAGAAATCCGGTTTGGTTCAAATAGAGTTCATTCTTGCATATGAGCTTTAGGTCTCCATACTTCGAAGTATATCTTAATATGTATTTAACTTGGAAACTCTAATAAATCCATCCAAAAAATTCATTCTAAAATGTCCAACTACCGTAATGAATTGCAATTTGGGATGGGCACAAGCAAATCTCAAACATTCAATATTGTTTATTTACCTCCTAGTATGAGGCTTGTCATGGTCACAAGCCACTTGTTGCTCTTCTGCATGTCTTTGGTTGTCTGGCATATGCATTGGTGCCTAAAAAACAACACAAGAAATTGGATGATAAAGCAATGAAACATATTTTCATTGGGTATAGTTCTGGAGGCGAAGGCTAATGCCTATATCATCTATATTCTAAGCACATTTTGGTTAGCTGCGATATTGTTTTTATGGAAGATGCAATTCAGCCCTTACTCTCAAGTATGAAGGAGACATTAGTTAGGTCGAAGGATGTGTATCGCACTTTGTTGCCTCTTTTTATAGGTCAACAATCAAGTGTTGGTCCAAATGAGGAAATTTCGTAGCCTTTATAGGTTTCAAATAATGATGCACACCATTTTATTTCTAATGCAGATTTACATGATGCACTTATTCATGAGAAGGTTGACATAGAAGATTGTTATGCAATGGCTCTCTCTAGTCTTTGTGATGAGAATGAGCATCTTTCTTTTGATGAAGCACAAAATACAAAAAAATGGATGGTTGCTATGCAATTAAAATGTGATCCAATTACGAAGAATGGGTACTTTGTCTTTATGTGATTTGCCTCTAGGCAAAAAGACCATACAAGTTGAAAGGTAAGCCTGATGGAACAATTGATAGGTATAAGGCCATGCTTGTTTCCAAAGGTTATGCTCAAGAGAAAGGCATTGATTTTGATGTGATCTTTGCTCCTACATGCCGATTGACCACTGTTTGTAGCATTTTCACAATTGCAACTCATCATGGTTGGAGTGTACAATAGTCATACATTAAGATTGCATTTTTTTATGGTGATTCACCATGAAACAGTGTATTTCTTCAACCCATTGGTTTTGTGTAGAAAGGGCATGAAACAAAGTGTACACTTTGAAAAAGGCATTATATTATTTGAAGCAAGCACAATGTGCTTGGTATGAGAAAATATATGCCTACTTGCTAGCACATGGTTTTCAGAGTTGTCCAACTAAGAGCATCTTATATCTTAGCATACAGATGATGTGCTTATGATCATTTTTGTATATGTTAATGATATGTTGCTCAATGGTCCTAGTGAGAAGCATATTACTGAAATTTAAGGCTGATTTGCATGCCTCTTTTGAGATGTCAAATTTGGGGCATAATTTGCATCATTATTTGGGCATTCAACGTATGCAAGTTGATGGAGGAATGGCTTTGTGTCAAACAAAATATATTGACACATCATTACAAGATTTAGGCCTTGAAAATTGCAAATCTATTGCCGCTCCCATGGAAAAAAGTTTATAATTGATTCTTCATGATGTTGGAGATGCATTTGAAGTTGTTCTCTATCATCAGGTAGCTGGATGCTTGATTTACTTATGCATAACTTGGCTTGATTTACTTAGATGAGCAAATCTATTTATTGCCTATGTGTCAAGCATTGGCAAGTAGTTAAGCCCATATTTCACTACTTGAGTGGTACTCGACTACTTAGATTGTTTTATCCCAAGGGGATCATGAAGGCTAGATTTGCATGTTCTTTTTTCTTAGATTGGGCCGATTATTATGACACTTTTTTCTTCGATTGGGCCATTGGTGATTGCATGTTCTTTTTTCTTAGATTGGGCCATTGATGTGTCCACCAATGGTTTTTGCTTGATGCTTGGTAGCTCATGCATATGTTGGTTGAGCAGGAAGTAGTCTAATGTGGAGACTTCTAGTTTTGAAGCTAAATATAGGGAAGCTTTCATAAAAACTTTTGAGTGTGTGTGACTAAGACACCTTTTGGCCTCTTTGGGTGTTGTTCATTCTTCTGCCACCAACATGTTTATTGATAGTAGGTGCACATTGATAGTTGCAAGGAACCCTATGTTCCATGCTCGTACAAAGCACATTGAGGTGCACTATCATTATGTCAGGGAGAGGTTCTTAGCTGGAGAGATGAGTTTGGCATATATTCCCACACAAGTTTATGTTGTAGACCTTCTCACCAAGGCTCTTCCTAGTGAGAAGTTTCTATCTTTTCGCAAAGCTTTGGTCTTACTTCTTTTTTTGGATTGATTTCTTTCCACATAGCTTGGCACTTCCTTATAAATGAGTGCCAACTCCTTTTTCATGGCATCAGTCCTAGGAAGGATTTGTTGATATATTCTGGTAATGATGTGTGTAAAGAAACTTAGGACCACTAGGTCACTCTTCCCCCTCTTTTGGGGGTTTTTTTCCCCTTGTCTTGTATATATGGTTATGACCCTAGCAGGTCCCTTATCTTTGTAATTTCACTTGGTAATACATTTTGTATTGTGTTGTTCTCCAAGATTTTTCTTCTTCATTGTATTGTTTGTGTGCTTTGATAGACCTCAAACTCTAACAAGAACAATATATATTTTACTTAATGATTTATTAGAAGTCAAGCCTGCACTTATGGAAATGATTACTGTACACCTTATGAATCTTGGAATGGGTGGAAGCCAATGGTGAGTCATATGCGCAATATATATATGTTGGATATAGTAGTTAGAGTAAATGTTAGCGCTTATACCATCCATTGATAGATAGAATTATTATAAGTTGATATGTCATATTTATCAAAAACTTAGCTTATCCTTTACTTGAATTTAAAATTTTAGCAATAATTAGCTCACAAGATTAGTTTGATACACTCATGCCTTTGTTTCAAAGTGGTGCACTTGACTATGATTATATAGTCCATCCAAATAGGCTTTAGAGAGTTGAAAACTTTCAGCCAAATATGGTTGAAGAATTCCAGCTGAATATTGTTGAAAATTCCCAAAGTTGGCAGAGAAACATGGCTGAGAAATTCCAACCAAAGGTGGCTAAAAATGTTTAGCCAAGCGTGGCTGAAAATTTTCAGCCATATATGGTTGAAATTTAGCATGATATTCAACCCACTTTTGATGTACATTTTTTTTTGTATTGCATGAGGAATTTTGGGGATATAAGGGTCATGTGACCTTACCCCTATATTCATATATGTACATCATATATAGTGCATTGTCTCAAGAGAGATCATTATGTGGATTTTGAGGCTCCCACACATATGTGCACATCTCTCCTCTTCTCCCTCTCCCTCCATCTCCTCCTTGCTCCTCTTGTTCTACACACCAAATCCCTTCATTGGTATCAGAGCTTTGTTGAAGGCTGGTGTGCAAGAAGCTTCAATGGAAGCTTAGGTCACAAGAGGTGAATGTGCAGGTCAGCACCTCTCAATAGCTTTTTGGTATTTTGGACATAACTCGAGCTAGGAAGCTCATATTAGTGCATTTTAAAGTTCTATACATGGCTTAGATAGAGGGCTACAACTTCACATGAGGGTCCAAAACCTTTTTCGGATTTCTAAATCGCCGAAAATTTGAAAAACACACACTCATGTAGAAGAGTGAATCTATAATCACTTGGATAATAGATTAGTTTTTAGGCTATAACTTAAGTTTTACAAGTTCCATTCAAGCAATTCAACTTGGTGTGTGTAGATTCAAGCGATTCAACTCGGTGTGTGTAGTTTGGAAAAGAAGTTACAACTTTCTAGACTAATTCAGTTCAAATTCTAAGTGCTTAGGTCACCAAAATTGCAAAATACAAAGGAGGAGTGCTGCAGGTGAAGGTGAAATTGATAGTAGATGCTTGTTTTGTGTATATCTTGAGCTACACACCTCAGATTGAGGTGTTGTATATATCGTTACGTAGGCAAGAAAAAGTTCTTGAAGTAAAATCCATATTCATAGGTTATCATCTATGAAACAGTAAAACACAGAGCAACATATTTTCACTATAAGAACCCTAATTGCTTTTGGAGGTTTATTTTGATGTGAAACTTCTTCAAGAGAGACTTTTTGGTGTGTGAGCTCTTATTTTTAGAGCTTGAAGGCATTTTCCATGTACGATCACTATGGTAGCTCCTCTATATGAGAGTAGAGCATGATCTTGTCATGCATTTGGCACGTGAGATGACATTGTGGTATACCTTTTTTTTGAGGTTTATGTCATCATGAGTTTGATCATGGTATTATGAGTAGATGTATAGTGGCATTGTGGTCTACATCTTTCTTATGCCACTTGGTTATTGATTTAGCTTTTTGGTTGTACATATTTTATGAGAGTTGATTTTGGATCTTGTCTAGCGCGTGTATTCTTATTTTTATGTAGGCACATTATCCAGATTGGAGCCTCCGTTGCACATCCGTTTATCACCTTGATTGGATAGTATTTTAGCATATGGTCATTGATTTGATATCTATTTTCTAATGTGATTCTTGGCATATATGGATGGTGATTCCCACTTGGTTATTCTGTTTAGAGTCCATTTTATAGAGGAGATGCTGACGAAATTTTATTGGCTTTTATGCTAGAAGAGTACTCTAATAGATCCTTTATGCTTGTGTGATAGCTTTGGATCATTGCTTATCTCCATTCACTTGGACTTGGTCACAGATTATTCGTGACACACTGGACCATCTTGTAGGATTCATTCTTGAGTGGGAGATGTATCTCCCACTATATTGGCATGTATTGCTATCAACTTTTTAGCATGTGTATTTGCCATTATCTTTGATTGTATCAGTGATAAGTGGTGACATGTTATTGTTCTTTTGCTACTAGTTATCTTGTTTGATTGCTCAGTTTACAAGGGATAGTCTGTTGAATTTTTCCCATGATTCTTTCACATCTACTTGGTCACTTTGGACACCTGGTGAGTAGGCTTATGCTCATGGTTTTATATGTATGGTAGATGCATGGTTATGTGACAGGTGTTTCACATGGTTTCTTCTTCAGCGAGATATTTATGATGTGAGTTATGCATATGGATATGCAGGTGTGATCCTATTGAGGATAGAGTATTATTTCTAGTGTCTTGTTATATTTATAGTCTCTTGGATTGCCAGCATTGTGTCTTCTCGATTTGATGGTGTTGACTTTTCAAGATGGAAAGATCAGATGTGGTATACATTGGTTCGTGCATGGTTACACATGTATGTGTATAGAGATGCACAGAGGCCGTGTGACATGCCTAACCACGTATGGATTGATATGGATGCATTTGGCCAGCTCCATTATTCGATTATAGCTTATGGATTCTATATATGAGTTTGTGATGTATGAGAAGACGAGTAGTGCATTATGGTAGAGACTACATGATATGTATGCGAGTCCATTGACTCATGTGAGACATAGATCACATCGAGGACTTCGATGTTGGCACTGTGGTCATGAGGGCCATACTCTACGACATTGGTTTAGGAAGATGCAATGATGACGTTAGAGATATGCACGTGATGCAGGTAAGGTAGTGATTTCAGGAGAGTCTATAGCAATTGATTATGCGAGTGATGGTGATATCACTTTCTCCTATCGTTCATCTCAGGATTCCTCTTGTTCATTGGATAGCACACATATGGCTTGGTTCCTTGATGCATTAGCCGGTTTTCATATTACTCCACATCACGAGTGGTTTTGTCGATTCTCAGATGAGAGTCATGGATGTGTGCATATGCCTCATGGTACGATATATGACATTGAGGGTGCAGGAGATGTATGCCTTATGCTACCTAGTGGAGCATCACTTACACTGAGACATGTACATCATGTGCCTTCGTTCCCTATGAGCTTGATTTCAGTTACCCAATTACAGGAGAGCAGATGTTATGCATTCCTTGGTGAGCATCATTTTCAGTTGCAATTGGGACAACTTATGCTTGTCAGAGGTGCTAGGATTAGACACAGGTATCCACTGCAGGTACTTCATGTGAGAGACATCTCATCTCAGTGGGAGTTCAACCTTATGTGTGTTGATATATTTAGGTAGTGATGTGTGTGAAGACACTAGGACCCCCGGGGCACTTTTTTCCCTCTTTAGGAGTTTTTTTTCCCCCAGCTTGTATATACGGCCATTGCCCTAATGGGCTACTTATCTTTGTACATTATCTAGTAATACATTCAGTATTGTGTGTTGTGCTCCAAGCTTCTTCTCCTTCCTTGTGCTGTTCGCGTGCTTCCGCAAATATCTATCTCCGATAATTGGTATCAGAGCAGGTCGTCGCTTCATCTAGGGCGCCGTCGACGCTCCTCCAATTGCAATCTCAAAATCGTACGAATTTTGGTGAGCATACTCAGCGTGTTTTCGAGATTTGAGCTCGTTTCGGCCTTTGAACGCATTATCGCAGCGCTTTTCAAGCTATTTCGTCTTTTTGTGCCAAAGGTATATACCAGTTTCTGTTCGCTAGTATAAGCATCTCGAAGTCTGCTACAGGTCTAGCAGAATTCGTCTGGGCAGTTCCGTTCAACTTTTTGAGGTACAGTCAATTTTCTGCATCAAGATATTTTTGTCATCGGCCATGGCTGAAAGCAGTGATGTATTCAGTATGTTGGCTGTTGAGGATAAGTTGGATGGTACCAACTACCCATTATGGGCTTATATGATGCGACATGTATTGGTTGCAAAAGGACTGTGGAACATTGTGCAGGGTGTTGAAAAATGTCCTATCACACTTGCAACTGTCATAACTGTAGGTACATAAGCTGATGTAGAAGGTGTCAAGGATGATGATATTCTACATATTCATGTTCGTGCTTCTGTTTCTGCTGCACCTATTGCATAGCAAATTCGTTGGGATGGCAGAGATGCCCAGGCACATGCATTGATAGCTTTGTCTGTCAAACGTGCCATTATTCCTCACATTCGCTCTTGTAGAACAACTAAGGATGCTTGAGATACACTTACCACATTGTACCAAGCTAGGAATGAGGCTTGTGTTGCTTATCTCCGAAAACAATTGGAGAGTGAGCACATGAATGAAAGTGATTCTATGGACAATTTTCTAACGAAGATCAAAGACTTAAAGGAACAGTTGATTTCTACTGATGAGGTTATACCAGATAGCTCACTTGTGTAAACCGTTCCGAATGGTCTTCCTAATTCATATCCGAGTTTTGCTACTACTCTTCGGTTAATGATGAAAGGCAATCTAAATGCCTTGTCATTTGAGGAGTTAGTCTCTGTTCTATTGCAGGAAGATCAGTCCAGACAGAACAGGTCCATTATGCGTGTTGCAGATCAAGCTTTCCTGGCTAGTCAGAAGGGCAAAGGAAAATGGAGCTCTTCAAGTAGTAAGCAGAAATCTTCAAATGCTTCACATTTGAAGAAGGAAGATAAAGATGAGAAGAAATCAGAAAAGCAGAAATTGTTTTACAAGTACTGTAAAGGGAATGATCATATAAAAAAGAATTGTCCAAAACTGGCTGCTAAAGAGGCAAAGAAGAAAGAGGCTCGAATGATTGTTGTAGAGGCCTCTACACCAAAAACAGAGTCCGCTAATCTTTTGCAGGAAGAAGAATGGGTGTTTACTACTGTCTGCAGTTTTGATCCATCTTCTCATGGGTAGTGCATGTCTTCAGTAGACTCAGATGTTTGATACTTTGACAGTGGGGCGACCAAACATATTACCTCGTAGCACAGTTTCTTCTCTTCACTCGAGCCTGCCCCTACAGGGAATACTGTTACATGTGCCAACAAGTCTTCTTATCCTGTTATGGGAGTTGGTAAAATCATTTTGACTACTGCTGATGGTAGTTCTTTCACTTTGTCAGATGCTTTATTTGTGCCAGGGATCAAGAAGAACCTATTATCAGTTTCGACATTAGCCAAGATTGGCTTGGTTGTGAAATTTGTTGATGATAGGTGTACAATTCATGATCTGTCAAATGACGATATGATTATTGCTTCTGGCATTTTATGTCGTGGGTTGTATAAGCTCATAGACTATGAAAGATTTGTGAATGATTCGGCATGTGCAGTACATGATTCTTAGGCTATGTTAGATGCAAAGCTTTGGCATGCACGCTTTGGTGATCTAAATTTTGCTAGTTTGCTACTCCTGCAGAAATCTGAAATGGTGTCCTCTTTGCCCAAACTTGAGGCACCTGGAAAACATGTTTGTGAAGGCTGTATTTTGGGCACAATGTAGCGTTCCTCATTTCCAAAAGATGGTTCAATTTGGGCTACTCAGAAATTGCAGCTTGTACATAATGATGTCTGTGGTCCTATGTAGACACCTTCTTTTGGAAATTATCTTTGCTTCGTGAATTTCATTGAACCAGGCATGCATGGGTATATCCATTGAAGGCAAAATCCAAAGTGTTCATGTGCTTCAAACAGTTTTTGGTTTTGGCTGAAAATCTGTCAACATGTAAAATGGGCACCCTCTATTCCGATCGAGGGGAAGAATATATGTCTTTTGATTTTAATGCATTTCTGGTTGAACGTGGGATAAAACACCAGTGTATAGTGCCGTATACACCAAACAGAATGGAGTTGCTGAACGAAAGAACACGTCACTCATGGAGATGGCGAGGTGTATGGTCAAGAGTCAGGCTTTACCACATAGTTTCTGGCTTGAGGTTGTCATGTGTGCAGCATATGTACTGAACAAGTGTCCCACTAAATCGCTGCAGTCTATCACTCCATATGAGGCTTGGCATGATCGCAAGCCATCTGTTGCTCATCTGCATGTTTTTGGTTGTTTGGCATATGCATTAGTGCCTGAACAACATCATAGAAAATTGGATGATAAAGCAGTAAAATGTATTTTTGTTGGGTACAGTTCTAAAAGTAAAGGCTATCGTCTGTATCATCCACAGACTAAACGCATTCTGGTTATCCATGACGTTGTTTTTGTGGAAGATGCTATTCAGCCATTGCTTTCATGTACTAAGGAGACATCTGTTAGCTCCAAAGACATGTATGATACTTTGTTGCCTCTTTTTGCAGGTGGACAGTCTAGTGCTGGTCCCAATGAGGAAACTTCTTAGGCTTTGCGGATTTCATGTGATGATGCAGATCATTCCATTTCTGATGCACATTTACATGATGCACTAGTTGATGAGAGAGCTGATATTGATCCGACAAAAACTATGCCATAATGGCTGGTGCAGACTTTGTGTGACTGCAAATTAGATGCACATTTGTCATATCGTACTCATTCAGGCTCTCATAGTGCCTCTTTTGCATCAAATTGCTACGCTATGACTGCATCTAGTCTCTGTGATGAGAATGAGCCTGTTTCGTTTAATGAAGCACAAAATTCAGAAAATTGGATGGCTGCTATGCAATCTGAATATGATGCTATAATGAAGAATGGTACTTGGTCTTTATGTGACTTGCCTCCTGGCAAGAAGGCCATTGGGACTAAGTGGCTATACAAGCTGAAGCGTAAGCCTGATGGTAGAATTGATAGGTATAGGGCTAGACTTGTTGCAAAGGGTTATGCACAGGAAAGAGGCATTGATTTTGATGAGACCTTTGCACCTACTTGCCGAATGACTATTGTTCGTAGCATCTCTGCACTTGCAGCTCATCAAGGTTGGAATGTACGACATTAAAACAACATTTCTGAATGGTGACTTGCATGAAGAAGTGTATGTTTTTCAGCCCCGTGGCTTTGTGCAGAAAGGGCATGAAAACCAGGTGTGCAGCAAATGGATGAATATTCCTCAAAGAGATGCCTAGATGAAGACCCAAGCTATCGCATAGTCATACTCAAGGACTCTTTTCTAGTACATCTTCTTTACAAGGATAAATTAAAAGAAAACACAAGTATAATATTTATTCAAGAATATAGTTTTGGGATTGATAGCATGATGCATAGCACTTGAATCTGCATCATTTAATGAAGCATTATACTTTTCAATTTTCAAGGATGAAAACTCTTTCAAAATGAAATGAAATGGTAAAAATAATTACCAAAATTGATGCAATTGATTCCATGAGTATAGAATCCTGTATGAGGATGATGGGGTAGAGGAGACTAAAGAACATCTTGATCTAGGTTATAGAGTTAATCAAAGAAGAGGATGCCTAGTAAACAACGTCACAAAATGCTAAAACCAATGTAAATTGGGATCTCATCAAGGCTAGAAAAGACTTTGAAGACTCTTGTTGCAACTATGACGTTAGGCAAATCATGTCAAAGCCTATACTTCTCTGACAAGAAGTGAGACTAAGAGATAAAATTTTGAATTCCAAATATGTAGTTTGCAAACATGACAAGTGGTAATTAAATCTATGGAAGATAAAACGTATGTTCACCTATCATACATACATACACACATGCATACACGCACATACACATACACGCACATATGCATACACACACATAAACATACACATACACACACATACACATTCAGTTACACACATAAACATACACATATACACACACATGCACATGCACACACATACACATACACATACGCACACATATACATACACACACATAGACACACACACACATACACACACATACACTCACATGCATACATACACACACATGCACATGCATACATACATACACACACATATGCATACACACATACACACAAATACACATATATACACACACATACACTCACATACACACATATGCATACACATGCATACACAAGCATAAACATACACACACATATACATACACACACATACACACATATACATACACATGCATATACACACATAGACATACACACACATATACACACACATACACACACATACACACACATACATACATACACATGCACACACATATACATATACACACATATACATACACACACATATACGCATGACACATATACAAATATACACATATATACACACACACACACACACTGACATGCATATGCATACATACATACACACATACACATACACACAATTATGCATATACACACACATACACATAAAGACACAGACACATACACTCACATACACTTACATACATATACATACACACATATACATACACATGCATATACACACATACACATACACACACATATACATACACATACATACACATACATACACACACATATACATATAGATACACACAATATATATACACACACATACACACATGCATACATACACACACATGTAACACATGGATATGCATACATACATACACACTTGCATAGGCACAAATACACATACACATACACATACATATGCATACAGACACAATACACATACATGTATACACACACATACAATCACATACACACATATACATACACATGCATACATGCACAGACACACATACACACACATAAAAACATACACCCATACACACACACATAGAGTCACATGCATACATACACACACATGCACGCACATGCATATGCATATATACATACACACATGCAACACATACATACACATACACACACATACACACACATACACATATAAACACAAACATATAGACTCACATGCACACATATACATACACATGCATACACACACATACACATATGCACACATACACATACAAATGCATACACACACATACACACATATACACATACACATACACACACATAACCACACACACACACATACACATATACACTCACATGCATACATACACACACATGCCACCACAAGGAATATGGGCGCATAGCGACAGTAAACGCAACACAATTTTGTCGCTATAAAATTGCATAAAGCATCACAAGAAGCGTCGAGCATGGAACATCGGTTAAACAATGAGAAATAAGATGTTTTTATTGGTGTGTGGCACGACGGGATATGTGACACTCACATTGAGCATTGCGAAATTGACAATTTAAAAAAGCATCGCTTATGCGATGTTATTTGCATAGCATAAGCAACAGTCATTAACGTCACTTATGCGACGGTAATTGGATAGGCCTTTACGACACCTTAGCATCGCTTACACGATGGGTTTTGACGAAAAAATTAAAACTTTGAAGGCTCTTCGATCGGCATCTTCATGCATCTGATCGAAGAGCTCTCCAACGTTCGCAATTGCGCTGCGCTTACGAGCTGAAACAATCGCTTGTAGAATTGTTGTTTTGTCTAATCTCTATCTTATTTTGTCTCTCTATCTCTATTTCTCTCTTTCACATAAATATGAATGAATTATATAATTAAAGTAATAAAACACATGCTTAATATAAACAATAATAACAATCAATAGAACAAAACCTTTCATTACTTAATACCATACACACAATTCAAAACATAACTGAAATGAACAATATATGGATTATATATATATATATATATATGTGTGTGTGTATATATATATATATATATATATATATATATATATATATATATATATATATATATATATATATATATATATATATATATATATATATATATACATATATATATATATATATATACATATATATATATATATACACACACACACACACACACACACACACACACACACACACATATATATATATATATATATATATATATATATATATATATATATATATATATATATATATATATATATATATATATATATATATACACATATACACACACACACACACATATATATATATATATATATATATATATATGTATATATATATATATATATATATATATATATATATATATATATATATATATATATATATATATATATATATATATGTGTGTGTGTGTGTATGCATGTGTATGTGTATATATGTATGTAAATATGATTATGTGAGTCTATGTGTGTGTACATATGATTATGTATGTGTATGTGTATGTGTCTATGTGTGTATTCATTACCTGTGTGTAACTACATGCATGTGTATGTGTGTGTAAAAATGTGCATGTATGTGTGTGTATGTATAAATGTGCATGTATGTGTATATGTGCATAAATATGCATGTATGATGTATATGTGTGTGTATGCATGTATTTGTACCTCTAGTCACACTCTTTTCTCTCTCTCTCTCTCATATACATACATACATACATACATACATACATACATACATACATACATACATACATACATACATACATACATACATACATACATAAACACACATAATCATATCCACATATATATACATAAAAGCAATGCATAGCATGCATTATCACGATGATGAGCCATAAGTGTTCGCATCTCTTTTAGACACCACTTATGCAACCATCCTGTCCCAAACTCTGTCTCAAGTGAACTAAGTACGTATTTTTTATCCCTCTCATCATGCTCACTACAAAAATAAAAAAAACCATGTAAATAAAACATAAGATATTTCTTTCAATTTATATGTAAAATTTATACTTACTTCCACTGCAAGTGGACAAGGTGCAGGTAAGAGTCGCATAATGCTCGCATTCTTCTCTTGAACTCCAATCCATTCCCTATATACACTATATTCCCCTCTTGCTCTATATCGCATTCTAACCCTAAGGTGCCTATGCATGTCCTCATAGGCACCAATGCTCTACTATCATGATCTGGAGGTGGTATAGGTGTCCTAAAAATAGACAGATAAAAATAAATAAAAATATGTGTTCTAATACCATTAAAAAAAATTTGTGAAAAGAAAACATACCTATGAGCAGATAGCTGTCTTCCTGCATGTGGAGCCGTGGAAGGGCCCTCCTTTGATTGCTAGGTAAGCATCTGGATCGTAAAATCCAACTCATCATCAGGCATCTACTAGTACTCATGCATGATGATCCCTAAAGTATTAGGCAGAACTCTTGCTCTCATAAGACTTTCTATGAGAGTGAGTTTTGCCATTCTCTCTCTACTAGGATCCATAATACCTGTACATATAAAACAAAATAAGTTAGAAATCAATATAAGTACGTGTACATATGTATGCATGTATGTATGCATATGCATGTGCATTATGTATGCATATGCATGTGCATTATGTATGCATATGCATGTGCATTATGTATGAATATGTGTGTGTGCATGTAAGTATGTATGTATGCATATGCATATGCATTATGTGTGTATGTGTCTATGTGTGTATGTGTGTATGTGTGTGTATATGTGTGTGTGTGTGTCTATGTGTGTATGTGTGTATGTTTGTGTATGCATGTGTATGTGTGTATAAATCTGTGTATATGTGTGTGTATGTGTGTGTATGTGTCTATGTGTATGTATGTGTCTATGTGTGTGTATGTGTCTATGTGTGTATGTGTCTATGTGTGTGTATGTGTATGCATGTGCATTATGTATCCATATGCATGTGCATTATGTATGCATATGTATGCATATGCATACATACATACTTACATGCATATATGTGTGTGTATGTGTGTGTGTATGTGTGTGTATGTGTGTGTGTATGTGTGTGTGTGTCTATGTGTGTATGTGTATGTGTATGTGTATGTGTATGTGTATGTGTATGTGTGTGTATGTATGCGTATGCATGTAATCATGTATGTATGCATATGCATGTGCATTATGTATGCATATGTATGCATGTGTGTGTATGTGTGTGTATGCATGTAAGTATGTATGTATGCATATGCATATGCATTATGTATGCATGCATGTGTATGTGTGTGTGTATGTCTCTCTACATGTGTGTGTATGCATATATGTGTGTGTATGTGTCTATATGTGTGTATGTGTGTGCGTATGTGTGTGTATGTGTGTGTGTCTATGTGTGTATGTGTGTGTGTCTATGTGTGTATATACATGTGTATCTATATATATGTGTTTGTATGCATGTGTATGTGTGCATGTAAATGTGTGTGGATGTGTGTGTGTGTGTCATTGTGTATGTGTCTATGTGTGTGTGTATGTTTGTGTATATGTGTGTGTGTATGTGTATGTGTGTGTGTTTGTCTATGTGTGTATGTGTGTGTGTCTATGTGTGTATGTGTGTGTCTATGTGTGGATATATGTGTGTGTATGCATGTGTATGTGTGTGTGTAAATTAGTGTGTATATGTGTGTAAATTAGTGTGTATATATGTGTGTGTGTGAATCTGTGTGTATGTGTGTGTATCTATGTGTGTATGTGTGTCTGTGTGCATATATGTGTGTATGTGTATATATATGTGTGTATGCACGTGTATGTGTGTGTGGAAATGTATGTGGATGTGTGTTTGTGTGAGTGTGTATGTGTCTAATATGTATGTATGTGTGTGTGTATGCATGTGTGTGTATGCATGTGTGTGTATGTGTGTATAAGTGTGTATGTGTCTATGTGTGTGTATGTGTCTATGTGTGTATGTGTATGCATGTAAGCATGTACCTATGCATATGCATGTGCATTATGTATGCATGTGTGTGTATGTGTGTATATGCATTTAAGTATGTATGTATGCATACATATATGCACTATGTATGCATATGTATGCATGTATGTGTATGTGTGTGTATGTCTCTTTAGGTGTGTGTGTGTGTATGCATATATATATATATATATATGTATGTGTGTGTGTGTCTCTCTACATGTGTGTGTGTGTCTGTGTATATGTATGTGTGTGTATGCATGTATGTATGCATATGCACGTGCATTATGTATGCATATGTATGCATGTGTGTGTATGTGTGTGTATGCATGTAAGTATGTATGTATGCATATGTATGTATGTATGCATATGTATGCATGTATGTGTATGTGTGTATGTCTCTCTACGTGTGTGTATGCATATGTATGCATGTATGTGTATGTGTGTGTATGTCTCTCTATGTGTGTGTATGTGTGTGAATGTGTCTATGCATGTATGTGTGTGTGTGTCTATGTGTGTATGTGTGTGTCTATGTGTGTATATACGTGTGTATCTATATATATGTCTCTGTATGCATGTGTATGTGTCTATGTAAATGTGTCTCGATGTGAGTGTGTGTAAGTGTGTATGTGTCTATGTGTGTGTATGTGTTATGTGTGTGTATGTGTCTATGTGTGTGTATGTGTTATGTGTGTGTATGTGTCTATGTGTGTGTATGTGTCTATGTGTGTATGTGTATGCATGTATGTATGCATATGCATGTGCATTATGTATGCATATGCATGTGCATTATGTATGCATATGCATGTGCATTATGTATGCATATGTGTGTGTATGTGTGTGTATGCATGTACATATGTATGTATGCATATGTATTATGTGTGTATGTGTGTGTATGTGTGTATGTGTGTATGTGTGTGTATGCACGTGTATGTGTGTGAAAATCTGTGTGTATATGTGTGTGTATGTGTCTATGTGTGTGTATGTGTATGCATATATATATATATATGCATATGCATGTGCATTATGTATGCATATGTATGCATATGTATGCATATTTATGCATGTATGTGTATGTGTGTGTATGTCTCTCTATGTGTGTGTATGCATATATGTGTGTGTATGTGTGTATGTGTGTGTATATGTGTGTGTGTCTATGTGTGTGTGTCTATGTGTGTTTGTGTATGTGTGTATGCAATTGTATGTGTGTGTATGCATGTAAGCATGAATGTATGCATATGCATGTGCATTATGTATGCATATGTATGCATGTGTGTGTATGTGTGTGTATGCATGTAAGTATGTATGTATGCATATGCATTATGTATGCATATGTATGCATGTATGTGTATGCGTGTGTATGTCTCTCTACGTGTCTGTGTATGTATATATGTGTGTGTATGTGTCTATGTGTGTGTGTATGTGTGTGTGTCTATGTGTGTATGCGTGTGTGTGTGTCTCTATGTGTGTATGTGCGTGTCTATGTGTGTATATACATGTGTATCTATATATATGTGTATGTATGCATGTGTATGTGTGTGTATAAATGTGTGTGGATGTGTGTGTGCGTAAGTGTGTATGTGTCTATGTGTGTGTGTATATGTGTGTGTGTATGTGTGTGTGTCTATGTGTGTATGTGTGTGTGTATGTGTGTGTGTCTGTGTGTGTCTATGTGTGTATATATGTGTGTGTGTATGCATGTGTATGTGTGTGTGTAAATTAGTGTGTATATATGTGTGTGTAAATCTGTATGTGTGTGTATGTGTCTATATGTCTATGTGTGTGTATCTATGTGTGTGTGTGTGTCTGTGTGAATATACATGTGTATGTGTGTATATATATGTGTGTATGCACGTGTATGTGTGTGTGGAAATGTGTGTGGATGTGTGTTTGTGTGTGTGTGTAAGTGTGTATGTGTCTAATATGTATGTGTGTGTGTCTATGTGTGTATGTGTGTGTGTCTATGTGTGTATGTGTGTGTGTATGTGTGTGTGTCTTTGTGTATGTGTGTGTGTCTATGTGTGTATATGTGTGTGTGTGTAAATCTGTGTGTATGTGTGTGTGTGTGTACCTTGCTTCCTTTGAGGTGTGTGCTAAAACTGGTAGGGTCTCTCTCTCTCTCTCTCTCGTGCCCTAATCCCTGCACAAATGTGCTGGGAGAAATCAATTTTTTTTTTTAACATTCCAGAGCATCGCTTATGCGACACTTTGAAATTTCAAGATGTTGAGTATGCGATGATCAAGCATCGGAGGCCGTTTGCCAACGTTCGTGAAAGCATCGCTAGCTAGCGACGCTCCTTGTGACACACATTGTAGCATCGCATAAGCAACACTATGCTCGCTTATTCTTTTTAATAAAAAAAAGTCTCGTTGCTTATGCGACACTAGCGTCACTATGCCCCCTATTTCTAATAGTGTGCTTACACATACATATGCATACATACATACACACATGCATACACACACATACACACATGCACACATACACACATACACATACACACACATAAATATATATACACACATGCAAACAATCACTCACATACACACATATACATACACATGCATGCATGCACATACACATGCAAATACACACACATATACATACATACACATAATCACCTACATACACACACACATACACTCACATACACACATATACATACACCCACATACACATGCATACACATATACATATACACGTGCATACACACACATACACACACATATACATACACACACATATACATACACACACATATACACAAACACATACACATATACACAAGCATACACACACATACACTCACATTCACACATATACATACACACACATATACATGCATGCACATACACAAACATAGACATATACATATCACACACACACATACACACACATATAAACACTCATACACATACACACACATATACATACACATACACATACACACTCATACACGTACACACATATATAGACACATACACATAGATATACACATACACACACATATACACATAGATATACACATACACATAGACACACATACACATACACACATACACATACACATACATAACATACACATACATGCATACACACATACACATGCATACACACATACACATGCAAACACACATACACACATAGAGACATACACATACATACACATACACATACACATACACATACACATACACATACACATACACATACACATACACATACACACATGTATACATATACATACACATACACATACACACATATACACAACTACACATGCATACATACATGCACACATGTACACATACACATGCATACACACATACACATACACGCATACACATACACACGTATGTGTGTGTCTGTGCATGTGTATGTGTATGTGCATGTTCATGTGTGTGTGTGTGTATGTGCATGTGCATGTGTGTGTATGTGTATAAGTATGGGTGTATGTGTGTGTATATGTGTATATGTGCATGTGCATGTGTATAAGTATGTGTGCATGTATATGTATGCAATGAGCATGCATGTGCATGTGCATGTATATGTGTGTATGTGCATGTGCATGTGTATCTATATGTGTATGTGTGAGTATGTTAATTTATGAAAACAAAACAATTTAAATGATATAGAAACAATGATAATTGTACTTACAATAATTAGCCATATATTATGCTCGGTGAGCTTCTTCAATAGTGTGCAATAGAGAGAGAGAGAGAGAGAAAGAAAATGGGGCATAACTGATGCTCCATAGTCGAATAAGTGATGATAAATTTTCTGTGTATGTGGCTTCTTCTAAGCAGTGCATTAGTGTTACATATGTGACTCTCCATTAGCATCGCATATGCGATGCTTATTTTTCGTTGCATATGCGATGCTCCCCTAGTATCGCATATGTGAAGGCATCACATACACAATGACTTTTAAATGTCATTGAGGCTCTCATATTGAACCTCACTAGCGGCTTCGTTTAAGCGATGGTGTTGACCCAATGCTATATACGACAAAACACACAATCACAAAGCAATGAAATTACATCATGTCAACCATTTGCTACACGGGGTCACTTCTTGTAGTGATTTTTTGTGACTTATTTTTTTGGTGTTGAATTGCAAGTATCGTTTTGGATCACTGGGGAAGACTTCACGACTAATCATGGAGGGATATCTTAACTTGAATATGATGGATAATTTGTTTATATGTTTTGTGCTGTTTATTGTTGATGTTAGATAGTAAGAAGGGATGTGTGGGGAAGTTAAAGGACAATGATGATGATCGGTTATCTCGATTTTAGGTGTGAGGATCAAATGATAAAATGGGTTGGTGTTATCTGCAGAATGATGAAATGTAAACCTACCATATCATTGCACTTGGAAATTGTAAACTATATGACCTACGGGTTTGAGCATAAGGATGTGATTGATTATTTGTAACAATAGAGTCTTCTAAATGATCAATCATTGGAGAAAGGAACTATCGCATGGGATTGGAAAACGTCGTTCAACCTTGTATCTAAGTATCAAAGATCTACAAATGTTTGTTTGAACCATCAAATGTAGGTCCTTGTGGTTGAATTTAGCATTACAATCACAAGGAAAAAAATAAATAATTGTTGCACGCAATGAAACTATATGGGAGAAATAGGATGCTAGCAATTCAAATTTCGATGGAGTTGTAAGACTTCAAAATTGCAGTTGGCTCATAGGAAAAGGATTTTAACTATGACCAAACTACTTGCATATGGAGTACTGATATTTTAAAGATTGAGACCAAATCTTATCAATGAAAAATTGTCGGAGATGATTATGTTTTGATACCATTATAATTGGTTAAGATTTGTTTTAAAATTGATAACAAGAACCTCTTTATAAGGTTATCTCATGTTTCTTTTGTGTATAACCATGGCATTTTTGGGGAAATCAATACTAATTTGTTGAAGCTTGGGAGAATTGGAACCACTAAAGAGAAATATAGGGAAGAGTATGTGTGGAAAGAGTGAAGGATAGAGGCTACAAACACAAGGGGTATTGATGGCATCAAATGGGGATGCCCTTTCAAAGGCATTAATGGGAGGAGGGTGTTGAAATCCATGGTTATCTTAGGCATATGGGAGATAAGGGCTGCAACTGGGTGTTAGAAGGCATAATTATGCGGGAGGATGTGTTTATGCATGTGTATACGAGACAAAGAATCCCATTAGAAACAACATCAAGGGGTCATTGTGAATGTGAGAGGCCTTTGGATGTGAGGGGTATTATAGAAGCTCATAGACTGTTTTTACATTAGCTGTCGTGCCCATTATTACAAAACAATAGATCTATGTTGATTTAGGAATGGTTCATATATATTCTTGTTGGATGCTTAGAAAAGCTCATTCAAAGGCTTGAACCAAGAATGTTCTTATAGCTCATCTAGGACAAAATGAAATGAAGTGCACTCTTCTTAAAGTGTGACATTGTATGAGTAGAGAGAGTCTCAATTTTGTAGGTCTATCAAATAATTTTGGGAAGGTGACTCATGCTTTGTTAATTAGATTAAAAAAAATCAACACTAGTTATGGTTTTACCAAGTTGTCATCTTGAAACTAAATGCAAGGTTTCAGTTTGCATGTCTTTGGCTCAATAACGAAAGCAAATGGGTTTCACAAAATCTATGTGTGAAACTCATATGCTATTGAAGGACATGAACTAGGGTAAGAACTTGCATCCCAATTGAGATCTTTTCAATCCACTCTTTAAAGAGAGTTTCTTTCACTAGGTATGAAAGATTCAATCTCAATCAATATTTGTTCATGAATGTTTTTTTGACTTCTCCCACCAACCTCATGACCATTAACCTTGTCCTTTCTTTGCACTAAAACCATTGAGGGTAAATTTACAATAAATATTGTCTCACTACAAGACTCGTTCTTAGCACAATTTGAAGGAGCAAGTTTTGGGAATTTTGATCCATATGAAATTCTCACTATTGCGGGTTTAAGGCACAAGGAGCAAAAACATTCATGAGGTAGAACAAGACACCTTGGAGGAGGGGGAGGTTGTATGAAAAGAAAGCTTCTTATTTATTTATTTCTTTGATCTTCATAAGCGCCATGCATGAGGGAGGAGTGGAGATTGAGGAGGAGCATACCAAACAACTATCTATGTTTTTGTTAAAGATCGGAGAAGTTGTGTGTGTAGTATGTATGAAAGCATATGAGACTATGCTTGTGTAAAAAGGAGAGAGGGTGGAGGGAGGGATGGAGGTAGGGGGAGATAGAGAACCTACGTATCATGTGCTCAAAGTGAGTCTCTCTCTTGGTCCACAAGCTTAAGTTATGGATGAGTCTCAAGGAGGCAAATGCCATACCTTTAGACTAGAATCGGTTTGAAACTCTTTTCTTGAAGGAGTTTCTTCTTGAGAATGAAGAAGAGAGGAATTGGAGATAGGATCACATAGAGAGGTAGACCATTATTCGTGTATGCATCCCACTATAGAGAGATCATCTTGAAGCTCAAGGGGCTTGATGGTTTTCTGATAACTAAGGGTGTTCTGGAGGGTTAGATAAGGCCATTAAGAGAGAGGTAAGGACGAATACACCTAAAATGTTGAGGATATGATCAAGTACACACATATATATGAGGACCATAATCATCCTCCATATATTCCTATGGAGACGAATCATCTCCTCAAACCAATTAGTACTACCAAGTTTAAGGAAAAGATAGTGATGGGGGTAAACAAATTGTTTATAAAGATTGGCTTTGGGGGTTAGGAGACACTTAAACGTAGCTATCAAAACTAAAATCTTGAGTTTTTGAAGAATGGAAGTAGATTTTGCATTCAAGGGGAGAGAGAGAGAGAGAGAGAGAGATACCTAATGCACCTCTCATCTCATCTTTAGAGTTAGATACTTTGTTTCATTTTCAGCATAAATTGAATATCTTTTTATAGCATAGTTATGAACTTGAGCATTCTATATGCACCTCATCTGATGTATATTTTCATGATAGTAATGTAAATAAAGGCATATATTTCCATCACTCATTTTTTAAACAATGCATAGTTGAATGTTTTAAGGATTTAATGTTTGAATTTAAAGACATTTTTCCCACCAACCTTCATAGAGGGATACCATTAAAGAGAGGGGACATTGACATGCAATTGAGGTAGTTACTAACATTAACCCTATTTTCAAGCCAAATTATAGGCTTAATATACCTCAATATCAGGAGGTAGAGAATCAACTTCATGATTATTTAGATAAAGGCTTCATTAGATTTAGTAACTCACCTTGGGCATCACCAATGTTCCTAGTAAAAAATAAAGATGACTCTATGAGACTATTTATAGATTATAGAGAATTAAATAAGAAAAAAATAAAAATAGGTTTCCAATGCCTAAGTTGGAAGACCTATTTGATTAGTTACATCAAACTAGGCCTTTTACCAAGCTCGATCTTAGGTCAAGAGATCATCAAAAGAGAAGTAGGGTAGAGGATGCCCCTAAAACTGCTTTTAGGAATAGATATGGACACTATGAGTCTTTGGTGATACCTTTTAGTGTCACCAATGCTCCCATCAACTTCATGAAGCTCATGAATAGTGTTCTATGGCCATATCTAGGGTAGTTTGTAGTAGACTTTTTAGATGATATTCTAATCTATAGTAGATCAAAAGAGGAACGCTTGGAATACTTATGGAAAGTATTCCAAGTGTTGTAGGAAGATTCACTCTTTGCTAAGCAATCAAAGTGTGAATTTTTCAAAACAGAAGTTAGATATCTTGGGCATATAGTCTTCAAACATAGAAACCAAATGGATTCTGTTAAAGTAAAAGCTATCATTGAATGGCCACATCCTAGGAACCTAGAAGAGTTTTAAACCTTCCTAAGTTTATTAGGTTTCTATTGAAGTATTTGAATGGCAATGCACCATAGTGCACTCTCCTTCCTGAGAGCTCCACGATGATATCCTTAGAGTAGAAAACTGAGCTCCTAGGGCCGCACACAGTACTCCACACAAAGGCTACAGAATATGCAAAAACACAGTACACAGGGAGCACGAACACAGACTTCTTAGGTATTACAAATGTGGTTGAACTTACAGTCTGTGACTGACCAAGCCACTATATGTTTTATTAAAGAACATATACAAAGAAGTGTCCAGTTGCCATTTGTCCTTTGACATGGACACTAACAATAACAATCTCCCACTAAAGGCCAATATGGCCAAAGTAACTATGGGAGAAAAAATAAAGAATGATAAAGAATACCTGAGTGTAAGTAATACAAACTATACCTCCCACCTGATGGCCATGTTACATAGTATACAAGTGACTCTGTAAGATCATGAATCAAGTAACCCCCATTAAGTGACAACAGTGTCAAAAGCTATCCTGTGGTAGAGCTTTAATCAAAGCATCTGCACCATTATCTCAAGCGAGAACCTTCTCAAGAATAATGTGCTCAGTGGCTAAGCAATCTCTAATGAAGTGGTACCTCACCTCAATGTGCTTCGTCTTTGCATGATAGACCGGATTCTTAGCCAAAGCAATGGCACCCTCACTATCACTGAGCAAATGAGGTACATGCTGAGATAAACCCATATCACAAGCAAGATGAGAAAGGCACGATGCTCCCTTACATGCCTTACTTGCTGCAACATATTCTCCTTCTGTGGTGGAAATAGTTGTACATTCTTGAAGATGAGATCTCCAAGAGATAGCACCTCCAACAAAATGAAAAATGTACCCTGATGTAGACTTACTATTGTCTACACAACTAGCACAGTCAAAATATGTGTAACCAATAATGGATGCTTTCCCTCTACCTAAGCATAGATACTTGTCCTTAGTGCCACTCAGATATTTTAAAATCATCTTGACTGCTTCCCAGTGTTTCTTGCTAGGATTAGACACATATCTGCTCACAACTCCCACTACAAATGCAATGTCTAGTCTCATAGCTACCATAGCATACATGAGACTACCAATCGTAGACTGATAGGGAATTTTGGTCATGAATTCCTTTTCCTCATTTGATTTGGGGCAATCATCCTTGCTCAATTTCACATATGGGGTAAAGGTGTACTCAATGTCTTTCCACCTTGCATATTGAACATGTGAAGTTCTTTGGATATGTACTCACTTTGAGACAAGTAGATGCATCTTTTACTCCTATCACGAGTAATGCGCATGCCAAGAATATGTTTGACATCCCCCAAATCCTTTATATCAAATGTTTGACTCAACTTCTTTTTGAGAGAGAGAATTGACAAGCCATAAGAGGACTTCCCAACAATCAACATAAAGTATCAAGCATATCAAGTTGCCATCTAAGCATCTCTTTGTGTAGAGACAATGATCCTCATTGCTTTAAGAATAGCCTTGAGAATTCAAAAAAGCATCAAACTTTTGGTACCATTGTCTAGAGGACTGTTTAAGTCCATACAAGCTCTTCTTGAGCTTACAAACTAGACTTTCCTTGCCAGGAACTACATAACCCTCTAGTTGTTCCATATAGATCTCATCTATAAGATCTCCATGCAAGAAAGCAATTTTCACATCCATTTGGACTAGCTCTAAGTCCTCCATTGCAACGAATCCAAGCAACATGCACAGGGTAGTCATCTTGACCACTAGAGAGAAGATTTCCTTGAAATCAACACCATGTTGTTGCTTAAAACCCTTTGCAACAAGTCATGCTTTATACCTTGGAGAAGCACTATCTGATGTGAATTTCAGCTTATATACCCATTTACATGGTAAAGCTTTCCTACCCTTTGGCAAAGGTACTAAATCCCAAGTAGCATTCTTGTGAATAGAATCCAACTCGCTCTTCATGGAATGCTCCCACTTGACATGATCCTCTATCTACATAGCCTCTTTGTAGCAAGAAGGCTCACCGGCATCTGTTAGCATAACAAAATCTAAACCTAGAACATATCTATCATGTGGATGTGAGACACGTATAGAGCATCTCAATGGTTGCTAAACAGGAACATGTGTAGACTAATCTGATTGGACATTCTCTTGAACATCCCTATGTGCAGCATTTTTATGCATGCTAACTAGAGGACTACTATCCTCCAAACACCACTCTTCTCACTTCAACCTCCTTAATGGGTTGTTTATGCATCTTAGACTCATTGAAAATGACATCACTACTTCTGATCACTGACTGCATTTCAGGATTCCATAAGTGATATCCAAATCATCCTTCTTGACCATATCCAAGAAAAATGCATTTCTTTAACTTATGGTCCAACTTTTATCTAATATTCTTGGGTATATGAACATATGCTTCACACCTAAAAACTCAAAGATGATCATAATATGGTGGCTTCCCTATCCATAACTCTTGTGCCACTTTCAGAACTTTGGTAGTACTAGGTGAAAGGTTAATCACATGAATTACAGTTAATATTGCATCTGGCCCAAAGCCTTGTGAGAGGTTTGCATGATGCAACATAGAAACTACTCTACCTTGAATAGTTTTATTCATCCTTTCAGCTATACCATTCTGTACTGGGGTATAAGGAGCTATAAAATCTCTACGAATCCCTCTAGACTGACAAAAAAGGTTGAATTCATGTGAGATGTACTCACCCCCATTATCTGAACGTAAAGCCTTAAGCTTTGTTCCTTTTTTAGTCTCAACTGAAGCAAGCCATTTTCTAAAAGTAGAGAATACCTCATCCTTCAATTTGATAGGATACCCAAACTTTTTTAGCAACATCATCTATGAAAGCGACAAAGTAAAGAGAACCACCTAAGGACCTAGTGGGCATAAGACCACACACATCTGTATGAAGGAGATCTAAAGGTTGAATTGAAGAGTCAATGTGTGTTCTATGCACATTTCTAGTTTGCTTTCCATATTGGCAATGCTCACAAAATGAAAAATCAGAGAAAGATAACAAAGGTAAGTAGCCAAAATGAGAAAGATTTTCCATTCCACTACAAGATATATGGCCCAAACGACCAGGCCAAATACAAGCCATAGGCTATTCAGTAATAGCTAACAAGTGTTCTTTCTGTGATACAAATAAATAATAAAGTGAGCCAACTTTTCTTCCTTTTGCAATAACCATATTGCCCCATGATATACGAAAGGATTGAGCATAGAAGACCACCTTGTAAGTAAGGTCATCAAGTTGACCAACTAACATCAAATTGCGTGATGATTGAGGTACATGGCATACGTTTATGCATAGTAGATTTTGAACCATCAATGAACTGCACAACCACATCTCCAATCCCCACAACGTCACACTAGTGAGTCACCAAGTCTCGATACCAAGAGAGTTTGCTACATAATTAGAGAACCATTCTCTATGTGGTGTCACATGGAAAGAAGCACCAAAATCTGGCAGCCACATGTGGGAAAGAGAATCAACCATAAGAGTCTCAATTGGCATAGTACTATCAAGTCTCAACACATCAACATCATCAGAAATAGCATTAATTTCTTCAATATTCACAATCTAAGTAGATGGTGCAGGTAACTATTGAACATGCCCATCAACATTTTATCCTTTACCTTTAGCATTGTGTGATGCATAACACTCATTCTTCATGTATCCTTGCTTATGACAGTAATGGCATTTGATATCCCTCATCCTTGATTTACTTATACTCTTATTGTGTTGACCATTTTTTTCCTTGTTCTTGCTCCTGCCACATTGCTGATTCTTTCCTTGGTAAGAATTAGGAACATAGAGGGTACAATTATTGAGGAAGCAAATGATGAAGCTAAGTGCCCTGACTCTACTTTACGTTGCATGGTGGTTAGTTCTTTCCCAAAGGTTTCTGTAATCACGATTCCGGGTACGATTTTTGTGCATAAAATCGGATTTTTGATCAATTCAAGTAGGAGTACCCATTGTTTTCTATCTTTCAAATTGGTAGAGAACCTAGGGATAGCCCTAAATATGTAGATAATCAGATCTGTACAGATGGCCAATGGACAATTACACTACATGAAAGGATATATTGAAAACCTTGAATTTACCCTTAAGTTTCTGATAGATGCTTTTCTGGAAGTTTCCATGTAATTGAGATGAAACAGAGTGATGCAATCATAGGCATGGATTGGTTAGTTAAAAATTCTACGAGGATTAATTGTGAACAAAGGACGATCACTTTAAAGCTAGATGATGAATCTATTCATATTCTAGGTGATGCCTATAATCCTAAACCTATCCTTATTTCTGCTATGCACATAATTAAAGGTATACATGATGGTTGTAGAACATTTATAGTGTATGTAAACAACGTGCATGAAGAAGATAATGAGGAAAGTGCTCCGAATTATGTAGAAAATCTTTTGAAAGAATATGCAGATGTATTTCTAGAAGAGTTGCCTGGTATACCTCCGCCTAGGCAGATTGACCATGCCATTGACCTATATCCAAGGAGTGAACCATATTCTAGAGCACCTTATAGATTTAACATCGATGAATTAAAGGAGCTTAAGATACAATTAGATGATCTTTTGAAGAAAGGCTTGATGAGACCGAGTATATCACATTAGGGAAAAAAATGAACCTTGCATGGGCCTTTTGGATTAAGGAGTGATTAGTGATGGATCAATGAGAGGAGGGTGGTGGACACATTTTATAGCCTATAAATCACTAGGCTGAAGGGGGATGAGGAGACAGGATTCCCCTATGTTCAGGTTTTGCCTTTAGAGAGAGAGAAAGGAATCTCGTAACTTACCTGGGTCTAAAAATACAAAATTTTTAGAAAGTTATAAAACTCATCATAACACCATTTAATGGTTCCCCAACCACTTTTTAGGATAAAAATTTCTATTTTTGAGTTCGAAATCAAAATCTGTGCATGAACTGACCTGAAAAAAGTGAATTTCTCAAAAATAACTCAAAATACAACTTTCTTCCTCCAAAACCTCACATTTTCATACCCAGGTCCCAAAAAGTAATCTCTTTCCACTACTTTCTCTCCCTAGCACACCATTGCAGCTCTACGTCTCCATTTCTTTCTCTGTGCATCTTCTTCTTTGAATTCCTACTGTCACTTCCATAGCCTGAACTCCAATGGAGAAACCTAAATCTCATAGACATCCAAAAGATGAGGTTATCACGATAAAATGTCAGAATATCAAGGCTATAGAAGGAATTTGGTTAGGACATGAGTTCTGCAAAGGTGCATGGGTGTACATGCAACCCTCTGGTGTTGGTATTCACAGTGTAAGAGATCGTGGAAACTTGGATCTTCATTCGAAAGGGAAGATATTAGGCTTCAAAAAGCTCCAAAATGGTGAAACTCTTGCCATTGTACAACATGTTTTCACAATATCAAGCATGAAATTGGAAGACTCAAACAAAATGAGATATCCTATCAACTGTAAGGATTACTCATTGACTTTTGTCCAAATTTCATAATATACCTAGGTAAGCTATGTAGTTTTTTGTTGTAGACATATTTCCTTCTACCTTGGTGGAAGAACAACCACTTCATAGTCTTACAGGTACTTTCCAAGCATTGCATGCAAATGTTGGGTCGATAGTCTTTCCACAAACCCATCCTGCTCAACTATTACGTGAGAGAGTTTTCTTTTAAACACATACATATATTGTACCCTCTTCATCAAATGATTTTGGTAGGTTAGAGATGATTAAGGTAGATTCTCTTTTAAAGCTCGAGTGGTTGCAACTTGATATATGGACATTAACATCTTTGAAGCATAAGATGGTGATGGACATACACAACTCTTTGAAATTTACAAGAGTTTCAAGATCTATAGGATTACATTGGTGTGTTCCTATTCATTGTTTTGTACATTTATTTCAGATATTCACAATTCTAGAGACTTCAACAATGTTCATGTTAAAAGATATCACGTATGAGCAGGTAGAGGGTTTATTAGGTGAAAATTGGGGACTTGTAGAAGGATGCACCAAAGGGGATAGATACCTTTGTAAAATTGGTGCAATATGAATAGGATTTCGATACTTGAAACATCATACTTCATTGTACATTAGATTCTATTATGATCGTTGGATGTGTAAACTTGGTGAATGGATACCATTACAAAGTTTTGAGGGTTTTTTAATTTCATTTGAAATTAAGATAAATCTACCCAACAATGAAATGGAAGTTATTTCAGTAAATCATCATTGGACTCTTGCCAACGTGGGAGAACATCTAGTAATCATAGGATTTGAGGATCTGGATCAATCAAAGTTCAGAATACAAGGGCATAAGGTAAATAGCATATGGTATTTTTTCTTTTGTTTATACAAATTCTTATACTCAAATATGTTATTTTAAAGTTTTCTATTTGTTTGCAGATTGGTAAGAGGTTGGAGGATAAAATTAAAGTCCTTCCTGAATGGAGTGTGGATGGAACTCAACTTTCATTGTCATAGCTCAAGAACTATTTGAGTGCTAAGTACAAAGTACCTTTCCTACATTGCAACAACATATTTATCATTAACGAGGAGCCCGAACCTACACCTGTTGAACTCCCCAACCTTGTCACTGGGGGTTTTGTTAAGGAGAAGAATGAGCCTGATTTTCTTAGTTGCCGCTTTGTTATCATAGGCCATTCATGTGAGTGCTTCTCGTTTAGGCATTCTGATCATGACTTTCCTATCTTTGACTTCATAATGCATTACAATCCACCAAGAATTTCCTGGTGGTGTTGAGGACAAACTATGTGAACAATCAAGCATGGAGGAGGCCCCCGCTTCAAATCTCAACCCCTCTGAGCCCACATTACCAGAGGTGGAGCTTGAATATCTCTCCATCATGATTGTGGATGGAGAGGAATTTATTTTTCTTCATGGCATTGAGAAGGCATTCGGTCTACGACTAGACGAATGCTTAAGTATTTTCTGCACAATGTCAAATTTTCTACTTGACAACACATCTGACATACTTGAAAAGAAGGCAATCCCACTTGGGGATTCTGTGGCAGACACCATAGCAATGGTGTGTGCTGATATTTTAAAAGATGACAACAATTATACTACGAAGGAGGAGTTCAGCATAGCACGAGAGACGATAATGAAGCAAAAAATTCCTACATCCCCCCTAGCAGAGCAGAGTGGCATGGCCCACTCTAGCATTGATCTTTATGCCCTTGGAAGAGGGGAGGAAGAGGACAAGCTTCATGATGTAAGTGGTAATTAAATTAAATAAATAGATAATTTAAGTTAACAAAGTAAGAGCTTGAATTCTCATTTTTTCTTAACAGGAAGCAATTGAGCTCGACAAGTTCACAGGAAGATCTGGTGGGGATCGAGCTTCTCGCGGGAGGGGTTCATCCTTGGCAAACTACATCAGAAAGTTACCAAAGGATGATTTTGTTATCATTCATAAAGACTACAGTCCGGATGGGCACTTCATGACTTGGTGCTTGATGGCCCTTAGCAAAATTTTGTGTTTATGTACAATTATCCAAGGCACTAATTGTGTCATTTTGGTTAGGAAATCCTTAGTTGTAACTACATTAGGACTTAATTTTAGAGGAAAAGTACTAGGACAAATAGGTATCACCATGGGTGTGGGAATGCAAGACCCCCATGTAATATCAAGATCTATATTGACTTTCCCGCTGCCTCAATCTCTCCAAAGGAGAAAGAAAGTTGTAGAGAAATTGAAGGCAGGTGAGAAATGATGTAAATGTTTGGATAATACAAACTTTAGTTTTTCCTTATTTGTCTAGTCCTGTGTATGAAATGTGCTTCATAAATTGAACCTATCATTCTCTCCACAAATTGTATGTAATTTCAAGTCTTTTTAATCATGGTGTATGGTCTATCTATTGTGCCTATGGTCTGTATGGTATCCTAAAATGCATAAAAAGGCCAAAAAAGCCCCAGCCATAGAAACGCGGGAATCAGCCTTGCAGAAATTTTGCAGGGTTGATTCTCGCGTTTCTATGGCTGGGGCTTTTTTGGCCTTTTCTAGTGTTTTTAGGGGCTCCAATGTATGGGAAAGTATGTTATTGTTCAATTTCTCTTGGTTATGGTAGCATCAAGTTTACACCGAAGTTAGAGCAAGCCAAATATTACCTATAGGGCATAGCCTCTGTATTAAACACACCTAACATCTCCTGTATACATATTATGCATACACAAGGCCAAAAATGCAAAAAATACCCCAGCCACAGAAATGCGGGATTCAGCCCTGCAAAAAATTTGCAAGGCTGAATCCCGCGTTTCTGTGGCTGGGGGTTTTTTGGCATGAAAATGACATGTGAGGCATAATTAGGTACAACATGTACATATCTAGTCACAAAACAATAGGCAGATGCATGCATGTTCAAATCATTCCATATATAACTGAGTGAAAGAAAAGTTATTTGCATACAATTATGTTGGGGAGTCAATGATAGAGAGAGTGAGAGAGAGGAAAAAAAAGACACAAAGAATATAGGTTAAAACAAAATTTTCTATTATCCATTGTATTACATCGCAAAGTAGGCCTATCAAAGGGTACAATATATACATTTCATGGGTTATTTCCTCTAATTCTTCTTGATAGCTGAATGTCCTTGGGTTGTATGGTTACTCTCTTGGCATGGATAGCACACATGTTAGAGTCCTCAAGCATGGAGATGAGGTAGGCCTCAACTTCCTCTTGAAGCGCTTCAAGTGCTATCCCTTGTATTCGTAGACCTGCACGGTAGCTTTGTAATTCCTCTTTTACTACCCTTGCAAAAGCTCTTCGTGGTATGAGTAGCTCAACAGACTTTTGGTAGTGTCATATCTCTGCAAAAGCCCTGCAGTGCCTCCTTTGTCTTTGTGGAGCTCTTGCATTGGGAGGTATGTCTGGCTGTCGTTGAGGTCTACGTCATGGTTGATAGTTTTTTTTCTCTGATGTACATGATGTGAGGGTCCAGCTTCATCTTGCACATTTTGTTGCCGATGTGGTTGTTGACTTTGCTCTCTTTCCTCCTCTGTTGGTATTTGCATTTGTCCTTGTGGAAGTGTCTTGCCTCCATGTGTCACCCTATGGCTTGTTGGAATTTGCATATCATTCCATGGTGGTTGATTGCTGCTTTCATCGTTCGGGGGACTCCTCATCGCTCTCTGATACAACCCCTCTCATCAGCTTCTGTTTGGGTCTTGCCTTGATGGGTGTCCTTATTGGTGGCTCATCATCTGAAATTGACTCTGATCGTCTTGGAGCATATACTCCTGTCTATTGGACACTTCATGTTCTCCCACTGGATTGCTCCGAGGTGGTGTGCCATCATGTGACACAGGCAAAGATGTGCTCTAGGAACCACTTCGTGGTCTTTGGGGGGGGGTTGCAACCATGGTAGGCATTGTGTCCCTAGATGAGGGCTAGGAAAGAAGACGCGATCTTTCCTTGCAGTTTGCTTGGTGCGTGCCATTCTCTTGAGTTGCAAAAAGTGTGAAATGAAGTGAGTTCTCTCTATTTATAGAGTTTTTTTAAAAACTATTTGTTCACACTAGAATGGACAAAACCTGTTTAAAACCATACAAAATATTATAATACAAATAATAACACATTGAAACAAAGATTACAACAATCATAGGTTTTACCACATAATGGGAAATAATAAATTCACTTTACTTCCAAGCTGAGCCTTCGCGTTGTCTCCTAGCACGCCACTGAGCATGATGAAGAGGTCCTAATGGTGACTTCCATTTCTCACTAGCAATGTTGTGTTGCATCGTTCTCGCAAGTTTTGCCAATTTTGAATCCCTAAGTCGTTCCACAAAAAACTTTCTTGAGAATGTAGTGCGGTAAAATCAATTAAACATCTCCTTCATGTAGTTTGATTGCATTGGACCACCACCATGTCGCGTGTTTTTGAATTAGACACCCCTCGCTTTGTAGTGTGACTTTTCCATTCCCTGGGTACTGAAAATCTCTAATGACCCATATCGATGCATGAAATAAGCTCCATGTGCAAACAAAATATGCTAAAAATTGTTAAGTACATTGGAAAAAGGTAAGTGAAATGAACACTTGTAGAAGAAGATTACACTTACAATGTAGTGTGTTATATTGCTCTCTCCCCAAGATTGAATGAAACACTTGGTGAACTCCACTAATGTTTCTTGAAACAATTGACGTTGAATAGTACTAGATCTAGTCAGACCCATTAAGCCTACCAACTTATCAAAGCTCGACCAAACCTTCTTTCTCTTATTACAAAGATCAACTTGAGAGTCATTGTCTGTTGTGATCATGCGTAGGTCTTTCCACAGCTCATAATGTTCATTATTTTGAGTGCTAGTACCTCTTCTAAAAAAATGTCTTGATTTATTCCCTGTCATTGACACTTGTTGCAAACTATCTTGAGATTCTCCAACTTTCTTAACAACTAGGGTTACATTTCCACCATGACAACCAATTGAATTAAGAAGTTCCTCCAATTTCTTTATAGCTTGAATGGATTTATCAACTGGCTTAATGACAAATGCATATTCTATATGGAGCTTCAATAGTCTATCAAAAATTCCCATGAAGGCATGCAAGGTGCAAAAGTGGACATAGAATAAAGGGAATGGAATAATGTGATTCCAATCATTATCTAACATGTCATGATTAGGTGTACCTAACATGGGACACCTCATTAAAGGTATATCCCATTCAGTAGATGGAGTTGCATCTGTGTCATCGGCTAAATCATCTATGTTGTTTTGTTTCTCTTTGTTCGTTTATAACCTCGTGTGCAATATGGACAAGGATAGAGAGTAGATGCACCTTGTTTGCACCCTAACATGCATTTGATAGTCTTTAAGTCTCCACCTAAGTGCCACTCTACTTCAAAATCACCTATGCCTTCTACAGTGATTTTGGCACCATGAATTTGAGAAGTTATCACCTCTGTGATCCATGGGGTCCTACTGAAAATCCATGTAAGAACATCATTGGATTCTTTAAGTACTTCAATAGCACCTAACCACCATATATCTTTCTTGGATTGGATACTATATGTAAAGTGATGGGTAGATTCTTCAATTTCATCAATAATAGCATGGGCCATAGCTTCGTTCATGAGTGTCACACTAAGTCTCTCCATATGTCGTCCCTTTATGATTTGACATTCGTCTAGCTTCAATAAAAACTTGAGTTTGGAACCACAATCTACATCAAATAACAAACATTATATTATTAAAAATACTATGAATGTCATTATCAAAACAATGGATATACCTTGAATTGTGGATTTGTAAAATTTAACCATTTGCTTTTGAAGCCTCTCCAAATTGACAAATATATTATTGTACTTTGTGTAGATGAATCCCTTTCTAGATGTTTTTTTCAACTCTTTCTTTGATGTAGATGAATGATAAATGGATGCAGGCATAACATCTTCTATATGCAGGTAATTGCCAAGAGTATTGGCGACATCCTCATTGATCATCTTCTTCTTTAGAGATACCTTGTAAGGGCATAGAAAAATGCTTTGTAAAATACCTTTGTTTTGTAGAGCCTGCTTCAAAGATTGTACAATGCAGTGTATGCTCTAGTACTATAACACATGCTTCATCACATACCATCTGTACCTCACTAGGACTAATAATATCTTCTAAGTTGCCTACATAATCTTTAATCACTTGGGTTTTGATGTGATTTCTTGTTGGTGAATCCAAAATCGTAAGCACATGTTTGTTGCTAAGACAAGAATTTGGAAACTTCAATTGATCCTCCATTGTTGAGGAAGCACTCACATCTTCAACAAATGACCTGCACAATAAGAAACTCAATCTAAAAGTCTTTTAACATAAATAAACAAGCGAAACACATACCTAAGTGCGTAAACACGTCGTTTCCGTGCTCCACCACCAGTTGAAAGAGCTTGAAAGGATGATAATGGTCGTTTCCTATATCTCACCCCAAATGGAGTCTCTTTTAGTTATGTAAGATTGGCTTTTAGCTTTGTAATTGTGCTCTCCTTTTCTTCCACATCTTGTTGGAGTCTATTATTGTGCTCATCCAAAGATTTGATAGCACTTTCTAAAGTGTGTATAGCACTCTCTAAACTGTGTATCTTGAAATGGTTGTGATGACATTGTTGCATCCAATAATTTGCTATAGATGTAGAATGGTTAGACAATCGCTTGCAATAGCCTAGCAGTCCATCTTCACCGTTACCAAGGAATTGTAGAAATGTGGAGATACTATGGAATCTAGGATGAACTAGCCATTGGATCTAAGGGATACAAAGCACCATTGACCCAAAGATCAATATTCTTGTCTCCAGCTGCACGTCGTTCATTTTGAGGATCTGTGTCATTGCTACCTCTAGTTGTTGGTGCAAATTCTGTTGGAACATGAACATTACTCTTTGTGTGAGGAGCACGCACTAGTGCTGGTGTCATGTTCGTAATACATGTGAGCACCATGATGTTCCAAAACTCCAGCACCGAATGGGAAGAAGCACAGAGATGGCTGGAATGGCTAGTACAGAATCTTTGTGCAAGAAAAAAAGTGTGTTTTGGTATGTGGACAGGTCAAAATGACTTTTTTTAGTGTGTTAGAGGGAAAATGAGTTTTTTTTTCAAAACTTCATGTTTTGGGGCAACCAAAGTTACGAGTTTGATGATGTGACACTTAACTTTTGGAGGGATTTTGAAAAGTATGTTTTTTTTAAAGTATTTTATATAAAAACAAGACTAAAAAAATTAAGTTCTGACATATACATAAAAGTATGGGCCATTTTGAATAAAGAATAGATGAAAAAGAGACTTTTTCATAAAAGTCATGTTTTTATTCATAAAGATGGACGGATAGCCTACTTCAGCCTACCAAAAAGTGCTCTATTAAATGCACTTTGTCCCCTTAACAAAGTACAAGATTAAGCTTCATCCCTAAAAAATAGGAATCCTTTCAAGGCCCATGCAGGGTTCACTTTTTTTCCTAATGACCTTGGGGTGCACTTGTTTCATTTAAGAAGAAGAAAGACGACTCTTATAGATTATGCATTGACTATAGGGGGTTGAATAAAAGAACAATTAAGAATGAGTATCCACTCCCTCACATAGATGACTTATTAGGTCAATTAAGTGGAGCGGCTATATTCACTAAGATTGACTTAAGATCTGGATATCACCAAATTAGGATCGAAATAGAGGATATTCCTAAGACAACTTTTCGAACATGATATGGTCACTATGAGTTCACAGTTCTACCTTTTGGATTAACAAATGCTCCTGCCACATTTATGTGCTTGATGAATAATATTTTTCACGATTATCTAGATGAATTCATCTTAGTATTTCTTGATGATATATTTGTATACTCTAAAGATGATTCTGAGCATGCGGTACATCTCAAGAAGACTTTGCAAACTCTTAGGTAACACAAATTGTATGGAAAAAAGAGTAAGTGTCTCTTTGCTAAGGATAAACTTGTGTATCTAGGAAGAGTAATATCAAAAGAAGGAATCCTTATAGATGAAGATAAGGTAAAAACAATAGTTGATTGGCCGATTCCTAAGACTATAAGGGATGTTAGAAGTTTTCTTGGGTTGGCACAATATGAAAGAGCACATATTAAGGATTTCTCTAAGATAGCTACTCCCCTCACATAATTGACTAAAAAGAATGTAGGATTTGCATGGAGTGATGCTTGTCAAAAATCAGTTGAAACATTGAAACAAAAAGTCATAGAAAATTGTGTTTTAAAAATACCAGAAATTGGAAAGCCTTTTGTGGTTGCATGTAATGCAAGTGGTAGTCAGATAGGATGTGTTCTTTCACAGGATGGTAGGGTGGTCGCATACGAGTCCTTAAAATTGTTAGCTGCCGGAATGGAATTATCATATTTAGCATAGAAGAGATGTAATTCAGAAAAGTCGCACGCACACCGAAAGGGCATAGCGCAAACGTTGTAATTGCATTGTCTACATCTCTGTGTATTTTTAATCCCGTTAATATAGGTCAATAATTTCTTAAGTTTTTGTTGAAGTGTTAAGTTAAGACGATATTGCGATTAAGTGATGTAGTCATGCGTCTATGCGTTATTGTGGTGAAGAAGTTGTAATTCATAGAGCAGAGAAGTAGTTGATAAACAATCTAATTCAAAAGTGTTAAGTCAGTGTAATAGCATACAATGGATTAGTGGATTAGGAAAATACAAAATAGGGCCTCTGTTTTACAGACCCCTAACCATCCCAAGAACCTAGGTCATAGTAGTTTAAATAAGATAAAACAACAATTTAACACTGGCGCGGTCTGTGGGAAATGGAGTAGCCAGTTGAAGAAAAGGTTAAGGGTCAAAGAAGAATCCTTTGATATATGCCGGTAACACATTTTGGCAAATCTTATGCCAAATACCGAAGTGATCAACATCCCTGGGCAGTTCCGAGTTCGTTAGGAACACCCTCTGGTGGTAGAAGTGAAGAACAACCAAGTTCAGTTGCAGAAGGTCCAATCCAGCAAGCCAGTGGCAATTCCGATGGCAGTTCGGTGCTGTGTAGAAGTAGTTTGTGCGGAGGCAATCCGTTTAGCATTATTCGGTGACAATTCGGTGATCTTCGATGACAATTCGGTGATCTTCGATGATAGTGTGGTAGTGTTCGGTGGGAATTTACTGCGTTCAACGTTTTTAGGTGCAAGTTTAGCCGATTTCGACACTAAAGTTGAGAAAGGGCTGTTAGATTTTGAGCTAAGTAATCAGTTTAGAGATAGCTTAGGACCAAAAAGTTGGCAAAGTGACCATACGGCCCAGGAACATCAAGAAATACTTCCCCAAAATTCACGCAATATGAGTAGTTCACAACAACAACAACAACAGCAACAGCAACAACAACAACAACAACAACAACAACAACAACAACAACAACAACAACAACAACAACAATAGATTATTCACCGTGTCTGGTGCCAGTCGGAGTCACATACACAAAATTTGGAGGTTTTTCGAGAGATGATCCCGATGCGCATGTGCAAACATTTGAAATTAATTATGCAGTTTTGAAATACCCAACAGACCCTGCTTATAAAGCCATTGTGTTCCAATCAACTTTGGTTAACCGAGTATGACTTCAATCATTTTCGGCAGTATGATGACGTGAAGAATGCATTTGTGCAACGATTCCGGTTAAAGAAAAACCCAGCAGAAATTTTTGATTACCTACAGAATAACAGGCAGAAGCCACACCAGAATGTACAAGACTATGCCACTCTATTTCGGACTCATTTACGATAGTTACCACCAGCGCATTCCAATTTACCAGATGACATCATTACTCAGTGGTTCATAAACGGATTAAATCCCCAATTGAAATAGATCATGATTATACGATGTGTGGGAGGAATGACCTTGGATGCCGTAATCGCTATGGCTTTATAGTTGGAAAATAAAGTGGGTGGATTCATTGAAGATGTAGAGTGGTTGAAGGCGTCCAAGCATTCAAACGAGGATCCTCTAAAACAAATTTACTGTACTAAATGTAAAAACACAGGACACAGCAACTCAGCATGCACTCTGAATCAGATGTATTGCGCCATTTGCCATATAGCGGACCACACTAGAGAGAACTGTCCTTATAACACAAAGGTAGAGAGTAGAGCGGCTGTCAATACTATCATTCAGGAACAAGGGCAACTGGCCAGTCACTATGTACCACCACAAATGAGGAATACTCCTTACCAAGGATACAAGAGTTATAGAGGAGCACGATCAACTAACTTTGGACAAACTCGGTGGAATGCGGGTCCATCAGGTGAAGGTGCATCTCCTCCACCACCTAAATGTCATTTTTATGGTGAAATGGGGCATATCCGTAGGTACTGTAAAGATGCGACTGAGTACGATAAAAGGAAAAAGGAAAGACAACATCCGATGGTGAACATGGTGTACATTTCAACAGTAGACACTCAAACGGTAGTGGTGCAAACACGCTCAGGAAAGAAATTACAACCAGCTGCGGAGATTTTCGAACCTGGAATCTGTGAATAGCAAAAGGTGTTTACTAAAGCAAGCAAGTGGGCGATCCAGGAACAAACTGTTTTTCCTGACCTAGTTCCGATGACGTAGCAAAGCATACAGCAGGCAGTTCCGGAAGGAAGAAATCTGACCCACGCAACACTGGAGTCCCCACCAAACTCTGTATCGAAAACATCAAAATTTGATCCAGTGTGGGATGTCTTATTCAATGCGTCAATTACATTACCATTGGGACAATTATTGGCTTTGGTTCCTGGTGTGCACCAATAGTTCCAACAATAGGTCAGTCTAGGACCTTCATTTGCTCCTTCGATAGCAACAATCCAGCCCGAAATGGACCCGATAATGGACCATACGGTGCCCTTGATTACGGTCTGGTATAAGAATCATAAAATAACACAAGTATTAATTGATGGAGGTTCTGGAGTATAACATTGCAACAACATCACTTTGTCAACGGATGGGATGGACACAAATCGAACCTATCCAATTTTTTGTCCGCATGGCTGATCAATCCCGAGTTCATCCGCTTGGATTGATGCGAGTCATTCCTATTACTCTTCAAGGAGCTGTATTTAAAATGACCTTCATTGTTCTAAAATTACTAGAATCCAGCCTTGATTATAACTTGCTCTTTGGATGACCATGGTTAAAGCAAGCTAAGGTAGTTCAGGATTGGTCAGCACATGAATTGATTTTTAAGAATAACCACCGAAAATATGTCGTTCTTTTGGACGACATGAAGCCTTGTGACTTGCATGCACAACCATATGTAGTAGAACCTGTACACATGCTGGATGGTCTTTCAGATGATGAAGAGGAAGCTTTTCTTAAAGCCAACAAGGATCTGATGGTGCTCGAAACTGTGAACTTACAAACGGTTGCAGATAACTAGAGTCCGGCGGCCTGTATGGTAGTACCACTGATCGGTGAACCAGAACCAAGTTCAGCACAGACCTTGGATGATACGACGCTAGAACAATTGCTTTAGCGAGTTGATGACTTTGCCATGCCCGAGCAGTTCT
The DNA here is from genome assembly GCA_020310875.1 of Ceratopteris richardii. NCBI lineage: Eukaryota > Viridiplantae > Streptophyta > Polypodiopsida > Polypodiales > Pteridaceae > Ceratopteris > Ceratopteris richardii. Next base: position 173,624,999 of record CM035422.1, on the reverse strand, counting down.
ACGTATCGGAAGACCAATGTGTTACCTACAACTTAGGCGATGAAGCCAATCCGCGGCCAGTGAAGATTAAGATGGGACTATCAGAGACCTTCCAATTTAAATTACTGCAACTACTATGTGAATTCTCTGATGTATTTGCATGGGATTACCGTGATATGAAGGGGTTGGATCCGCGCATCTATCAACACTGGGTTATGCTGAAACCAGATGCTCCGCCTATTAAACAACCCAGCTATAGAATGAATCCTCACTATGCGGCCTAGGTCAAAGCAAAACTAGATCGATTGTTGAAGGGTGGGTTTATTGTCCCTATCGAGCATGCGGATTGGATTTCCCCCATTGTCATAGTCCCTAAGAAGAATAAGAAATCACGAATATGTGTGGACTACCGGAAATTAAATGCAACAACAATACCTGATCCATTCCCTCTGCCATTTCTGGATACAATGTTAGATGATGTGGCAGGCCGTGAGATGTACTCCTTTTTGGACGGATATAGTGGTTATAACCAAGTACGAATGGCGGAGAAGGACATTCCAAAGATAGCATTTATAACAAATTGGGGTGTCTATGCATGTACAGTGATGTGGTTTGGTCTGCAAAATGCTCCAAGTACGTTTCAGCGTTGTATGCAAGAAGTTTTCTCTCCCTATCTAACTACATTCATGAGATTTTACTTGGATGACTTCTCCTTATCCAGTGATACTTCGGCGCATTTGTATCATTTACGGTGCTGTTTTTTAAAGTGTCGAGAATATCGTTTGTGCTTAAACCCCAATAAATCTGTATTCTCTATATCTTGTGCAAAGTTGTTAGGGCACATCATCTCAAAATAGGGGATCCAAGTTGATCCAGATAAAGTGAAGGCGGTACTGGAGGCACCTGCTCCTAAGACACCCGAAGAAGTGATGTGCTACTTGGGCCAAATCCGGTGGCATGGGTGACATTTGTGGTGGCTTGCTCATCTGGCCACGCTACTCAATCGGTTGATAACTAGTACTTCCCACCAATTTGAATGGACTGAAGCATGTCAGCTATCTTTTGATCGGTTGAAATCACTGTTAACACAGGCACCTATTTTACAAGCGACAAATTGGGAACTCCCATTTCACGTCTTTGTGGATGCGTCCGACATTGCAATTGGCAGCGTGCTGATGCAACAAACGGAGAAATGGTTCCGTCCAGTGTATTATGTGAGTCATAGATTAGCTCAGGGAGAGCGCAATTATTCAATCATTGAACGTGAATGTCTCGGATTAGTGTATTCGTTGAAGAAATTCCAGCTTATTTACTGAGATGCCGCTTCACCTTCCACGTTGATCATGCAGCCTTGGTGTACCTTGTTCGCCAACAACATATGGGAGGAAGGTTAGCAAGATGGGTATTGTTGCTCCAAGAGTTTGATTATTCAGTAGTACATCGACCAGGGTCCGCACACGCGCTTGCTGACTTTTTATCTCGTTTGGATTCCGGTGAACTTCTGGAAGGACGATCAACAAGAATTGTCGGTAACCTCCTCCTACTATGACACTTTGATGCTTTTGTTGACCAGTGGATGTCCTCCCGACACGACCTCTCCTGTTGCTCGACGAAAATTGGCCATGTATAGTCGACGACTCCGGCTAATTGTAGGGCAGTTATATTATATGGATCAATCGGAAGTGCTGCTAAGATGTGTTCCACCACACAAAACTGCTTCAGTAATTAAAATGGCTCATTCTACCCCAATTGGAGGTCATTTTGCGGTTGACCTGACCCACCAGAAGATTCTACAGAGTGGCTTATGGTGGCCTACTCTGTACGATGATGTGGCCAAGTATGTGCTACAGTGCGATGTGTGTCAGCATTTGGGTCAACCTTTACAGAGACATTACTTTCTGCTTCAACCAGTTTTACCTCTCGAACCCTTTCAAAAATGGGGCTTGGATTTTATCGGACTGATTATACCTTCTGTGACACTTACCAATAACATATATATTCTTACATGCACGGATTGTGCGACTCGGTGGGCTGAATCTTGGGCTCTATGGTCAACCATAGCTATTGCAGTCGCTAAATGTTTGATGAAAGATATATTTCCACGCTATGGTTTACCTTTGGAGATTGTGACTTATCAAGGTATGCACTTTGCTAACACATTAATGCAAGCTCTTACTAATACCTTCCAGATTGTGCATAAGTTTAGTTCCCCCTACTACCCACGAGCGAATGGACTCACCGAGAGCATGAACAAATCTCTGTTGAACATCTTAAGGAAACTGGTATTGGATTGCCCGGAGAGATGGGATCAATTCCTACCTGTGGTATTATGGGCTTACCGTACAACATATAAAGTGCAACCGGAACAACTCCCTTCAAGTTGGCATATGGTTTGGAGGTGATTGCCCCTATGGAACTGGTGGTTCCTAGTCTGCAAGTGGCATTAGAGCAGAAGTTACTACCGGTAGAATCATTCCCTTTTCGATTGGATGCTTTACGATCTCTGGATGAAGAGTGCCTCGAGAGTTTTCTGGTGCTACAGGAAGTTCAGCTCAGACAAGCAAGAACCCACGATCATTTCCTTAAAACCCCCGTTTTTACGATAAATCAATTAGTGCTTTTTTATAATGCTAAATCTAATTGATCTGCAGGAAAGTTTAAACTGCACTGGTTCGGTCCCTACCGTATTGCTGAACAAGTGGGACCAGTGACTTTCTGGTTATCCACCTTAACTGGTACATTGTTGCCTAAGCCTATCAATGGATCTAAATTGCATCCATATTGTACATCATCCCTTTCTGACTAGTAGTTTTACCTTCGCTCCTTTGTTCTGTATTTTGCACATTTCGGCAGAACAGTGAGCTATAATTTTGTTGATAAATTTTTGATTCGCCGCCGCCTTCCATCACTGCGTATTTCTAATGTGTTTATGACAATAATTGCAAGCATGTTTCCTTCCCCGGTGATAATGGCGTTTTGGGTCGTGCATTCATCTTGCGTTTTTTACTTAAACCATTCTCTTTGTCTTGTTGTCGCTATTGTATTCCTGAGTGTTGCTTACTCTGTAGCGTATCCCGCATAGTGACCATGGCTCTCGTGCTAGATAACCTTGCCAATTTGACCAACTTCCACACATGTTTATCACCTGAGCTGGGTGCTTACCTATGCCAGCGAGGGCTGATGGCGTTCACCGAACTGCCTTGGCATTCGGTGGGATGCCACCCCTTTGAAGCTCCGATCATCACAGCGATCGCTGAGTTGCCTCAAACTGATACATGCTAGTCGATTACCTGCTCTGAACCCCCGCATAGGGATCACTCTTGACACTATTGCATAGCGGTTCCATCTGGGTTAGGAAGGACGAGTAGAGGTTCCACTCATTCCGCTAGCCACGATGCACCAATTGTTTCCCCACGAGTCCTCAAACGAATTCGCTATTCTCTGTCGCCTCGAGCCTGAGTGTATCACGCTCCAGTTTTTAGTTTATATCCCGACCTTTTTACTCCGTGATCGAGGCTGCATCCCATGAATCCATTAATTGGGCAGCAATTTTCTTTAAATGAATCCATCGGGTGTGCCAAGCCATTGTGAAGCAGGCCTCCAGGCAATACATACCACGTACTCGGCTGCCCCAAATACTATCTCTTCTCTTTGCTACCGATCCCGTGCTGCAAAACGTTCAACCCCATCCTTCGCTAATTAGAGAAGAATCCGTCATAGAGGTTGAGGACGATAATGCGGATCTCCTCCAATTCTTCCGGCACAAGCGCATGCGCATTAGTCCCTCACAAAGTCAAGTGCAGGTATCAATCGCTGCACAAGAAGTTGATGTCTTTCACGATACAATGACTTTGGTACAGGTAGCATCTACCCCATCTTCTCCTATTAAGCAGCAGGATCCCGACGTTGCCATGGAAGATGTGGCCGATACTAAAATGAGGGATGAACCGCAAAAATTGGATGATAATGTTGTGCCGGACACAGTGGATGGTAGCATTGAAGTTGTTTTTCATCCACCATCCTCGCAACTAGCAGGTGATCAGGCAGACTCGTTAAATCACTGAAGTTGCAATTACCAAAATTGTAGAGGTTCCTTCTTCGCCCCAGAAAGGAGCAAGCATCATCTTGGTCCAGACACCTCTTATTCCTCTTCCTCCTCCACCCTTCTTGCCGCTTCTGCTTCTCCTCCCTCCTCGCCTCCGGTAGCTGCCCGTGAAGCTTCCTCCAATTTCCTTTCTTCTTCTGATTATTCTCCACCCTCTTGCCCAAAAATCCTTTCTGCCCAACCATCGCGGCTTACACCTCCTCTTCCCGCCCTTGTTGCGTTCACCCAATTGGCGTCGATTGGTCAGTTTTTGTTACAACTATCCCAACAATTACCCCTCCAATTGCAGAATGCACAACAAGCTGTTCTTCATGATCTTCAAAGCAAAGTTGACATGCTGGAAGCCGACATCGTGCCACTTCAAGAAGAAGTGCTTACAGCCAAAGCTGAAGCTAGTTCTTACGAAGACCAGATTCGTTGTCTTCAAGCAGCTTTGATAGAGAAGGATGCCATCATTGTAGCTCGTGATGATGAGATTAGTAGGTTGAAGTAAACCGTGATTGACAAGGAAGATGCTATGACAGCTTTGGGCAATCTTCTCAAGACCACCCATGCTGATCTTGCTATCGTAGAACAAAAGGGTGAGGAAATGGAGGACTTAGCCGTCCAAGCTGAGACAGAACTCAAGCAAGTCACCGAAGAGCTTTTCCAGAAAAGTCGCTCTTTGGAAGAAGAAATTGGCCACAATATTCAATTGAAGAAGGACATTGAAGCCATTCAGAAGGAGCGACAAGATTTTTATAAAACTATGCAGTTCCAGTATCAAGAGCTTGAGCGTAGAGAAAAGCAACTAGGAATCCAAGCCGAGCGCTGATCGCGGATTGATGCTGAAACTGTAGATATGAAGCTCGGTCAGGATACTGCGCTCGCCAATGATTTTTATCTCCAGGAAGTCTTTTTGCAAAGCCAGGATGAAGCCTTACTCTCCCAAGTAATTGCTGCCAGTTCTGTGCGAACTGATGCACACTTGGTCGAGCCACACATTTTGAAGGACATGTTGGATTCCCCGAAGCAAAAAATAGCCCAAACTTTTAAGTGAGCTCGTTCTATGTACATACAAGGAATCATTGATGAATCCTAAACCCTTGTAACTTTTTCCTGCTAGGTTCGAGTCCACCATGCGTGCTAGTGTTAGCCGCCGGAATGGAATTATCATATTTAGCATAGAAGAAATGTAATTCTGAAAAGTCACATGCACACCAAAAGGGCATAGCGCAAATGTTGTAAACCTTTTTGATTAATGAAAGGAGCATGCATAAGACAACAAGAGTCGACGCCAGACTGTTGGTCTGGGCGAGCGCCTGAAGTTGAAGCATGTCACATTGTCTACATCTCTGTGTATTCTTTAATCCCGTTAATATAGTTCAATAATTACTTCAGTCTCTATTGAAGTTTTAAGTTAAGATGATATTGGGATTAAGTGACGTAGTCATGTGTCTATGTGTTATTGCGGTGAAGAAGTTGTAATTCACAGAGCAGAGAAGTAGTTGATAAACAGTCTAATTCAGAAGTGTTAAGTCAGTGTAGTAGCATACAGTGGATTAGTAGATTGGGAAAATACAAAACAGGGCCTCTGTTTTACAAACCCCTAACCATCCCAAGAACCTAGGTCGTAGTAGTTTAAATAAGATAAAACAACAATTTAACAAAACTAAGAAAACATGAACTTAACTATCCTACTCATGATTTAGAAATGCTTACTGTTGTGCATGCACTATTGTTAGGCTTTAAGTTTGAATTGAAAACAGAAAAATACATCTTCACACAACCATTGCTTAACAACAGGCAAAAGTGTTGGATAGAATTATTAAGTGAGTATGATTTTGACATTAAGTATCTTGCTGGTAAGGAAAATAAGGTTGCTGATGCATTGAATCGGAAACCTTTGTGTAATCTTGTTTCTGTAATAAATTCTGATTTTCTGAATTAAATTCAACAAACGGTAAAACATAATCCTTTTTATGCACCTATTTTGAATTCTTTGAATGCAAACAAGGGATCGATACATGAGGAAAAATTTCATTTGCAGAATGGAACATTGTATTGTAACAATCGGCTATGCATATCTTTTGAATCTCCATTAAAATTTAAAATATTGCATGATTGTCATGATGCACCTTTTTTTGCACATCCAGGTTATTCAAGGACCTATGTTAAAACAAAGTATTCTTACTTTTTGCCATGTATGAAGTGAGATATTAGAAAATATGTAAGTGAATGTTTGAAGTGCCAACAGGTGAAATCTGAGTTTAAGAGGATGCCTGAAATGCTTCAACCTTTGGATGTTCCAAATCAAAAGTCGGAGTCCATTTCTATGGACTTTATCACTAAGCTACCTATGACCAGAAGTAAGCATGATACCATATTTGTTGTAGTCGATCGGCTTACCAAGATGGCACATTTCTTTCCTATGAAAAAAACTGATACTGCATTGAATGTTGCAAGAATCTTTGTAAAAGAAATTTTTCGATTGCATGGAATGCCTAAAAGCATAATTTCTAATAGAGATTCTATATTTACGTCAAGCTTTTGGAGAGCAACATTTGAATCGATTGGAACTCAACTTTATAGAGTACAACTTTCCATCCACAAACTGATGGGGAAACCGAGAGGGTTAACAGGGTAGTTGAAGATATGTTGCGTATGTATGTGAATGAAAAGCAGGATAATTGGAGTGAATATATTTACCCTTGGTTGAGTTTGCATACAATAGTGCATGGCATGCATCTATAAAAATGACTCCGTTTGAAGCTATGTATGGTTATAATTGTTTGACTCCACCTTCGTTTTTGGGTTTTCCAAATTAAGTAGAAGTGTCCAAAGAAATGATTGATAAAATGGATAAAGAACTTGGGAAAATCAAGAAACACATAAAAGAAGCTCAGAAAAGACAAAAGAAATTCTATGATTTAAAGAGAAGACCACTTGAATTTCAAGTTGATGAGATGGTATTTCTTAAAGATAACCCTCACCGATCTAACTTGTTGCTAGGGAAGGATCATAAACTTTCTCCACGATATGCATGTCCTTTTAAAGTTTTGAAAAAGATTGGATCTCTTGCTAATTTGCTGGAATTACCTAAACATTTAAATGTGCATCATGTATTTCATGTTAGCTTACTTAAAAGATATGTATCTAATGTTGCTCATGTTTTGTAGGACAATTATAAGCTGAAAGATGATGGCTCTTTTGAGCTTCAACCTGAAATAATATTAGATAGAAAGGAAAGATTTCTTAGAAATAGGTATATAGTAGAAACTTTAGTGAAATGACACTCATACCCATTAGAAGATTCGAGTTGGGTGAGATTAGAAGATTTTCTAAAACATTATCCTTCTTTCCAACTTTGAGGATAGAATTCTTAAAGGGGGGAAGAATTGTAATAGGCCTCTTTTCTAGTGAAATAATTCATTTTGAAATTTTTGAATTTCATTGTGTGGATAATGCTTAGAATGAATAATTAGGTCATTTTATGCATGTAGGAAAAATTTTGGGTTGACAAGTTTCATATTCTCTCTCTAGACCTTATTCGCATCATGTTTCCTAGTGGAATTTTGAAGGTGAAGATGAAAGAATTAAGGAAACCTTTGTATGAGAGAAAGGTAGAGCAAGTATAAGAGAATAAAAGTGCCTGTGTGAAATTTTGGTGAATCATGTTTTAAGTACCTTGTTCAACGTCCTACATTTAGTTCATTGTAAGAAAATGCCTTGATTTTACTTTCTCTCTAGAATTTTGAAACTTGCAGGGCTCAAAAGTTGCATTTGGAGGTGGATTTGGACCTCGGATGTCTCTAACACTATTGTGCAGATTGCAAAATTGAATAAAACTATCTCTCACAAGCTTAAGCTAATTCCTCACCATTTTTGAGTTACAAGACCTTAAAAAGTGCCGTTTTCCAACACTAAAAAAAAATCCATGATTCTGATGCTCACGTGTCACCATGTCTAATTATGGATATTTTCGGGTATGTTTTTTTGGTGTTTTTCTCCTATTTATAACAAGTACGCTAAAGAAGAAAGCACACTATGATCGCATGGCTTTTTGGTAAAAGTTTTGGAGAAACTCAACTTTTTCTAAATTTGGTGGATCACACACTTCTTTGGGAGGGCAGCGATCAAACTCTGATATAGGGAGACCTGCGCATCAACACAAGGGATGCACATAAATCTGAGAATTACCTTATGATTGAGAGTGAGAGTGAGAGTGAGACTGTGATTGAGAGTGTGAGCGTGAATGCGATTGTATTAGCTCGGGGGTGGTCGGGAGGTAGAGGCTTCATCAAGAAGCTATTGTCCAAAGCTATTGTAACCATTGATTCACATTTATAATATCAGAATTCTTCCTTCTGTGCGTCATATTTGTTTCTACTCTTCCACATAAGATTTTCTCTTACCTTGTGCAATCTCTGCGTTCTTCTCTCCTCTGTTATTTTTGAGTGATCGAAAGATTGTGATTGGGGATAGATTGTGATTGAGGAAATGCTACAATGTATGTGTGTCTGTGTCTCTGTGTGTATGTGTGTGTCTATGTGTGTATATAGGTGTGTGTCTATGTGTGTATATATGTGTGTGTATGCATGTGTATGTGTGTCTGTAAATTTGTGTGTATATGTGTGTGTATGTGTGTGTATGTGTCTATGTGTGTGTGTGTCTATGTATGTATGTGTGTGTGTGTGTCTATGTGTGTTTGTGTGTGTCTATGTCTATATATACACATGTATGTGTATATATGTGTGTGTGTGCATGTGTATGTGTGTGTAAATTTGTGTGTATGTGTGTGTATATGTGTATGTGTAAGTATGTGTCTATGTGTATGTGTGTATCTATGTGTGTGTCTATGTGTGCATATACGTGTGTATGTGTATATACACTACAAGAAAAAGGGGGGCGTAGCGACGCCCCCAAATTGAAAAAAAAACAGGAAGCGTCGCTTATGTGACGAAGTTGTCGCATAAGCGACGGTCAGAATTTCGATTTTTTTTTTCCCGACCCTCGTCCCATAAGCGATGCTAGCGTCACTTATGCGACGCTAATTAAAGAGCGTTGCTAATTTTGTCCCTACCTACCGACGGTGTGAGTGACGTTGGCAAACTGCAGAGCGTCGCATATGCGACGCTCTGGAATGTAAAAAAAAAAATGAGATGTGCCGGGACTTGGACGCGAGCAAGAAGAGACTGAGAGAGAGAGTGAGAGAGAGAGAGAGAGCGCGCGAGAGAGAGGGCCACCCAAACTAACAGCAAGCAGGTATGCACACACACACACACTTTCATACACATACATATGTACACACACACATATACACACATAGACACACACACACATACACATAGACACACACACACATACACACAAATACACACACATATACACACATACACAAATAAGGTTGCATACACACATGCACACATAATGCATACACATGCACACACATGTACACATACATATACACACACATACACAAACACATACACACACACATACACACACACATACACACACATATATGCATACACACACATAGAGAGAGACATGCACACACATACACATACATGCATACATAATGCATATGCATATGCGTACATCCATACATACTTACATGCATACACACACATATGCATACATAATGCATATGCATATGCGTACATACATACATACTTACATGCATACACACACATATGCATGCATACATACACATACATAATGCATATGCATACATACACATACATAATGCATACACACACATATGCATACATAATGCATACACACACATACACACATATGCATACATACACACATAGACACATACACACATAGACACATACACACACATAGACACATACACACACATAAACACATACACACTCATAGACACATACACATACACATAGACGCGCACACACATACACACACATATACACACACATACACACATAGACACATACACACATAATGATGCATTCACACACATACACATGCATACACACATAGACACACATATACACACACACATAGACACACACACACATAGACACACATATACACATATACATACACACTCATAGACACACATAATGATGCATTCACACACATACACATGCATACACACATAGACACACATCTACACTTACACATCCAAACATACACACTCATAGACACACATTCATACACACACACATCCAAACATACACACTCATAGACACACACACATACACACAGACGTGCACACACATACACACACATATAGACGCACACATACACACATAGACACATACACACATAATGATGCATTCACACACATACACATGCATACACACATAGACACACATATACACACACACATACACACATACACAAACATATATGCATACACACACACATAGAGAGACATACACACACATACACATACATGCATACATATGCATACATAATGCATATGCACATACACACACATAGACACATACACACACATAAACACATACACACTCATAGACGCATAGCGACACATACACATAGACACACACACATACACACACACATACACACATACACACATACACACATACACACATAATGATGCATACACACACATACACATGCATACACATGCATATGCATACATACATGCATACATACATGCATACACATACACACATAAACACATAAACACATACACACACATAGACACATAGACACATACACACTCATAGATACACACACATACACATAGACACACACACATACACACACATACACACACACATGCACACATACACACATACACATGCATACACACACATACACATGCATACACACACATACACATGCATACACACATACAGACACATATACACACACATACACACATACACACACATATATGCATACACACACACATAGAGAGACATACACACATAAACACATACATGCATACATAATGCATATGCATATGCATATGCATATGCATACAATGTACATACATACTTACATGCATACATAATGCACATGCATAGACACATACACACACACAGACACATACACACATAGACACATACACACACACAAACACATACATACTCATAGATACACATACATACACATACATACACATAGACACACACACATACAAACACATATACACACACATACACACATAATGATGCATACACACACATACACATGCATACACACATACAGACACATGTACACACACATTCACACACATATATGCATACACACACATAGAGAGACATACACACACATACACATACATGCATACATATTGCATATGCATATGCATACATAATGCATATGCATATGCATACATAATGCATATGCATATGCATACATACATACTTATATGCATACATACATACTTATATGCATACATAATGCACATGCTTACATACACGTACATAATGCATACACACACACATACACACATAGACACATACACACATAATGATGCATACACACACATACATATGCATACACACACATATGCTACATACATGCATACACATACACACACATAGATACATACACATAAACACATACACACTCATAGACACACACACATACACATAGACACACACACATATACACACACACATACACACATAGACACATACACACGTAATGATGCATACACACATACACATGCATACATAGACACACATAATGATGCATACACACAAATACATATGCATACACACACATATGCATACATACATGCATACACACACATATGCATACATACATGCATACACATACACACATAGACACATACACACACATAGATACATACATACACATAAACACATACACACTCATAGACACACACACATACGGACACACACACACACATATACACACACATACACACACATACACACATAGACACATACACACGTAATGATGCATACACACATACACATGCATACATAGACACACATAATGATGCATACACACACATACATATGCATACACACACATATGCATACATACATGCATACACATACACACATAGACACATACATACACATAGATACATACATACATAAACACATCAACACTCATAGACACACACACATACACATAGACACACACACACATATACACACACATACACACATAGACACATAGACACATACACACATAATGATGCATACACACACATACACATGCATACACACACATATGCATACATACATGCATACACATACACACATAGACACATACACACACATAGATACATACATACACATAAACACATACACACTCATAGACACACACACATACACATAGACACACACACATGCACACATATACACACACAAAAACACATAGACACTTACATGCATAATGATGCATACACACACATACACATGCATACACACATACAAACACATATACACACACACATACACACATACACACATATATGCATACATACACACATATATGCATACACACACATAGAGAGACATACTCACACATACACATACATGCATATATATACATACATAATGCATATGCATATGCATACATACATACATACATACATGCATACACACACACACATATACACATACATACACACACACATATACAAACACATACACACATAGACACATATACACATAATGATGCATACACACACATACACATGCATACACACATACACATATACACGCACATACATACACACACACATGCATACATACACATACTTAATGCATACACACTTACATATGTACACATATATATATTGATTTCTAACCATTTTGTTTTATATGTTAGGTATTATGGATCCCAGTAGAGAGAGAAAGGTGAAACTCACTCTCATAAAAAGTCTTATGAGAGCAAGAGTTCCGTCTGATACTCTAGGGGCCATAATGCGTGATTACTCAGAGATGTCTGACGAGGAGCTGAATTATACGATCAAGATGCTTACCCAGCAATCAGACGAGGGCTCTTCTACGGCTCCACATGCAGGAAGAGAGCTAGCTGCTCATAGGTATGTTTTGTTTTCATAAACTTTTTTAATGATATTATAACACATATTTTTATTTATTTCTATCTATCTATTTTCAGGACACCTATACCACCTCCAGCACGTGATAGCAGAGCAGAGTTGCCTATGAGGACATGCATATGCACCTTAGGACTAGAGTGCGACATAGAGCTAGAGGGGAACATTGTGTACATAGGGAATGGATTGGAGTTCAAGAGAAGAATGCAGGCACTATGCGACTCTTACCTGTGCTTTATCCACTTACCATGGAAGTAAGTAAAAGTTTTACATATAAATTGAAATATATATCTTATGTTTTATTTACATTATGTTTTTTATTTTTGTAGTGAGCATGATGAGAGGGATAAAAAATATGTGCTTAGTTCACTTGAGACAGAGTTTGGGACAGGATGGTCCCTTAAGTGGTGTTTAAAAGAGATGCGGACACTTATGGCTCATCGTCGCGACAATGCACGGTATGCACTGCTTTTATGTATATATATGTGGATATGAGTATGTGTGTTTATGCATGTATGTATGTATGAGTGAGTGAGAGAGAGAGAGAGAGAGAGAGAGAGAGAGAGAGAGAGAGAGAGAGAGAGAGAGAGAGAGAGAGAGAGAGAGAGAGAGAGAGAGAGAGGGAGGGAGGGAGGGAGGGAGGGAGGGAGGGAGGGAGGGAGGGAGGGAGGGAGGGAGGGAGGGAGGGAGGGAGGGAGGGAGGGAGGGAGGGAGGGAGGGAGGGAGAGAGAGAGAGAGAGAGAGAGAGAGAGAGAGAGAGAGAGAGAGAGAGAGAGAGAGAGAGAGAGAGAGAGAGAGAGAGAGAGAGAGAGAGACTAGAGGTATAAATACACGCATACACACACATGCATATATACACACAAAACACATGCATATGCACATATAGATACACATACATACACAACACATGCATACACATAAATAAATAAATAAATAAATAAATAAATAAATAAATAAATAAATAAATAAATAAATAAATAAATAAATAAATAAATAAATAAATAAAGCCTATTTCAAAAATCCTAAATTGAAAACACTAATTTCGATATTAGGGTTTTGAAATCCCTAATTTGAAAACTCTAATTCAACTTTTTAGCCATATGTTTGAAGTATATGTACACCTCCGACGTCCTACTAGAGAGATGTCTCTCCTCCCAACCTTATGCCTCTATATATAGCTACTCGAAAACGAGGATCATAATATATATAAAGATATATACACATCATGTAGATAGGATACATAAATATAAAATGGAGTAGATATATTATGCATCACACATACATGCCTAAATGCACACATAAATAAATAAATAAATATATATATATATATATATATATATATATATATACTAACATATTTACATGTACACATTTACACATAGACATATATACATATATACATGTACACATCACATATACATGCCTACATGCACACATAAACATATATATACATGCATACATATTTACATGTACATATTTACACATAGACACATATACATATATACATGTACACAATTATAAACACTTGCATATATTACATGAAGACATGAATATTTTACATAAATGCATATGCATATATACACATATGCATATTTAACACATGTATACATATATCACACACATGCAAACACATACATATACATGAAATACATATATATGCATACTAACATATGTATACATATAATACACATGAATACACACACATATGCATACATACATGATAAAAATTTGCTCCTCGAAGTTAAAGCTATATATAAAATAATTAGGTATACCCCCGAGCTTCATGTTCTAACTTAGAAGAACATGATTTCATCTCTCTAATAGGATTCATCGTTATTCAAGTTAATAAAAAAAACCTATTATCTGATATCCATTCAGAAGCTTCAAGTTATTGATCGATAACTAGAGTACAATTTACTATCTAATCTGCTCATATGTTTTCATTATTGCCATCATTTTGGTAAGACATCAATATAGTCTCATCTTCATTATCCTTATTGATTTCATTTATTTCTTCTATTGTTAAATCTATGTTCTCATGAATCACATCATCTATTGATGGATTAATATCTATTTTGGTAATTTCTCTTCCTCATCAGTAGAATTAGCATGTAGAGAATTATCCTCTTCATAAAAAAGATTAGTATCATTATCACGTATAATGATTCTAATTTCTATTTCAGATGTTGATGTATCAGTATCTGATGCTGAATCATCAAGAGGACTTTCTTCGATCTCTCTAACAATAAACTGTTCAAACAATGACCTACCTCTAGGTTGCACATGAATGACTTGCCACCAAGGATGAGCATCTGGGTTTTTATAAAAAAATGCTTGTTCAATATGCCTAGGAAGAATATATGGTTCTTTAGTAGATCGCATTACCTTGGAAGAATCAATTGCCCAAAACCCAGATAATTCCTTTCTTAATGTAGAATTACTACCTTTATACTCCGCTCAAAACCAATCAACCTTCAAAATGACCTATCAAAATATATAACAACAAAAACCCATTATTAGGTGCTTAAAAAAATAACTAACTCTAAAAAAAATATATAAACTTTTTTCTACCTGTTTGAATGTACGAAATGAAATTTCGTAGATACCAACAATAGTTCCTACGTAACCAAGTTCGCTATCTATAAGGTTCGTGTCTTTTGAGCTAGCACGTGATAGTTGCTTGAAAGAAGCAACAATACTAGAATCCTTTGTTTTACGTAAAGAATCAATGGCTTTGATTCTAATATGCTGTCCAAAAGCCCACATATTAGTAAATATTTGAGCCTGCAAAATAAATTCAATTAGTAAATAGAAACTAACATACATATATGAAAAAAATAAAATATTATTTTAATAAAATTACCTTTTGTTCACAACCTATCATTAACTCTCTTTGCTCATCTGAGATTTCTTCATTATTTGCGTTGGCACGTTGCAAACGACTATATAGCCAATCCGTGAAAGAAGGTATATTTGTAATCTCATTATTATCGAGATTACCTCTAGATCTTTTGTTTTTTCGCCTTTTACTTCAGAGACTTTGAAGTTCCTCGTACTCGCTAAGGAATGCTTGCATGCATTCGCTATTATATGCTACAAAAGTAGAAACAACATTTTTTTCTTGAAATGTAAATAAGAATGGAACCCCCTTACCTGATAATACCTCATCTATTATTTTTGAAGAAGACTCGTTGGTCCATGCACGTGGAGCTTCTTCATGAACTCTTTCAAGGTACTCACTAACGTAATACATGCACTCTTCAAGCATCCAACCCTTTGCCATGGATCCTTCTGGTTTTGCTCTTTGTCGCACATAACCTTTTAGTATTCCCATAAATTGCTCGACCCAAAACATCCATCGAGTGTTGACAACACCTGCAATTTCTATCTCATCTACAAGATGGACTAATAAATGAACCTGAATACTAAAAAAGAAGTAGGAAGTTCTTTTTCCATCAAACATAGTAGCTCTTTGCATTCACGTTTTTTTTGTGGGATCAAATTTTTATCGATCTCTTTGGATGTAATCCACCTATACATATCATAAAAACAATTATAAAGAAGTTAATTAAAAAATAAAAGATATCCAATATTCATACATATTAAATATAAAAGTATCATAATTACCTTATAAGTGATCCAAGACGATAGATCACATCTCGTACTCCTTTCGTTGTACATCCATCGATAACCAAAGGTAAAATATGTTTCAAAAAGTTATGCCAGTCATGGGTCTTTAACCCAGATAAGCTCTTATCATCCATAGCAAACATGTTTTGAAACGATGCTCCATATCCTGTAGGAGTCTTAATCAATTGAATTCTATTGTTGATAGTCTGTATCTCTTTTGTTGTAAGTACCCAAGGAGCAGATACATAAGTCGTTTCTTGTCGATGCCTATTTAAAACTGGCCATAACTTTGGTTTGGATTTTTTATCTTTCAAATCATTCCTTGATGCTGTGGTATCTTTTAGTCCAAGAAGATGCTGCCATAGTGAATAACCAATATTTTTGAATATATACATAGGATCAAGAAGATGACATACTTTTAAATCTTTCCAATACTCCAAAGAATACCATATTGATATGTTCTCAGCGAGTGCCAATTTTCCTTTACCTCTGTTCACATACTCATTATCTGAATCAGCACTGAAGATTTCTGCTTCTGGATCTATCAAAGGTCCATTTGTCCATTTTTTATACCAATCCATAGGCGTCATAGGTTTTGGATACTGGCCTGTTTCAAGTTTTCCATTAAAATGTATCGCTTCTCTTTTAGATCCTAATGGATGATCATCAGGCAAGAATCATCGATGTCGAAGATAAATATTTTTGTTGAGATTCTTACTATAGATTGATCTCAACCAATCACCACAATATGGACAAGCTTTATAACCCTTAGTAGATATTCCTGCATCATGAAAAATGGTAAAAATATAATTAGATTAAATCATATTTATTTACATGCATATTGAATAAAAAAAATTACATCAATACCTGAACAAACGCCATATCCAGGAAAATCGTGAATAGTCCAAGCCACAATACCACGAACCGTAATATGTCTTTCATTGATGCTTTTCGATACATCAATGACATTAATACCTCTCCATAACTCTTGAAGATCGTCAATGAGAGGAGCAAGATATACATTCATATCTTTAACTTGTCTTTTGCCTGGGATTAAAAGTGAAAGCATTAAATGTTCCTTTTTAATGCTAAGATATGGCGGAAGATTGTAGTTTATGACTACCACTGGCCATGTTGACCATTTACTGGATTTCATGGAGAATGGATTAACCCCATCTAATGCAACTCCTAACTTTAGATTCCTTGGATTTTGTGCAAATTCAGGCCATGTAGAATCAATATGCTGAAAAGCAATACTATCATGAGGAATTCTGATTATTCCAGCAGTACTTTTGTGATCATGTCCCGAAGTCAAAAGCTTTGATAATTCGGGGCTTTGAAACATATGTCTAATCCGTGGAGCCAATGGAAAATGTCTCAATACCTTTTTTGGGATTTTACCTTCTTCACCCTTATATCGAGGAGATTGACATTTGGGACATGTCAAAGAGTCTGCATATTCAACTCTATATAAAATACAATCGTTAGGACATGCATGTATACATTGATAATCTATACCAAGATTGTTGATTATCTTCTTCATTTCATCATGTCAGGTAGGAAGAATATTCTGACTTGGTAAAAACTTTTCAGATAATAACCTGTAAGTTTATCAAAAAAAGATATATTAAAAAAGGTAAATAAATAAATATACATATATACATGTAGGTTTTTATTCTTACTTTAGATAAGATAAGAACAAGAACTTGAATTGAATGGACACTTTTTGTCCGCGCATCTTTTAAAACTATTAATGCATCTTTCAAAATATTTACAGAAAATTTGATTGTTTTGGATGGCAGGATACGATTGTTTGTTTTGGACACATGAAGTATGTACCTTCATTGAATGATTTGTCGATTCACACTTTCAAACTGAACATATGTGTGAATCGACAAATCATTCATATCCTCCAAAACAAACAATCGTATCCTGCCATCCAAACAATCGTATCCTACCATCCAAACAATCGTATCCTGCCATCCAAACAATCGTATCCATTCAATTCAAGTTCTTCTTCTTATCTTATCTAAAGTAAGAATAAAAACCTACATGTATTTATATATACATATATATATATATATATATTTATGTATATATATAAATACATAGAAAATTGAAAATTATACCTTAATAGTGTCGAAATAGATACATTACTCCATCCAAAATGATTTTGAAGGTTGAGAATAAGTAAGCTCGCACTTAGTCGTGTCAAACGACTTCCTTCATATACATGCTTTAAACATTCCTCTCGAAGATATTTCTCATTTTTAGAAATATCAATGCTCTCACTGTCATTTTGATACCAATCCTCAATAAAATCTACCATGCCATCATCTTCATCATTGTTACACAAATCTTGTACTTTATCGTCTTTTGAATATAGATCTTTCAACTTTGCATATTGCACAGGATTAGTTTTGCGTAGCCTCCTCATGGAAGCTTCTGATAATCGTGGTCTTACTGGTAATTGTGAATGCTGTGGACGAATATCATCAACATCATACGTTGGAATCTAGACATATGAATAAAACTCATTAGTATTCCATAAATGAATAAAAAGTAAACTTCAAATATAAAATTAAGTATATAACTTATTAAATATGGATAGAAAATTTTTATTCTCTCTAGCTAAAAGGTGCTCTTGGAGGTCTACGCCCGTAATAGCATTGACAACTATGTATCTTGATACATCTCTACTCATGTATGGTGATTCATGACTATTTTCACTCTCCTCAAATGTGCAATTAGTCCTTGAACTATTATGTAACCCTCGACTACTATTTATTAAACCTGCTATATTTCCATGTGTGTAAGGTCTTCCATCAATATATAATCTTTCATTTTCTGCATGTAAAATCCTTCTACTAGTAAGGGATGTTGCGTTCAAGCATATTCCATAAGTACTCATGCTTTGAACATAACGTGAAAGTCGATGCCAATCTCCCCATCCATATATAGGACCACAAAATGACATAAGAGTGACTTCAGAGTTCGGAGGCACATACAAATCCTCTACAATAAAGAGACCACGACCAACATTAGTAATAGTGGATGGAGCAATCATATAGCGATTACCCCAAAAGTTGAAAACCTCTCCATCTAAAGGAAGTGGTCCTCTATTCCATCCTCCATATCTTCTTCTATCATATGTTTGTACTAAAGAACGATCACGAGCTGGCAATGGATAATCTCCAGCCGTTTCATTCTCTAAACCAGGAGGTAGAGGATTTCTAGAAACCTCTGCTTGTAATTGATGAACAGCAAGTCCATGACGTGTACGAGGTATATTAACATTATGAGAAAAATCATCATCATCATCATCGAGCAAGTATTCCTATATATCAACAATAATTTGATTTTATATATGGTTTTTAAATAAAATAATGACATTAATATATATAGAAAATACATACTCAAGCATTATCACGTTGACTAGGTGATGGTGCATGCTCAAAAGTACCATACTCTACCTCATGTTCAATACATTCCAATCGTGGTCTTCGATACATGCCATAACAAGAGTTACACCAACATATAATATGCTCTTCATAGTAAAATTCATCATAATTCCTATAAGAGGACACATGTGAAGTCGTTGCATGGGTAGGAGGTGGTGGAGTACCCTCTGATTGATCAGAATCTGCACATAATAAGAAACATAAAAAAAAAAGTTATGTATCCATCAAATATATTTAAAATTAAATATTTCATATACTTACAGTATAAAGTCGTTGCACGAAGAGGAGACGGTGGTGGAGTTCCATCTGATTGATCAGAATCTACAAATAATGATATTTGATATTAATAATTTGATTATCTATATACATATACATATTTACACATATACACATATTCACATATACACATTTACACATACACACATATTCACATATACACAACTACATATTATTGTGGGATAAATGCATGTATTTTGTATGAATGAGTGTATATGCATGCATCTGTGTGTACGTATATATGTGGATATGTATATGTATGTTTATGTTATATGTATGTATATGTGTATATGTATACATATATGCATGCGTATATGTTTGCATGTATATGTGTATGTGGGTATGTGTATGTGTATGTGTGTGTATATGTGTATGTATTCCGACTTTTTTTTCTGTTTGAGATTAAATTAACAGGAGATATTGTATGGTCGAAAAAAATAAGAGGCGAGCTAGCATACCACCTGAGTCGTGGTAATTTTTTCGTAGATAGCTACATCTTCAGGAGTCATTTCCTCAGCAGAAGGTACACAAACTAATAGTTTATATTTATAATTTTTATATATTTTAGTATTTTTTTACATTTAATTTATGTATTTTTTTTCTTGAATAAACAGGCTGCTGCAAAGAAGAGAGTGGAGTCCACTACAAGAGATCGATGGTATACCGAGGTTTTTACCGAGGAAAATGAATGCGGCTTTATTTGCCGTGACGCCGGTGTAAAGGTCGGTTTCCGCGTCGGTACCAAAGAGTCGGTATAGGCGTCGGTCTAGACATCGGTAAAAGCGTCGGTATATGCGTCGATATAAACGTCGGTATATGCGTCGGTAACCGGTTTCTGCTGCATCGCCTCCTGGGTGTACCGACGGTTATTCCGATGACACTACTGGGAGTACCGTTGCTTATACCGACGACCATGCCTGCAAAATTTTTTTGGGCAGAATGTTTTGTCTTTTGCTACAGCAACATTACCATGATGTTGCTGAACAAAAGACAATACACTCTGTCCAAAAAAAACCGAGTACATGTGATGTGTACTCTAATGACAACCGAAATATGATTTCATGAAACAGAGTATTATTGTACACAAAAGAGATCGATAATCAGAATGAACAATGAACCATGTACAAAAGAAGTTATACATTTCAATAATGAAGCATGTACAAGAGTGTGGCAAACCACTGTCATATATGACGCTTTTACAAAATGTGGCAAAACAATGTATTGCCATATGGAAATCAAATACAAAATATTGGTCTTCCACTGCCATACACATGCAAAGAACATTCCATATCAACAGTCCTGCAACAAAGAACAATAATGGAATGAGATAAATTCACATGAAAATTACAAACAAGTAAAAACCAAGTTTATAAATTAATTAACTCATCGCAAGCGCTCCCATGAAACTACCGCACCGCGTCCCTCCAAGTCCTGCAATAGTGCAGTCAACCCATGACTATATCCATAAGACTCCTCCGATCGCGTTGGAGGACGACCCATTGCCAGCTCCTGAAACAAATATAAAAAGATTAGAGAAATATATATGAGAAATTTAACACAAATAAATTCTATAAATGAAATGGTACTTACAAACTCATGACGCATCGTGTCATATCCGCTGCTGCCCAAATGTGACGGTCCAATCGTGTCTAGACGTGTGGCTGCGGCATTTCGCTGCTGGCGATATCGATCAAGAGTCTGCTACTGCTCATCACGAATCATGTCCCACTCCTCAGCATCTAACCACACAGGCTTTGGTAAGCCTTCTCTGAATGCATCACGAGCCTCGGATCGTTGATGCGACATGACCTCACGTGCGGTATGCAGAATCCACTCTGAACTGACAATCGACTGTCCATCGGTTGGTCGAAACTCCTGGTAAATCGTCTGTGTGATATAATTCTTCCGATCTTTATCCTGTTCACTCCATTTCTGCATGATGGAGTGTCCAAACTGGATGGAGCAAAGCTATCGTATGCGTGCACGCATTGCTTTGCCAGCCGCATCCATCACCGGAGCTCCATCTCGGATACTATACACCTTGGAGTCATCATGGTCATGAGCACCCCAAGGTGTACGTGGTGTACTGCGTGGTGTACTGCGTGGTGTACTGCGTGGTGTACTGCGTGGTGTACTACGTAGCGTACCTACATCTGAGGTACTCATCCTAGGAGAAGAAGCGGGCGACACAACGTCCGTCGCACTGCCTCCACAACAACCGCCTCCTCCACCTCCAGACCTACCTGTAGATCCACTCCTAGAACCTCCTGCTCTAGAGCGTGACCTCGATCTACGAGACGGGCCAGACCCTGTATTGCGCTGAGGTGTCGAACGCACATGTCTACTAGTAGATCTAGTAGGATATGGCTGCAAAGATGGTCGTGGTGGAGTCACAAAGCTAGGAGACATACCTCCTACGGGAGTAGCACTACCCTCAGGAGTGACACCGGCAGGAGTGACACCGGCGGGAGTGACATCGGTGGGAGTGAGGCCAGCGGGAGTGAGGCCGGCAGGAGTAAGGCCGCTAAGAGTGAGGCCGGGAGGAGTGCTACCACGAGCGATCCAATACTGTGATGCAGCGGCCATATACGCAGGAGGAACCTGAGAGATGAACTCCAAAGACTGCTCCTCTGTCATGGACTGTGGAGTGACTGGAGGACTGTCTCCCATCGTGCTCTGTAATAAAAGAACTCAAATAATTAGCATGCGATAAGAAAAATAATATAGGGAATAAAAAAAAAACCCAAAATTAGTACGTACAAGTCTTTTATTCAAAAGTCCTCCATTCTAGCATCCTCTTGAAGATTCGATGCACCGAGAATATCTATCTCTAAATTGATGGCTTCGAAATCGCTTGCTATGCTGGTTTCCTCCTGATCATCATCTATTGCTTCGTCTTTTGGAACAATGACCTCTTCTTCAATGACCTCTTCTTCTGGAACAATGATCTCTTCCTCCTCAACTATCGAATGAATCTCTGAGTCCACTAGAGATGGACTTTCTTCTACATCTGCATTTTCAAAAAATTGTCTACTTCGTGGAGCGACTTGTAAAACAAATAGCCACTCTGGGTCTTTTGAATCTGGTATAAAAACAGCTTGCTCACATTGTTCGGGAAGTACAATTGTATCCCTTTCATCTGTCCATAATCTTGTGGAGTCGACTTGAAGCAAACCGCTCTTATCTCGTCTCACTGTTGCGTTTCTTCCAGAGGTGACTACTTTGAACCATTTCACGTCAAAAACAAAGTAATCAAACTTTCTGAAAGATAGTTTCAAGATGTCTTGAATCACACCACAATAATCTAACTCGCCTTCCAGAGCATTATCATCTCTTGCACTCGCTCTACTTTTTTGCAAAAAATTCACCATCACTCCACTATCAAAAGTAGACCGGTTTTGATCGATTCGTGCGATTCGAAAGTGTCATCCATGAGACCATAGTGCACCGTATTTGATATACTCCCAATCACATCCTTTTGCGAGTTCTTCTTCTTCTTCAGAGATATCTTCACCCGCTGCCTTTGCTTGTGAAACCGCTGCATCTAGCCATCTGCTCGTTGGAAAAGGTGGGAGAGGTCGAAGATTTTCTGGAAGAGGCAAAAATCGAGTGGAACGATTTCTTCGAAATTGAGCTCTTTCCTTTGCGTTAGTTTCCTTGGCAAGTTCATACCTTTCTAACCACTTTTGCATAGGCTCAGAGTTAACTATGCAAAACTTTATTGCCTTCTCTCTGAAAGCTGCATCCATTTTTCTTTGCAATCCTTTACCTTGTGGTTCATCGCCTACGAGACGAACATCTTCATCATCGCTCCATAAGTGAGGCATTTCGGGATCCGATATACGTAGAAACTCAATAATGAATACAAGAGATTCTTGTACAAGCCATCCCTCTGCCATGCTACCCTCTGGACGTGCTCTCTGTCGAACAAACCCTTTTAATGTCTTCGTAAAGCGCTCTAAGAAGGACATCCATCGACTATGGACAGTTCCTGCTATTGCAACTTCATTTACTACATGAACCACTAAATGAAGTTGAATAGTGAGAATACTTGTGGGAAAGTATTTCTCTACCATACAAATAGCCTCGATAGCATTGAGTTTCGCACTCTCTATGCTATCTCTATTTATCTCTTTAGAAGATATCCACCGTACTAAAGAACTAATTTTATAAATGGTTTTTCGTACATCCTCTGAAAGACAATCTTTTAGGGCTACAGCGAGCACAAACTGTAAAAACTTGTGCCAATCATGAGACTTGAGTCCTGCAAGATTGTCGTTTCGTCTGAAAGCGGTCTTTAGACATATCATGCATCCAGTAGGTGTACGAAACTCTGAAATTGTTTTCTTCACTTGTTGCTCTTCCATCCTGCAAAGCACCCAAGGAGCTCTTGGTAACGATACTGCTCCGTTGGGCTTAGTAATTGCCCACAACTCTCGCATACGACCTCGCTCTTCTAGGTCGTCCCTTTGTGCTTTGCTTTCTTTCTTTCGGATCAAAGTTTTCCAAAGCATCTCTCCCACATTCTTGAAAATATGCATCGGGTCTACCAAATGATTGATCACCAATTCACTCCAATAAGGGAGTTCATGAAAAATGGACAACCATTTCATGCCAGCAACTGGATTTTATGAATCCCACAGTTGTTTCCAATCACTAGCTTTCATTTGGTGTTGCGCTTGTCGACCAATTTATCCTTCACGTAAAACATGCCCATCAGGCAAATATCTATGATGTCCTTCATAGACAATTTTACGTAGTGCTTTGGAATAGCGTGCTTCGAGTCGTGGTCCGCATAAAGGACAAGCATGGTAACCTGAAATCGATAAACCTGATCATTCACCATAACCAGGCCAATCATGCATTGTCCACATAAGTATGCCTTGCACTCGCACATCTCGTCTTGTTATAGGTTGAGACATGTCACGCACAGTGATCCCATCCCATAAAATGCGCATTTCTTCTACAAGTGGTGCAAGATATACATCCATGTTTTTTACCTTATACTTACCTGGTACAATAAGAGCTAGGCCTAGACGTATGGACCGAGGCTCACTAACAAACTCTCGCCACTTACTATCTATGTGCTTCCAAGCATCAGAGTCAGCTAACACTCGCATTACATTATCTGTAGACCTGCTCTTTGTATGCCATGACATTAACTCAGCTATAGATTTGCATCTAAACATGTTCTTAATTCGTGGAATGATAGGAAAGTGGTGAAGAACCTTTGCGGGGATTGCTTTGCCTATAACGTCTTCTCTAAATCTATTTGCTCCACACTTTGGACATACGTGGAGATGCTCATACTCATTCCGAAAGAGAATGCAATCATTCGAACAAGCATGAATTTTCGTATAATCCATTCCAATGGACTGTAAAAGTTTTTTTGCATCTCCACGTGTTGGAGGCATGTCATTGCCCTCTGGCAAAATTTGATCTTTAAGAAGCCTGCAATAAGCAATTAAAATGATATTAGTAAATGAAGTTATTGTGATACAACAATGAAAGCCAATTTGTTCTCCACTTACCTGAACAATTCAGTGACACTACTATCTGACCATCCATAAATGGATTGCAGATTGAGCATCGCGAGTGAAGCACGTAGTACAGATATCTTTGCTCCATTGTAAAGTGGTAAACGAGCTAATCTTCACATGTTTTCATATTCTTCATATATGCATAGGGAGGGGAGGCTCGATGGCATCACAACCCACTAAATGCCTGGAGTGGGTGTAGGATATAATGCATCGGTGGGTAAGGCATCATGGTGATCCTCAAAATGCCCTGAACGTCCAAATCGAGAGGGGTGCGCTGCTGACGTCTCTGTATCTCCATGTCATGGCGTGCGTGAATCGCCTGAATCTCTCTCTGATGTGGACGGGCTCTCCGGAGTGGGGGTCTCAGTCGTCGACACTGTCATCTAAGCTCCTCTGCTCTGTGTAATGTGACACCCCGCATCGAGCTGGGTCCTCGAGTGGCTGTGGGTCTGAAAAAATCTGTAATATAAGTCTGAGGGGGGGGCCAGGTGTATCTCCATCTGTTGCTGGAGAAGTGCTGCACGACGGTGCTGGAGCTCTACTAGGAAACAACCTAGAGGGCACTGGTCCTCTATCCCCAATAAAGCCCTAATCTCTCTGGGCCCTCTAAAGAGCTATGGGTAGCGGTCTCTCTGAGAGAGAGAGAGATAGAGAGAGCACGTGCACACAACCTCCTAGTTAACCATGGTCAAGGAAGCACAAAGGTACACTCATACACACACATACACACACAGATTATACACACACATGTACACATGCATACACACACACATATATACACATAGACACACACACACATATACACATAGACACACACACATACACACACACATACACACATAGACACACACACACACATACACACATACACACACATACACACACATACACACACACATACACAAATTTACACACACATACACATGCATACACACACATATATACACACATTGACACATACATACACCATACACACACACACATACACACACATTTACACACACACACACA
This sequence comes from Ceratopteris richardii, assembly GCA_020310875.1. Classification (NCBI taxonomy): domain Eukaryota; kingdom Viridiplantae; phylum Streptophyta; class Polypodiopsida; order Polypodiales; family Pteridaceae; genus Ceratopteris; species Ceratopteris richardii. The sequence continues at coordinate 173,597,966 of CM035422.1, read as the reverse complement.
CATGTACACACATAGACACACACACACACATAGACACACACACACACATACATAGACACATACATACACACATAGACACACACACACACATAGACACATAAACACACATACACACAGATTTATACACACACATACACATGCATACACACACATATATACACACATAGACACATACATACACACATAGACACACACACACATACACACATAGACACACACACATAGACACATACACACACATACACACACACATACACACAGATTTACACACACACATACACATGCATACACACACATATATACACACATAGACACACATACACACATAGACACACACACACATACACACACATAGATTTACACACACACACATAGACACACACACATACACACATAGAGACACACACACATACACACATAGAGACACACACACATACACACATAGACACAGATAGACACACACACACATACACATGCATACACACACACATATATACACATATAGACACACACATACACACATAGACACACACACATACACACATAGACACACACACACATACATACATAGACACATACACACTTACACACACACAAACACACATCCACACACATTTCCACATACACATACACATGCATACACACACATATCACTACAAGGAATATTGGCGTATAGCGACGGTTAAGGCGACAGAATTTCGTCGCTATAAAATTGCAACTTGCATCGTAATTAGCGTCGCACACCGATCGTCGATTAAACGATGCAAAAAACGATGGTATTTGCGACTTCTGACGTGACGGGATTGCGATGTTCCCATAAAAGGTCGCTAAAATGACGCAATTTAAAAGCGTCACATAAGCGACGCTTTCTTGCGTCGCATAGGCGACGTTACTTGCCGTCGCATAAGCGACGCTAAAATTGTCGCGTATTCGACGACGAATAGCATCGCTTACACGACGATCTGTTGACGGACAAAAATTAAAACGTTGGAGGCTCTGCGATTGGCATTTTCATGCATCCGATCGAAGAGCTCTCCAACGTTCGCAATTGCGCTGCGCTTACGAGCTGAAGCAAGTATATGCAGAATTGTTGTTTTGCCTAAAACAGCGAGTCGTAACAAACGAGAACTATGTCGTAAAAAGAGAACACTCTCGTCAAAAATTACATGTTTTCACCTCATTTTTGGAATTCCTTTACACCAGTATACATATATTACAAAAATGAGGTGAAAACAAGTAATTTTTGACATTTTTTGTCATTTTCTCAAAAAAAAATGAGCTCAAAATGTAGTCAAAATTTCACTATATTAGGCATTGACGTGTCCCAAAATGTATATGATAAGACATTGACATGTCCAAAATCTATATGATAAGACATTGACATGTCTAAAATATATATAAGAATGTAGAAATCAATAGTTTTTACACAAAAATAACATTTTAGACATATCTTTAATGGGTGGATATCTGATTGTTATTCAAAATTGCTACAAAACATGGTTTCATTAACCAAACTACTTTGAGGCATTTACATAAGCACTAAAAATGTTTGAGAGCTTCAATGCAACTCACAACTTTGTCGATCTATGTCTACACCCTCATCATCTGATGCACTTGATTCAGTCTCATACTGTTGAGAGCTCTCTTCTTCTTCTTCTATATCCACAAGAGCTCTATCTTCATCCACGTACATACCAAATTCTGCAGGATCATGCACAACTCTTCTTGTTTTCCTATGATTTCCTGTACCACATACATCTGGTTGCTTTCCTCAAGTGACCAGTTTTTGTCAAGGAAAAATCATAAACAAGAATATCTACATCATCCATTTTAAGAGTGGATGTGCTTCGAATATTCTTTTTCCTTTTTGAACCTGTTCGTTTAGTATCACACACCATTTCTAAGTTATATTTACCTGTGAATGCATTACTACTTTTAGTGTAATACCAATGCACCATCAAAGCCTCTATTCTTCTTTGATCAATATCTTTAGTTATCTCTAAAACCTTTGCAATCCAAAATGGTCTGGTAGCCTCATCACCATCAGCAAGTACTGCAATAAGCGTTCCAACATTTATCTCTATTAAATTTCCTTGCCATCTTGCTTCTGCCTGTTTTGTCATCCTTGGGCCTACATAAATATTTCTTTCTGGTGGATGTATAAAACTTTGAAGTGCATCTGCATTACATGCTTGGGCCACATTCACGAATCTTTGTGTACAAAAATCCCATGTGAATGGAACATCAACTGGCTAGTGACCTGCAATTGTATACTGTATAATCTCTTCTTGATGATTGAAAAAGTCCTCCCACCAAGATACATCTTGATCTCCAGCATATTTTTTTGCAGGCTCAATATGTCTCTTCTTTTCAATGAGTGCATGCATCCAGCTTTTACTTTGATCAACCACACTTCCACATCTTTCTGCATTGTTTTTATCTTCATATGGTGATTGTTCTGCACCATACACTGTTACAGTAGACAAATTAGGCACCTGCAATAAGAATCTGCATCCCTCTTTAGGCTCCCACCCAAGAGAAGATGAATACTGCTTTGCAAATAAAAGGGTTATTTCATCAACCCTCCTCATCAAGAATACATGGTTGAAACTAATATTGTGCAATGGAGCCAAAACCTTAGCACTGTTATCAAGGCCCATTGAGCAAAAGTGCTTAAAGTCATAAATCTGTGTGAGGTGTTGAACTTCTGGTTTTGGAGTATATGCTTCTGAAATTAGCTCAGATAAAATCGGAAGAGTAAAAGCATTGTTACGTGCCAACTTCTTAGAGAAAGTACTAAACATTTGATCAATGTGATCATGAGTGTGGCCAACCAGAAGAAAATTTAACTTAACCTTCGGAAATACCTGTTTTTCAACAAGCATGCTTAAATATCCAAAGACTGTAGAATTTTTATTCTCTCTTGCAGTATTATCTAGTTGCAAATATAGAGTTGGTGGCAAAAGACCCTTCCATGATTGCAAAACACGATGAATGACAGTAACTGTAAGGTTTGGATCATTATGCACATTCGGATATGTGAAGAAAACCTTGGACATTACAGTTCCATTGTATACCAAAGCACCGACCAAATGCATTTGCACAAGGACTTCATCTCCAATGTCCTTAGGGATGCGATAAAAATGTGGCAAACAAGTTTTTTTTTGATCCATACCATCGATCAACAAACACATATAACGCTCCGGATTTCTGAGTGCCTTACTTCGATGATGAATTGCTTTCTTTCTCTCTAATGCTTGACTGTCACGATGGTTGTTAAGAAGGTTTTTAAAATTATGCTTTTCCTGTGGTGTTGTAGCCCCTTTTGCCATGTTTTTCAAAGTGGTGCAAACTGAACATTCACCCATTCTAACTTTACGAGGAATAGAAACATTGTTAAACTCTTCCTTCCATAATCGAGTAAAGTGACGATACAACACATACTTCTCATTTCTATTTTCCATGTCTTCTCTATATATTTGAAATACCTCTCGACGAGTAAAGTTATCTGACAAGTGCAACCTTCAAGTTGTAGGCATAACTTCACAATGCAAGCTAAAATAGTTCATCATCCAATTCATTGCATGACGTCCAACAGATCCTTTGGTCCCAACATGGAACGTATCCAAAATGAGATCCCCATTCAAAAACCCTTGTTGAACCCTATGTATTCTAAAATTTCCTACACCCATTGCAATTTTAAATGCAGCCCTACAACATGGCATCCCTTGAGTAAAGAAATATTCAAAACCAACACGCGTTACTGACATGTTATCCTCAATCATTTGCATGCAAGAAACAAGGTATATATCTTGCCTTTCACTATCTAAATGGAGGAATTTTTCTCTTAGGTGCTTTAGTTTCTTCATTCCTAAATTATACAAACATTTCAAACCACAACAATGCTTCACAATATCCAATGCAATCTGTCTATCTGAAGTAAGAAATTTAAATCTTTTTCGACTTACTTCACGAGACCTTCTTTTAAATCGTAGATTGAGCTTGCTTTGCTTTTTCGTTGCTCCACATGCACTTGAGTCAGAAGGGAGATCAATGGTTGGATCAGATGGGAGATCAAGAGGTGCATTTGGTTGAGCAGCATTGCACTGTGAATTGGATAACTTAAATGACTCAACAGAAAACATGGAATCATCAGCACGTTGTAAATCATAGGGATCATCACTTCTCTGGAAAGGTTCAACTGAGAACAATGAATCAATATGAGCAGAGGAAGCTGATGCCCAAGCATCCACTGAAAAGATTGAGCTCATCTTCACTGAGTTCACAGAAGACTGAAGATGAATGACCTTTTTAAATAAGTAGAAATCCGAGATCAAGTGAAGATGTCACATCAAATGTCACATCAAGAAGATATGAAATCAAAAGCTTATTAAAGTACATTAAATAACATTAAACATCAAATTACATCAAATCACTTAATTACTCAAATATACACTAATAAGGGAACCAAAGATTTGATTCACTTTTGATTCAAATGAGAAACATAGTTGATTTCTAACTACATATGAGTCATTGAGTCTAAGCATTGTGAATGAATCAAAATATATCCAAGTTGAGTTCCAACAGGAATATATAATAAAATTGTTTGGAGAAATTTTACAAGAAGAAATTTTACAACTGGAATATATCCAAGTTGAGTTCCAACTGGAATATGCTATGCCATTGAACACTATACAAGAAGAAATTTTACATTTGGTTAAGATTTTAAGGATTAGGTTTTATTGTGGTCTTGGCTAGATATCAAAGAGGTAGATGAAAGTATATTAAAAAAGAATTATGTGTAAAAGAGGTACACAGAATGTTTATTCATACATTGATTTTCCATTTCAACAATGTGTTACAAGATAAATGTGAATATGAACTAAAGTGTGGAGGATAACACTATAAAGATGTCATTAATCTCACAACTTAGACCTGATTTTCTCCCAAGCAACAGACTCTAAGAAAAAACTTCTACATGAGATTAGAAATCCTCATGTACATACCATATTGTTGCCATTGAAGTTTAATTTCCATGCAAATGTATATAAATAGTTGCAAGGTTCTGTACTTGAATGTTTATTCATACATTGATTTTCCATTTCAACAGTGAGTTACAAGATAAATGTGAATATGAACTAAAGTGAGGAGGGTAATACTATAAAGATGTCATTAGTCTCCCACATTTAACACAACTTTGACTTGATTTTCTCCCAAGAAAGAGATTCTAAGAAAAAAATCTCTACATGAGTTTAGACATCCTCATGGACATACCATACTCTTGCCATTGAAATGTAATTTCTATGCAAATGTATATAAATAGTTGCAAGGGTCTATGAATATTTCATTAAAGTGGCTCTGAAACAGCCTATTTGTGTGGGTGCTATTCCCTGGTTAGATAAGTTGACAGATTTAGTTAGCAACTTGACTCATTCAGTTAGATCTAGTTAGTCTCTGGTTCAAGTTACCCAATTGCCTATAAATACCAGAGGAGGAGATCATTCGCATTTTCAAAATCCACGAGCAAGAGAGAGCAGCAGAGCACAGACAACCATGGAGCACAGAGCTCAGCATACCAGCAAGCCAAGTCTGATGGAGAAGAAGAATGTTGGCAAAAGTACCAAGAGGTAGACAAAATCATACCATAAATAAAGATTCTAAAAAGATTCCCTCTGTATGTCTGTGTAAAAAGTCTGATTTCTACGTATTTATTTTTCTTACCTCTAGAAATATGGATCCAAAGCATGTACAGCTCGATGCCTGGCATCGACTTTAAGGTGTAAGTCGATGCCATGCATCGACTTAGGATTGCAAGTCGATGCCAGGCATCGACTTGCAGCCCCAAGTCGATGCCAGGCATCGACTTGGGGCTGCAAGTCGATGCCTGGTATCGAGTTTTCGGTGCAAGTCGATGCCTGGCATCGACCAGCAGCCCCAGGTCGATGCCTGGCATCGACTTACACTTGAAAGTCGATGCCAGGCATCGACTTGGGCCCAAAAGTCGATGCCAAGCATCGACTTGCCGGCATCAACATGCATTGAAAAGTCGATGCCAGGCATCTACTTTAGGGTGCAAAGTCGATGCTTGGCATCGGCTTTTGGGCCCAAGTCGATGCTTGGCATCGACTTTTGGGCCCAAGTCGATGCCAGGCATCGACTTTGTGTGCAAGTCGATGCCAGGCATCGACTTGAGGGTAAAAGTCGATGCCAGGCATCGATTTGGCCCAAAAGTCGATGCCAAGCATCGACTTGGGCCCAAAAGTCGATGCCAAGCATCGACTCTTGCACCCCCAAGTCGATGCCTGGCATTGACTTTCACCCTCAAGTCGATGCCGGGCATCGACTTGCACACAAAGTCGATGCCTGGCATCGACATGCACTTAAACATCGATGCCTGGCATCGACCTGAAGCTCAAAATCGATGCTTGGCATGGACTTGGGCCTTTGAAAACCACATTTACGTTTGATCTGATATTTCCAAGTGCCTTCAGGGATGCGGAATCCAAGGATGAAAGGCCCGTCAAGAAGCTCAGAGTCACCATGGGCTCTGGTGACCAGCAACGTGACAAAGTCATTGGTCACCAAGCAAAACCAAAGAAAATTATTGCACCATTATCCTCTGAGAAGGCCAGCAACCCACTAGGAATATCCTCAGGTGGACAGAGTAGCATAAAAATTCCTGAGGAGGATCCAAATATGAAGGAAAGGTCTAGGGAGACGGAGGTCATGAGGACAGATCGTCCACTTCGGGACATGACAAATCTAGAGTGGTGCCTTCAGTACGTTGAAGAGAAGAATGCAGTCCTCCTTGTGTTCGCAGGGGCTTATGGCAGAGGAAAGATCACGACAACACAAGGTTTTCAGTATGGCCTTGTTTACAAACTGGATTATGAAGATGAAGATTCTGACAACCTGCTTTTCTTGGTGGAGACATCGAAAGGATTAAGAAATGTCATATGCAAGATGGATTTCTTGTGCCCAGAGTGCTGTGTTCCAGAAGGGCTAGCTCAGATATGCAGAGACTCAGTGAATTTCATCAAGGACCTGATGCCATGGATCCAGGGCAATATCATGCCAACACAACAGAAGAAGACGTCCTCTGTAAAGGCAAGGGGTAAGCAGAGCGTGCAGAAAAAGCTCCAAAAGAAAAAGAAGATAATTTCAGAAGAGGAGTTTTCTGACTCAAGCTCTAGCTCTGGGGACATAATTGTTGCACCTGGTGGAGAGCTTGCATCTGGTGTTCTTGGTACTGAGCAGAATAAGATGAGGGAGGACATAGCTAGAAGAAAAGTTGTGAAGAAGGGGCAGTTGTTCCACCTGCCAATCAATATCATCCACATGCCACCCGTAGATCCAGTCACAGGGAGGAGGCCCCTTGAGATCAGGGAGCCACATAATTTGCACGTCCAGAATCTTAAGAAGAAAATGAAAATAAATCCTCATGCTACTGTTGTGCCATTCCTTGTCATGGTGGATCCGAATGAGTGCAGATGTGTGGACGAGTTCAATGAGGGTTTGTTTGAGGATTACACTTATTATGTGATTGGAGGTTCACACTCTGCAGAGGCTCGTAGACAGTTAGTGAAGGAGCACCCTACTACATTTTTCTTTAGGTATGCAGAGTGTAAGATATATGCTGGTCTTACAACTGAGGAAGCCAAGCTTCTTGCTTGGGATCACAACAACGACAATGACTACAGGCAGAAAATGTCCTCCATAGAGAGAATTCGGTTCTTCCACCATGAATATGAAGATTGTCTTGTGAAGGAAGCTGGAAGAATACATCCCAATCTACGAAAGCAATGCCTTATTGAGGTTGGAATTGCATTGGATGAGAATAGAAAGTCTGATGCTTTGAGGAAATATGATCCATGGTTTCAAGTGGCATTCAGATCAGGTGAGATCTGGGATCTACAGGATAGAATTTTCACAATGTGGGAGAACAAGGAGGTCAAGGGCTAGAAGCAACGAAAGTCGAGGCCAGACCCACAAGTTGATCTGAAGGGAAAGGGAAGGAAAGTTGACCTTTCAATTGAAGAGGCTCCTGAGGACATGAAGCTGACCCCATGGAGGGCCCTTCAAGGAATCAAGGATGATACATTGATCATATCAACTTTGTCAAGGGTAATCTCGAAGGAGTTAAGCCTGGAGGAGATGGTGACTGAGCTCAATAAGTATGTATGTTATTCTCAGATCCTTTTTCCCTCCTCCCATGCTTTTGGTCTAACCTAGTCTCTTTTATATTTCTGTGTCTGTAGTCATAAAGTGTACATGAAGATTCAGGAGGTGATGATGAAGAGGCTGGGTATCTTTTCTTGGACAGAGGTCCAAGCAGACTATCCAACCACATCATCCTACAAAGCCTTATCAGAATATTTCATCCTGTTTCGTGATTGGGTAGGTTCTCTTTCCGAGGTTGTGCCTGGTTTGCCATTAAGTTAGATGCCTTGATTCACCTAACCAATTTGATGCCTTGCATGGCATCGACTTACAGCTAAATTCGATGCCTGGCATCAGTCTGCAGGCAAAAGTCGATGCCTGGCATCGACCTGCAGGCAGAAGTCGATGCCTGGCATCGACTTGGGGGCATAAATCGATGCCTGGCATCGACTTGCAGCATAAGTCGATGCCTGGCATCGACCTGCAACATAAGTCGATGCTTGGCATCGACCTCGTGGCAAAAGTCGATGCCAGGCATCGACTTATGTCCCAAAGTCGATGCCAAGCATCGATTTCAATAGAAGGTCGATGCCTAGCATCTACCCCATACAAGAAATCGATGCCATGCATCCGTTCCTTATGTTCTGTTTGCTGTATTGAAGAGCTCTTTTAATTGTCTTTCCAATTTTTTCTGCAGAAACCAAGGAAAAGTAAGTCTACAGAGGTACTAGATGATTGCCCCCCTGCATTCCTTGCTCACATTCAAAGAGCAAGGCATGAGAAATCTAGACTGAAAGCGAAGGAGATGGATTTTGATGATGAACCTGATCTTAAATGTTTCTCCAATCCCCTAGAACCCCTTAGGCCTGTATATTACAATGTGTTCTGTAGTGATGTAAATAATATTTGTTCTGTTGTGCCTAGAAAACATTTCTCCCTTCTCATAGCGGACATACCCTATGGATTTAGGATGTTGGGATCAGTTAATGATGATGAACCCTTCAAACACCCTCAGATTCGGAAGATGGTCACTGATTTTGCAGAGTTGACTATGTCTGCTCTTTGGAGGATAGTAATTTTCCATAGCAGAGACCAGTCTTTCTCTGTTTCAACTGCTCTGAAGGCAAGATGTCATGCTGTGGAGTGCCTCACTTGGTAAGTAATCTTCTTTCTATCTCCATGGCTTTAATGATGCTCTCTGTGACTCATAGTTCTTTTTTGTAGGGTGAAGACAAACGTAAATCACACTCCTTTGCATCGGTTTGTGAGCGCCACTGAATGCATTACAGTTGGCTATTATGATGAAGTAAGCAAAAGGAGAGTCAGGGAGCATTGCAATGAGAATGGGATCTCAAATGTGCTCATGTTCCCAGCCGTTACCAAGAAACTTCGTCATGTAGCTGGGGACATGACATTGGTTAACCCTTATCAGAAGCCACAAAAACTCATAATGAGATTGCTTCAGCTATTCTCCAATGATCATGACTGGGTCCTAGACCTTTTTTCGGGCACAGGTAATTTCAATTTTCACAATTTTCATTAGTCATGGTTGATTGAAGCCTCTAAGTGGTTTTCTGCTGTTTCAGGAACGACTCTGGCTTGCTTCTTAAAGATGTTCAGGCACTGCATAGCTGTGGAGAAGGATGATGCTCAAGTGAGCTTCATTAGAATGAGAATCAATGGGCTGAATGAATGCCCAGATGAAGACCAAGAGGTTGGAAGGAAGCACATTGCAGATACGGAGAGATTCCAACCAGCTTCAAGGGAGCCTGTTCCCCCACTTGCAGATGAACCGGGGGACATGGCTGACCTTGAAGAGCCAATCTTGGAGCAAGAGAGGCAAGATAGGTGTTCTAATGTGCCAGAGGATCCCAATATCCTTGAGCCTGAGGAAAGCTATGATCAACTTCTATTGTAGATTCACATTACTCTTGTAGAACACATGAAATGTAAAAGATCATTTTAATGGAAATATAATTTGGAGTTCTGCTTCCACTTTGTGTTCAGCTTGATTTATCTTGAGCATTTCTCTGATCATGTGTGAATGTTTCTTAGTATAATTTTGTTGAATATTATCTTCTCTTGGGAATGCTTTTGTGAAATGTATTTCATATTCTGTTAATATGGCCAGGCATTCAATGGGGATCTTAACCATACAAAGGGGATGATCTTAATTGCCTTGTTAAAATGCTCTGATTTTTGCAACACATGTACTCTAATTTTCGAGTAACTTTTAATTAGCTATCATTTGTGCTTGTTGAGGTTATAGATGTAATGAAGGAGCTTCGCGAATTCTTACTTGTACCTTTTCAACTCTAATCTATTGTCCAAGATCATGATGTGGGATTCTTGGTCATGCTCAACAACTAGTTTTCATGGCAGCAAGAATTTTAGTATATCTATCTTGACTACTTGGGATATGAGATCAAGATTCTAGTGACAATATTTACAAGCAAGACTCGTGATGCTTTCTAGATATTGTAAAATGCCCACTTTTTTGCTTCATATAATGGTCTTTAGGTAAAAAGAAAAAGAGAACATGTCTTTGTTCTCCTTTGTTGTGACTCAGTGTTCTAAGCTCTCTCTTATTGTCTCCCTCTGTCTTTGTTTCTCTCTTTCTACATCTTTCTCTCTTTGAATTCTCTCTCTCTCTCTCTAGATCTCTCTCTCTCTAGATCTCTCTCTCTCTCTCTCTCTCTCTCTCTTTTCTTTCTCTCTTTATTGCAGGTTATTCAAGAAGCTAACCAAGCAAAAAGTATGGCTAACAATTGTAAGTACAATTTCTATTCTTTGTAGATCATTTGAATTGTGTTATTTTCATTACATAGCATACTCACACTTATTGATATGCACTCATACACTTATACATGATGAAGATGCACTTTCACACATATACGTATATACACATGCACATACACACACATATATACACATAGATACATGTGCACATACACTTAGATATACACACATATATACATGCATATGCACAAACATTCCTACAACCACATAAAAAGACGTCCATGCATGCGTTATATATATATATATATATATATATATATATATATATATATATATATATATATATATATATATATATATATATATATATATATATATATATATATATACACACACACACACACATTAACATATATGCAAGTACATGTATATGCACATCCACATACACATGCATGTTTCATACATATACACATGCATATACATATACACATATACATATACATATACACACATATACATATACATGCATATATATGTACACACACATACATATACATGCATACACATACACACACATACACAAGAACATGCACATACTCATACACACATATACATTTATACATGCACATGCACATACATACATATACACACACATACACATGCACATACATACATATACACACACATACATATACTCTTAGGTACACACATATGAATAAATTATATAATTAAAGTATTAAAACACATATACACATGCACACACACATGCATATACCTACATATACACATATACATGCACATACACACACATACACATAGAGTTATACATATTATACACACACATACACAAGAACATGCACATATTGATACATACATATACACTTATACATGCACATGCACATACATACATATACACACACATACACATGCACATACATACATATACACACACATACATATACACTTAGGTACACACATATGAATGAATTATATAATTAAAGTATTAAACACATATACACATGCACACACATGCACATACCTACATATACACATATACATGCACATACACACATATACACATAGAGTTATACATATACATGCATATACATATACACATACGTACATACACATGCATATGCACATACTCATACACACATATACACTTATACATGCACATGCACATACATACATATACATACACATGCACATGCACATACATACATATACACACACATACATAATTAAAGTATTAAAACACATGCCTAATATAAACAATAATAACAATCAATAGAACAAAACTCTTCATTACTTAATACCATACACACAATTCAAAACATAACTGAAAATATATATATATATATATATATATATATATATATATATATCAATGTAAATACATATAATCCAATGTCATAATCAACTAAAATCCTAATCATCATCATCATGATCATCATCATCATGATCATCATCATCATCAGCAATATCATGATCATTCTGATCATCCTCATCCTCATCGTCATGATCACCCTGTGATGATCGAGATCGTCCCTCCTGTGTCTGTCTCTCCACCTCATCCATATTTGTCTCTCCATAATACTCCTGTATTACATATAACAAACATAAATAAATAAAATAATTAAAATATTCATAAAAACAAAATAATTATATAAAATTTAAAAATACTCACAAAGGCATCAGGATGATCTTGCATATACTTGCTCAAACGCCGATATCCAAAATGTGTAGCATACTCGATCTCCTGTTTCGTAGGATATCGGCCATAATCCTTCCGCTGCAATGAAACAAATAAAAAACATTAGTTGCTTGCATTTTAACTAAAATAAAAAATATACTCACAATAACACATATACTTACAAACGTAGCTACAAAACCATTATGGCCCATTTGGCCTAGGTGCGATGTGTGGCCCGACCACTACAACATATGAGGGGCATTCCGACACTGCATATACCGACGGTCATAGTCGGCGTCGGTATAGCCCTCGGAAAATCTCACTAAGAGATACCGACGATCAAGTGACCGTCGGTATGACCGTTTTAAACGGATCGTCGGTGTGGCCCGCAGCCGCCGGTATAAGCGTCGGTATAGGCATCGGTATATGCATCCGTATGAGCGTCGGTATAAGCATCGATAACTTACTGGCAACTACCGACGCGTATACTGACGTCCATACCAGTGCCTATACCGGCGGTGAATTTTTAAACATACCGCGAACCCGAGAGCAAAACTTCACATTTCTGCGCATGTTTGAGTACTGTCGGTCTACTGTCGAACTTGTGTGCGCAAACCTACATTGTCTTGTGCACACACACACACGGATCTCTCTCTCTACACACACACACTCTCTCTCGGCTTAGCTCTCACATCTTGGTAAGTGATGTGCGTACTGTTAGCATTTGTGTTTCTCTATGCTTTAGGGTTTCTAATTTCTCTTTTTGTTGATTTTGCAGAAGTTCGTTGGCGTCGGTTGTTTGGAATTGGACGAGAGACGACCTACATTATGCTTTGATGACAATGATTCAAAGAGAGACATACTTGTACGTGATTCTTTTATTTGCTATTGATAGAGAGAGAAGGAGAGAGAGAGAGAGAGAGAGAGAGAGAGAGAGAGGGGGAGAGAGAGAGAGAGAGAGAGAGAGAGAGAGAGAGAGAGAGAGAGAGAGAGAGAGAGAGAGAGAGAGAGAGAAAGAGAGAGAGAAGAGAAAGGAATATACACATTAATTTACACATGCATACATACACACATACATGTACACACATGCATGCTTACATACACACACATATACACACATGCATGCTTACATACACACACCTATACACAGATGCATGCCTACATACACACACACATATACACATATGCATGCATACACACACACATAAATTTACATACATGCATACATACACACACATGCATACACACATACATACACACACATATATACACATATGCATACATACACATACACACACACACATATACACACATACATACACACACGCATATATACACACATATACACACATGCATGCATACATACACACACATATACTGGCATGCATGCATACACACATATATACACACATGCATACATACACACATATACACACATGCATGTATACATACACACACATGTATACGCATGCATACACATACACACACATACACATACATGCATGCATACATACACACACACACACATGCATGCCTACATACACACACATACACATACACACACATGTATACACATGTATACATACACACACACACATGTACACATGCATACATACACACACATATATACTCACATGCATACATACACACATATAATCCTATTTTTGTTTTGAAGTTTTTGTTTTACATCAAATATATAAAAATAGGATTAGGGTTTTAGGGTTAAATATTTAAGATTAGAGTTTTAGGGTTTTAGGGTTAAATATTTAAGATTAGGGTTTTAGGGTTTTAGGTCTAGATATTTAAGATTAAGGTTTTAGGGTTTAGTATTTCAGATTTAAGTCTAAGTCTTTCTGATTAGGGTTTTAGGATTTTAATACGTAGATAACATATATACACAAACACACATATACATATAATACATACATACATGTAGATACACATGCATACAAAAATATACATATTTTAGATTTAAATCTTTAAGATTAGGGTTTTAGGGTTATAACACCTACATAACATATATGCACACATACACATACACATATAATACATATATACACATGTATACAGAAATATACATATTTTAGGTCTAGCTATTTAAGATTAGGGTTTTAGGGTTTAGTATTTCAGATTTAAGTCTAAGTCTTTCTGATTAAGGTTTTAGGATTTTAATACGTAGATAACATATATACACAAACACACATATACATATAATACATACATGTAGATACACATGCATACAAAAATATACATATTTTAGATTTAAATCTTTAAGATTAGGGTTTTAGGGTTATAACACCTACATAACATATATGCACACATACACATACACATGTAATACATATATACATGTATATACACATGTATACAGAAATATACATATTTTAGGTCTAGATATTTAAGATTAGGGTTTTAGGGTTTAGTATTTCAGATTTAAGTCTAAGTCTTTCTGATTAGGGTTTTAGGATTTTAATACGTAGATAACATATATACACAACACACATATACATATAATACATACATAAATGTAGATACACATGCATACAAAAATATACATATTTTAGATTTAAATATTTAAGATTAGGGTTTTAGGGTTATAACACCTACATAAGATATATGCACACATACACATGCACATGTAATACATATATACATGTATATACACATGTATACAAAAATATACATATTTTAGGTCTACATATTTAAGATTAGGGTTTTAGGGTTTAGTATTTCAGATTTAAGTCTAAGTCTTTCTGATTAGGGTTTTAGGATTTTAATATGTAGATTACATATATACACAAACACACATATACATATAATACATACATACATGTAGATACACATGCATACAAAAATATACATATTTTAGATTTAAATATGTAAGATTAGGGTTTTAATTAAATATATATAATTAAATATAAAAAATTAAATATATAAAAATAGGATTACGTAAGGAAAAAAAATATGAATATATAAATAAATATATATATAAAATAAGATAATTATATACATAAATAAATATAAAACGAACTAGTGTTTTAAATAATTTAATTAAATATTTATAATTAAATATATAAAAATAGGATTACGTAAGAAAAAAATTTTGACTATATAAATAAATATATATATAAAATAAGATAATTATATACATAAATAAATATAAAAAGAACTAGTGTTTTAAATTATTTAATTAAATATATATAATTAAATATAATTAAGTAAAGAAAAAATTTGAATATATAAATAAATATATAAATACACAAACACACATACTTATATACCTATCTATATTCACATATATATACATATACACATATATATACATATACACATATATATACACATGCATATACATGTTTTAGTTCTAGGTCATTTGGATTAGGGTTTTAGGGTTTTAACACGTACATAACATATATACACACATACATATACACATATAATACATATATACATGTATATACACATGTGTATAGAAATATACATAATTTAGGTCCAGATCTTTAAAATTAGGGTTTTAGGGTTTAGGCATACATATAACTTAATTAAGAGGAAAAAAATCTGAATAAATAAATATATATATATATAAATAGGATCAATCAAGAAAAAATCCGAATATATAGATAAAATAGGATAGCTATATAGATTAGGGTTTAATAAAAAAAGAAATGTTCTAAAATGTCCATATTGTAGCAGATGGCTTCTTTGGATCCTAAAGAGAGAATGGCATGTCCTTGCACACAGTGCAAGTAACAAATTTATCGAAAACGACGGATTTGTACTGCACATGTTAGAGAGTATGGATCCTTTGATAGGAGTCGACTGGAAAACCTATGCTATCATTCGCATGGTCCCCCAGGTGAGCAGATGGATCCAAACGACATTGCACCGGTAACATCTCATGGACAAAAGAGAGCAAAAAAGCACTTAGACGTA
Organism: Ceratopteris richardii; assembly: GCA_020310875.1. Lineage (NCBI taxonomy): Eukaryota > Viridiplantae > Streptophyta > Polypodiopsida > Polypodiales > Pteridaceae > Ceratopteris > Ceratopteris richardii. The sequence goes on along the minus strand of CM035422.1, from coordinate 173,581,441 downwards.
GAAGCAAGCACTAATAATATTACACAGAATGAACATATGGAAGAGATGCTTGAAGCATTTTATGAGATGGACGAAGATCATGATGGTGAAGAAGGTGTCGACGAGAGTTTCATGGACACAATAGAAATTCCACGATCAGAAGTATCTCACCCATTGAGCATATAGAGTGCCTACCCATAGCACCCCACACCCTTTTGCTGTACTCACACTTTTTTTTCCTTTTGGGATCACAGTGGATTGGATCATACTGATGTATATATTTTGTCTCATATGTCGATTTTGGCCTCTAATAGACGTTAAAAGGCCTTTCTTTCTTTCTTTCTTTCTTTCTCTCGTCTCAATCTCGACACAAATGTGTCGGGTGAAATCAAATTTTTTTTAACATTCTAGAGCATCACTTATGCGATGCTCTGAAATCAGGGGGTCGCTTATGCGACGCTCTAGCATCGCAGGCAATTTGCCAACGTCGCCTGTGTCATAGGCAGTTTGCCAACATTGTTGGGAGCATCACTAAATAGCGACGCTATTTGCGACGGTCCAGTTTAGTGCCATAAGCAATGCTGTGCATCGCTTATGCGATGGGTCATCTTTTTTTTAATGAAAAAAGAGTTTCATTGCTTATGCGATGCTTTCATTGCATAAGCGACGAAACTCGCTTTTTTTTCAATGGGGGGCATTGCTATGCCCCCCTATTTCTAGAAGTGTATTCATTCATGCGCGCCATCCATGCTTCTATGATCAAGTTGGACTTTGTTGACTCTTTTTCGCACCATGTTACAATCTCCTTTTTAAATTTTTCTTTTGAAAGAATTTCAATTATATTACTGAGGGGGAAAAGAATAAGGACAAACGAGTTAACAAACCTCTCATCCCTCTTAAACGACCCACTATTGTTCCATGTGATTTCCCTCGTATACCAAAGGCAATGTGTGACGAAAGGGCGGAGAACTCTTTGTAACCCTTAGCTTTTTTTCATTCATGCTAGTGAACAAAAAATAAAATGTAGCACAAAACGATGAAATTACTTACGTGCTGTTTGACTCTTCGACTCTTACAATGAGTTTTTGTTCTTTTAAGAATTTTTATTTTTTATTTTTATAAAAGGAAGTTCTTTTAAGAAGTTCGATCTTACTATCTACTCTTCTTTTAAGCTTGAAAAAACAAACTTAGACACTTTATCCGAGTTGAGCCCAAGGAGTCAAAAGTATTTACCACCCATGCTCCATTAGAATACACGTTAAGTTTTTTTCAATCAGATTTAAGGTCATTTCATCCAGTTTGACGCCGTAAGTCATACAGGCTCCATGCACAGAGAGAGGGGGACGATCACCATTACTTGCCTTGATTGATGACGCCTGAAGATGGTCAACCGTAGTTGTAGTGCACATTCTAGTGAAGTATATGAGTTTTGCATAACAACATATTTGCGGGATGTCATGCATGCCGCTCATAAGATTAGATTAGATGGTGGATTGCCTACAGATCAATAGCTACTACTATGATACAAAAAGTAATGGTTGTGAAAGAGCTAACTGTTAAATTGATCCTCGTTTGCGATGTATTTCTTCTACCTTCCTCTGTTAGTAGAGACCATGGTCCATCCTATGAATACAGTATCAGGTGATTATTTGGTTTTTCTTCAGCTTCAAATTGGAATTTATGAGAAAGTCACACAGAGATGGGCCTCCCTCCCACACTCACACAGGTTGCACATTCAGGAGTTGACAATGCAGCAAACCATTGCAGTGATTATTTGATGAATGCGGCTTGAGTTCGCGTTATTGACTGACTGGGAGAAGTAATGAGGGACGAGAAGAAGGCTCGGAGAGCTATTCGTGGGTGCTAAAATGTTCGACGTCGGCAGGATCGTCGTGCTGACTCTCCGCAGATAGAATCCTGCAACAAGAGTTGGAAGTCGTGGCTGATGCAGCAATTGAGATTGAACTACGATCAGCAATAGCAGTAAGCGCGGGATCGAAGGAGGTATCGATGTCGACGTAGGAAGTCGTTGATGTCGCATCCGCTTGAGCTGCCACTATATCCACGAGGGGCGCAAAGAAACGAGCACTGCTCTTATCATGGCTCTGGATGCGCAACAGACTGGACTTCACTTCGCTCATGGTCGGCCTGTCCTCGGCCTTTTCCTGTGTGCAATGCAACGCCAATGCCATCACCTGCACCACTTCTTCCCTCCGCGACGGGACTTCCTGTTGCAGCACCGATTCCAACATCATACTCGCCCGTTCCGGAAAGTTTGCCCTCACCCACTTCGGCAGGCTCATCGCCCTCTGCTGTTCTTCTGATCTCTTCTTGGTCAGCAGCTCCAACATTACTACTCCAAGGCTATACACGTCTCCCTCACATTTGTCATTCTGACGTTCATTGCACTCTGCAAATGCAAAATGACTTGCTTTTAGATTGCGTAAATCTCTCAAATTTCATGTTAAAAGTACCAAATGTTATTACACATACAGAGGCATATTCTGAAAAACTAAAACCACTCGGACTTTCGCAATGATGTGTTAAGCCTACCAGGAGCAACGTACATGAGGTCCGATGCAATTAGCTCAGCACCCAGATTCATGTAGGAGCGTAGAATTCTTGAAATGGCGAAATCAGAGACGCGGGGCTCGAGATCATCATCAAGCAAAATGTTTGTTAGTTTGAGATTCCCATGTACGACAGAAGCCTCGTGCAGGAACACTAAAGCTTCGGCAACGCCCATGATTATGCGAAATCTGGCTTCCCACGTCATGTCACAAGGAAACTCCTCTTCATCACCCAATCTAAGATGATCTCTTAAACTACCCTTAGACATGAACTCTTGTACGAGGGCTACGGTATCAGAAGTGCAGCAGTAGCAAAGCAACGGTGCTAAATTTGTGTGCCTGAGCTGCCCTAAGGCCTGGAGCTCTTGCATCAGACATTCTCGTGATTTGTCACGCAAACCTGATGGCAAGTTCATCCTCTTCACAGCAATCACTTTCCCGTTCTGTCTGAGAACTCCTTTGAAAACCGTAAACAGACTGCCCGAGCCAAGAGCATTACTGCCTCTAAAACCTTCCGTTGCAACCCACAAATCTGTAAGGGTAAGCTTGAAGCGGTCGTCGAAATTAATGATCTCAGCATTCGAGTCCACAATAGTTTTTGAAGTACGATTGCGTATAATGAAACAGAACCACCAGATAACAAACGTCGATGCAGCTACGACAGCCGCTGAGCATACAGCGGATGCAATCGCCACCGTTGTACTATGCTTCAAGCCACGCTGTCCGCTGCTCTCATGTACGGTGAAGCCGGAGGACTCATTCTGGTGGCCAGACGGGGGCACAAAATCTGAAGGAGAGGGAGACGGCATGCAAGGAATCTGTAACACAGGGCCGCACAGAAAGGGATTGCCTGCAAATGCGGACGCGTTCAACTTCGCCATTGCGCCACCGGTGGGAACGGGCCCTGTCAAGTTGTTATTGTGAACTGACAGAAACTGAAGCTGTCGGAGACCTTGCAGCTCATATGGGATAGGCCCCTGAAGCTTGTTGTCCGACAAATCTAGGATCTCCAGTTCCTGACATTTCCCGAGGGTACTAGGAATCAGGCCGGTTATATTGTTGTCTCCTATGCTGATCGTGCGTACGCTGGTTAGATTACCTAGTTCAGCCGGGATGGGGCCGATGAGCTTGTTGTGAGCCAAGTACAGAAATTCGAGATTGCCCAGCTTGCCTAGGTCGGGAGGGATATGGCCTGAAAACCGGTTCCCTGAGAGGTCCAGATAACGGAGGTATATGCAGTCGCTTAAGCTTTCAGGAATTTCACCAGTTAATGAATTGGATACAACGGAGAAAGATTTCAGGAGCTGCAGCTTCCCTAAATTAGCAGGAAGAGACGAGCTGAAATCATTGTAGCCTAGCCAAATTTCCTCTAATTGTGTGCATGTCACAATGTCCATGGGTATGGGACCAGAGAAACCATTGTCGAACAGATATATTTCCCTCAATTCTGTCAGGTTACCAAGCCCGTCAAAGATTGAACCAATGAGCAAATTAGAACCCAATGAAAGTGTCCTCAGTAACTTCATAGAAGCCATTTCTGGAGGTAAATGTCCCGTAATGTTGTTTTTTTCCAGGTTGATGAGGGTCAATGATCGCAGCTGGCCTACTGTATGCGGGATTGCGCCGAAGAAGCTACATCTGGACAAGTCCAGCTCTGTTAATTCAGTGCAATTCCCCACTGAGGGAGGAATGCTACCTGACAAAAAATTCCCCGCCAAACTTAATTGCTGCAACCGTTTGAGGTCGCCTATCTCTTGAGGTATGGGCCCAACAAGCAAATTGTCGTTGATGATCAGACTTGTTAACAAAGAACAATTCCCTATGCTCTCGGGTATCTTACCAGAAAGACGGTTATTGTGCAGATCTAAAATTCGTAAACTTCTCAATTTGTTACAAAATTCCTCAGGGATAACGCCCATCAGCATGTTGCCATCTAGTCTTAGCTCTATGAGCCGCGTACAATTTGCAAAGGACTCTGGGATACTGCCTTTGAATTGGTTGGCGCTCAAAGACAGCCTTTCTAAGTGGTCTAGACGTCCGATCTGCTCTGGTATTACAGCCGATATATTATTGAAGGAGATGTCTATGATCCTCAAAGCAGTGCAATTGCCGATGAAGCCCCCTAGTACTCCATGAAGAGTATTCTGCCGAAGATTTAGGACTTGGAGCTGGCCTAACTGACCAAATGTTGATGGTATTGAACCGGTGAGATTGTTTGCCTGCAAGCTGATCACAAGCAGCTTACTGCAGTCTCCCAAGGATGGAGGAAGGATGCCCGTTAACGAATTTGCAGATAAATCTAGCTCTCGGAGGCTTGAAAGCCTTCCCAAATCCAACGGGATCGAACCAGATATGCGGTTGTAGCTTAAATTCAACGTGATCAAAGATGAGCAAGAACCAACGGCTGTAGGAATGCTGCCTGTAATATTGTTCTTGGAGAGGAGCAGTACCTGCAACGATGAGAGCCAGCTAATCGTAGAGGGAATCGTCCCCGTCAATTGATTATCCTGTAGATCGATTATGTGAAGCTTACTGCAATTCCCGATGGAACTTGGAATCCAGCCCGTTAAGTTATTCCTCGACGCCATCAATATCTGCAGCTGTAACAAGGATCCAAGCTCCACTGGCAAACCTCCCTGAAAATTGTTGGAGGAGAGGGACAGATAAAGAAGGTTAGTACAGTTTCCGAATGAAGGGGGAATACTGCCGGTGAGCTGATTTCCGTCCAGGTAGATTCCTGTGAGTCTACTTCCGGAGAAGGTCGGCAATAAACCACTCAAATAGTTCTGAGAGAGTGCGAGGACCGTCAGAGTGCTGCTGTTGGTGAGGGAGGCTGGAATCTCACCGGACAGACTATTGTGGGAAAGAGAAAGCAAAGTTAGTCTAGGCGATTCTCCCAATTCCCAAGGAATGGAACCACGCAGAGTATTCCCGGAGAGAATGAGATGCTGTAATGCGGAGAAGGTAGCCATGGATGCGGGAATAGCTCCAGAGAGGTTGTTGTTGGAAAGGTTAATGGACTGAAGGATTGTGAGGTTTTTGAGAGAGGATGGGATTGAACCCTCGAGAAAGTTATGAGATAGATCCACGATAGTCAAAGCAGTGCAGAAGGAGAGGGAGGCTGGAATGAATCCCTCAAGAGAGTTGTGGCTGAGGTTAAGGTAAACAAGATTTGGCAGATGACCAAGCTGCGGGGGAATGGACTGGCTGAGGGAATTGTGCGACAAATCCAGCACGCGCAGGGAATGGAGCCGGCCCAATACAGGTGATATGAAGCCGCGGAGACTAAATCCCGATAGGACTAGAGAGGAGATCCGCCCTCCATCGTCAGGATCGCAGTAGATTCCCCTCCACCGGCAGATGAGAGAGGGGGACGATAAAGACCTGCCAGGAAGCCATCGCCACGTTTTTAGCATTCCAAACGGATCCTCATCGATGCCATCCTTGAAGGCTAAAAGCGCTGTCATCTGTTCCATCCATACGTCCTTAGCGTTGTTGTAATGAGTCAACAGCATTACATTATGCGTGGAAGGAGTCTCTTCCTCTGCTGCTTCTGCTGCAGCCACAGAGTGAAATAATGCATTACTACAACAGCTCGTCGAGCCCTCGTCGTGTAGGCTGGACCAGGACAGACAGTACAGCAGCGAAATGAAGAGGAAGAATGGGGCGAACGCCGCCATATTGGAAGTGTCTCTTCCGTAAGAAGCTGGTATGCATCAGGCTTGAGAATTTTGTTCAATGTGAGTTAAGAGAAGGGGCATGTTGTTGCCATGTGCGTGTATCCGTATGCTTGTGCCGTCGGGTTGGGGTGCGCCACGGCGCGATGAGGCAGTGTAGCTGCCTGCTTCCGATGAATGGCCACCCTCAATTCCATGGGAAGTGCTAGCGTGTATCCGTGTGTGTTTTTGCTCGAGAGATGGAATCTGTGTGAGCGTGTGTGCGTCTGATTGAGAGAGAGAGAGAGAGAGAGAGAGAGAGAGAGAGCATGGCAATAAAATCGGAACATACGTTGTGGAGAGGTTGGAGTATGCACGCAGGAATTGCTGATTTTATTATTTTATTCTTTTTTGTTCCCTGCGTAAGGTGGACTACACGCATATTGTAGAATCGTGGAGTGGAGTGCACCATCACGGAGCACGTTACACTGTCATCTCGCCACCACCCAAACCTTGACATTACTGTCACGCAGAAGAAAACGAAGAGGATACAGATCAACAACTCTTCCATGCATATGCACAAAAACCTCTCCATTGAATTGAATTGAATTAGGGATCATAACTAAAAGAATCAAGAATTTTGAAAACCGCGATGATCTTCGTAATGCAAGATGACAAACTTAAAATTCCCGGTAAAGAGGACGACAGACTTATCGCCCCTCTTTCTAACGTTGGTTGCTATTCGTAAGCTTTGATGCGGTCTAAGCTATGGCTTCAAAGCATTGCGGGAGAGTGCTTGGATTCAAGTCCACTCACTCCGATAAGAAAGAATGTGTGTGTGTGTGTGTTTTTTTTTTTTTTTTTTTTTGAGAATACAATGAATTGGAAATACACACTCACATGCCCAACTTAGTAAGGTAGAGGCACCCGTCATGAGAGACTCATAGACATGTCCAACCAAGGTTTGAACGCAAGATTTCCTCACACAACTTAGGAAAGTTAAAACACACACACATCAATCACCCAACCTAATAAGGTAGAGGCACCCATCATGAAAAACTCATAGACATGTCCAACCAAGACCTGAACTTAGGACTTCCTCACACAACTTAGGAAAATTGAAACACACACAAATCAACCACTTGTCTGAACCAGCATAGCTTAGTGGTTGATGTGTGTGTGTTTCAACTTTCCTCTCAGTTAGAAAAAAAAGAACTTTTGGATATCTCTTGTGTGTTTTCTTTCTTAAAAACAATTGAACTTTTTGTGTAAATTTTAAAAAATTCCGATGTTGACTGAATATGTATTTACTTGAATAAAAATATACAAAGACAACTTCGTGAGAGACCATGATGTTAAATAATATGTGCCGAGAACGGTTTTTGAGGTTATGAAACTGTGTGTTGGTAGATCAAACTTTGTGATATAGATTAAAAATGTATTTCTTCATCCCATGGTACGATGCTACTTTTAAAATTCATGCTTATGATTGGAATGTAATCAAGAAAACAAAAAAGTATAAATTAAAGAGAAAGATAATAAAATGCTTTAAAGATGTGAAATAGGCCTGTTAATAAAAGTTTACAAAGTACATAGATCATTTGAGGCCTTTATGAAGAATATACGGAAAGCAACCTAAGTCTCTACCTATCAGGATTACACGATAATTGGACTTCTCTCCAAGAATTCTTGGAGATACAAGTCATCCTTTTACGAGCATCAAGAGCTATAAGTCTTATTTGTGTGTAAGAATTTCAAATTTGAGAGTCGTCCATGTTGCTCCTTGCAAAAACCTTTTGGTTTCTCTATAGCCAACAATATCACAAGTAGTTATCTCTCAATATCTTCCATAAAGCTACGTTCATTCTTAAACAAACTCCCATTAGAAATTATTGGAAAGGAAAGGGGAAGGGTGCACTCCATTGTGGGACTTCCTTAGATTTTTCTAGAGCTTCTTTGGCTTTGGGTAGTTCATAAAAATGTGAATTGTATCTTCTTCATTATGACAATAGAGACAATGACCATCTCCAATGCTAGTTGTTTTAACTCTCCTATATGAGTACATCCCTTGATGTAAGATGAAACACTTCAAGGTACCATATTGCATTTCAATAGGAAGACTCCATTGGAACTAAAGCCTATATTTTCATTGTGTAGTACTCCACTACAACTTCTACTCATGATTCAATCTTTGTTTCATGTAGAGCATGTTTGGCAAAGCTTTTCAAAAACCTCTTTAGATAAATTCAACCAATCTCTTCATATTCCATTTTTGTATATTGTTGTAATAGAAGGAAAAATCAAGACATTCCAATCTACCTTCGAGATCCAAGGAGTATCCTTTTGACAACTAAAATTTGGCACCTATCTCTAGGGGTCAGGCACTTTGTTATAGTCCAAGGCATCCATCCAAGCAGTGAGAAGTTTCTTGAAGACTTTGTGTGCTCAAATCGTGGTGAGAACCATGAGACAAAAAGCCAGCCAAGCTAAAAAAGAATCATGCACCAAAAAGGCATGTATAAGTAAGATGTTTTTGGACAATTTGAAGAAGAACTTTTTCTAAATCTAAGACTTCAGAAACACAATCTCAAGTTGCTATTCGTAAGAGGAAAAGAGTATGGGGACACCATAATGTCCGATAACTTCTCATTTTTCCAAATCTTGTTCCCATACAAATGGAACTATTTAGTATGCATTTTGATAAAAGAAATCCTAATAGTCATCATTATCAACACTTCTCATGACCCACTTGAAAGCTAGACTTAAAGCCAATGTTTTAGGATCAAGAAAATTTTATGAGTACAAAATCACTATTACCAAACTAACTAGCAAGACCAACACAAGCATCATGTATGAGAACTAGGGGAGAGAGATGCACATATCCACCCAACCTACTTCACCCATATATATACCTCCAAGGCTAATAGGAAAATGTTAAGAGAGCTAGATATGTGTCCCTCTTGCATGGATGCTAATCCAAAGCCCATGATATGGGTTTCTAACCTTAGAAATCATTGACACTTCACATTGATTCTCATAATTCATCTCTCAAGCTCATACATGGAACTATAGAGGCTTGAGAAGCCTTGATAGGGGCTAAGGACCGTACCCTTAGAAAAATAAATCCCAAGGCTCAAAACTCTTCAATCAGAAATAAGAAAAATCCAAGGTTTGACTAAATCCAAAGTGTAATTTAAAACATTCCAACCTTACATTTCATATATTTATCCTTTCCAATCCATGTTTTAGATAAAACTCTTCTCTCCTTAAAAACGTTCATCCTCAAAAATGTGTGGGAGTATAAAATGTGAAGTATTCTCCCATACACCATGACAAGCCTCTCCAATCATGGTCTTTGTCTGTCTATCCACATTCCTCTCGATAATTGCATTATATCCTGATCTGAGAGGAGAGGAATCTTATACAAACCCTCAGCCATATATTCTTAGACGGTAATATGTGTCTGTTATAATCCCTATCCAAATCATACTAAGTGCCATCTAGTTTTGCGCTTGGTAGATTGAATCTAGTTCAAAGTAGAGGTGAAAATGATGGGGGTGGATAAGAAAATGTTTGTACTCCATTCACTATTTTATCTATGTGTTGTGTGTGCACGAACATGTGAAGTGGGCGGATCCAAGGTATCCTTAGCCAAATTGTTCCATTAGCCCATTTATGGGCACTACTTGTGCATGGACCTAGTAAGATGTATGGAATCTATTAGTAGTCTAAGGCTTTGAGAGCTCTCTTTAAATTCAATTTGGTTTGGAGGAAATGAAGTTAGGGTTGACCACAAACATCTTACTTAGATGTATTTACTATGTTCTACTTCTAACCAACATCCATTTTCCTTTTTTGAGCTAGAGGATTATTGTGTCCAATTCCACTTTAGAGTTCTAGATAGAATGTAGAAAGGACATGTTCCATGTTTTTATTGGGTAATCAAAACTTCAACTTTGAGTGGTGCTACAATGGTGATATACCATGGTATAGCTTCACAAATGATGCTCTCACAATACAAAACCTAGCTCTAGGTGATGCCCATGGTACTCTGCACAAAACTGTAGACACAACAAAATACATAGTACACAAAACCTGAGCCAAAAATTTCACAGGTTTCACAAATGGGATAGAACTCACAAGCTATGGCTAAGTAGGCCACTATGTGATTTCCTAAAGAACATATACAAAAGTGTTCGAAAGTCATTTGTCCTTTCATATGGAGACTAATGTTAAAAATCTCCCACAAAAGGCCAATATGGCCGGATTGAACTATGAGAGAAAAAATAAATAATGATAAAGGATACTTGAGTGTAATTATAAAAACTATATCTCCCACTTGATGGGCATATTACACAATGTATGAGGAACTATGCAAAGATCATGAATCAAGTCACTACAAGGAATACGGGCGTGTAGCGACGGTTAACGCGACAGAATTTCGTCGCTATAAAATTGCAACTTGCGTCGGAATTACCGTCGAGCGCGGACCGTCGATTATACGACGCAAAAAACGACGGTATTTGCGACCTTTTTGCGACGCTTCCGCCTAACATCGCTTAAACAACGCTTGTCAAAGGCGTCGCTTAAGCGACGCTTTTTTGCGTCGCATAAGCGACGGTCCACACCGTCGTATAAGCGACGGTGCAGACCGTCGTATACGCGACGCTAAGCAAATGTCGCTTATACGACGACGCGTTGCATCGCTTATACGACGATCTGTTGACGGACAAAAATTAAAATGTTGGAGGCTCTGCAATCGGCATTTTCACGCATCCGATCGAAGAGCTCTCCAACGTTCGCAATTGCGCTGCGCTTACGAGCTGAAGCAAGTATATGCAGAATTGTTTTTTTGCTTAAGCTCTCTGTTATTGTCTCCCTTTGTCTTTGTTTCTCTCTTTCTACATCTTTCTCTCTTTGAATTTTCCCTCTCTCTCTCTCTCTAGATCTCTCTCTCTCTCTCTAGATCTCTCTCTCTCTCTCTGAATCTCTCTCTCTCTCTCTAGATCTCTCTCTCTCTCTCTCTCTCTCTCTCTCTCTCTCTCTTCTAGTTGGTTATTTTTTTAAGCACCTAATAATGGGACGTTTTTGTTGTTATATATTTTGATAGGTCATTTTGAAGGTTGACTGGTATCGAGCGGAGTATAAAGGTAGTAATTCTACAATAAGAAAGGAATTATCTGGGTTTTGGGCAATTGATTCTTCCAAGCTAATGCGATCTACTAAAACATGTGTGTGATATATGTATACATGTGTTAAATATGCATGTGTATATATGCATATGCATTTATGTAAAATATTCATGTATTGATGTACGTAATATATGCAAGTGTTTATAATTGTGTACATGTATATATGTATATGTGTCTATGTGTAAATATGTACATGTAAATATGTATGCATGTATATATATGTTTATGTGTGCATGTAGGCATGTACATGTATGTGTAAATATGTACATGTAAATATGTACATGTAAATATGTTAGTATGTATATATATATTTATGTGTGCATTTAGGCATGTATGTGTGATGCATAATATATCTACTCCATTTTATATTTATGTATCCTATCTACATGATGTGTATATATCTTTACATATATTATGAATCATGATCCTCGTTGATTCGAGTAGCTATATATAGAGGCATAAGGTTGGGAGGAGAGACATCTCTCTAGTAGGACGTCGGAGGTGTACATATACTTCAAACATATGGCTAAAAGGTTGAATTAGAGTTTTTAAATTAGGGATTTCAAAACCCTAATATCGAGATTAGTGTTCTCTCTCTCTCTCTCATATACATACATACCGTGCATTGTCACGACGATGCGCCATAAGTGTCCGCATCTCTTTTAAACACCATTTAAGAGACCACCCTGTCCTAAACTCCGTCTCAAGTGAACTGAGCACGTACTTTTTATCCCTCTCATCATGCTCACTACAAAAATAAAAAACATAATATAAATAAAACATAAGATATATATTTCAATTTATATGTAAAACTTTTACTTACTTCCACGGTAAGTGGATAAAGCGAAGGTAAGAGTCGCATAGTGCATGCATTCTCCTCTTGAACTCCAATCCATTTCCTATGTATACAATATTCCCCTCTGGCTCTATGTCGCACTCTAGTCCTAACGTGCCTATGCATGTCCTCATAGGCAACGTCTCTGCTCTCCTATCACGTGCTGGAGGTGGTATAGGTGTCCTGAAAATAGATAGATAGAAATAAATAAAAATATGTGCTATAATATCATTAAAAAAGTTTATGAAAAAAAAACATACCTATGAGCAGATAGCTCTCTTCCTGCGTGTGGATCTGCAGAAGAGCCCTCGTCTGATCGCGTAAGCATCTGGATCGTATAATCCAGCTCCTCATCGGACATCTCTGCGTAGTCCCGCATTATGGCCCCTAGAGTATCTGACGGAACTCTTGCTCTCATAAGACTTTTTATGAGAGTGAGTTTCGCCTTTCTCTCTCTACTGGGATCCATACTACCTAACATATAAAACAAAATGGTTAGAAATCAATATATATACGTGTATGTGTGTGTATGCATGTGTATGTGTGTGTATGCATGTGTATGTGTGTGTATGCATCATTATGTGTGTATGTGTGTAGGTATATGTGTGTCTTGTCTATGTGTATGTGTGTATGTGTGTATATGTATGTGTACATATGTGTGTGTGTGTACATATGTGTGTGTGTGTGTGCATGTGTATGTGTGTGTGCATGTATATGTGTGTGCATGTGTATATGTGTGTGCATGTGTATGCATTATGTGTGCATGTGTGTATGTGTATGCATTATGCATGTGTATGTGTGTGCATGTATATGTGTGTGCATGTGTATATGTGTGTGCATGTGTATGCATTATGTGTGTGTGTGTCTATGCGTATGTGTGTGTGTGTGTGTCTATGCGTGTATATGTGTGTGTACATATGTATGTGTGTGTGCATGTATATGTGTGTGCATGCGTATATGTGTGTGCATGTGTATGCATTATGTGTGCATGTGTGTATGTGTATGCATTATGCATTGTGTATGTGTGTCTATGTGTGTGTATTTGTGTGTATGTGTGTGTGTCTATGCGTATGTGTGTGTGTGTCTATGCGTGTATATATATGTGTACATATGTGTGTGTGTGTGCATGTATATGTGTGTGCATGTGTATATGTGTATGCATTATGCATTGTGTATGTGTGTCTATGTGTGTATATTTGTGAGTATGTGTGTGTGTGTCTATGCGTATGTGTGTGTGTGTCTATGCGTGTATATATATGTGTACATATGTGTGTGTGTGTACATATGTGTGTGTGTGCATGTGTATGTGTGTGTGCATGTATATGTGTGTGCATGTGTATATGTGTGTGCATGTGTATGCATTATGTGTGCATGTGTATGCATTATGTGTGCATGTGTGTATGTGTATGCATTATGCATGTGTGTGTGTGTGCATGTATATGTGTGTGCATGTGTATATGTGTGTGCATGTGTATATGTGTGTGCATGTGTATGCATTATGTGAGTGTGTGTCTATGCGTATGTGTGTGTGTGTGTCTATGCGTGTATATGTGTGTGTACATATGTATGTGTGTGTGCATGTGTATGTGTGTGTGCATGTATATGTGTGTGCATGTGTATGCATTATGTGTGCATGTGTGTATGTGTATGCATTATGCATTGTGTATGTGTGTCTATGTGTGTGTATTTGTGTATATGTGTGTGTGTGTCTATGCGTATGTGTGTGTGTCTATGCGTGTATATGTGTGTGTACATATGTGTGTGTGTACATATGTGTGTGTGTGCATGTGTATGTGTATGTGTGTGTGCATGTGTATGCATTATGTGTGCATGTGTGTATGTGTATGCATTATGCATTGTGTATGTGTGTCTATGTGTGTATATTTGTGTATATGTGTGTGTGTCTATGCGTATGTGTGTGTGTGTCTATGCGTGTATATGTGTGTGTACATATGTGTGTGTGTGTACATATGTGTGTGTGTGTACATGTGTGTGTGTGTGCATGTGTATGTGTGTGTGCACGTATATGTGTGTGCATGTGTATATGTGTGTGCATGTGTATGCATTATGTGTGCATGTGTGTATGTGTATGCATTATGCATTATTATGTGTGTGTGCATGTATATGTGTCTGCATGTGTATATGTGTGTGCATGTGTATGCATTATGTGAGTGTGTGTCTATGCGTATGTGTGTGTGTGTTTCTATGCGTGTATATGTGTGTGTACATATGTATGTGTGTGTGCATGTGTATGTGTGTGTGCATGTTTATGTGTGTGCATGTGTATATGTGTGTGCATGTGTATGCATTATGTGTGCATGTGTGTATGTGTATGCATTATGCATGTGTATGTGTGTGTGCATGTATATGTGTGTGCATGTGTATATGTGTGTGCATGTGTATGCATTATGTGAGTGTGTGTCTATGCATATGTGTGTGTGTGTCTGTGCGTGTATATGTGTGTGTACATATGTATGTGTGTGTGCATGTATATGTGTGTGCATGTGTATATGTGTGTGCATGTGTATGCATTATGTGTGCATGTGTATGCATTATGCATTGTGTATGTCTGTCTATGTGTGCATATTTGTGTATATGTGTGTGTGTCTATGCGTATGTGTGTGTGTGTGTCCATGCGTGTATATGTGTGTGTACATATGTGTGTGTGTGTACATATGTGTGTTTGTGTGCATGTGTATGTGTGTGTGCATGTATATGTGTGTGCATGTGTATATGTGTGTGCATGTGTATGCATTATGTGTGCATGTGTGTATGTGTGTGCATTATGCATGTGTATGTGTGTGTGCATGTATATGTGTGTGCATGTGTATATGTGTGTGCATGTGTATGCATTATGTGAGTGTGTGTCTATGCGTATGTGTGTGTGTGTGTCTATGCGTGTATATGTATGTGTACATATGTATGTGTGTGTGCATGTATATGTGTGTGCATGTGTATATGTGTGTGCATGTGTATGCATTATATGTGCATGTGTGTATGTGTATGAATTATGCATTGTGTATGTGTGTCTATGTGTGTGTATTTGTGTGTATGTGTCTGTGTGTCTATGCGTATGTGTGTGTGTGTCTATGCGTGTATATGTGTGTGTGTGTAAGTGTGTGTGCGCATACCTGTCAACCGTCTCCCTTCTCTCTCTCCTTGTCGCGCACGCTCTCTCTCTCTCTCTCTCTCGCTCTTGCGTTCAAGGCCCGGCACAAATGTGCCGGGAGAATTGAAATTTTTTTTTTTACATTCCAGAGCGTCGCATATGCGATGCTCTACAGTTTTCCAACGTTGCTAAGTGCGTCGCTAACTAGCGACGCTTTGGTGTTGGGTCACATAAGGGACGCTACCGTCGCTTATGCGACGATGCTCGGCCAAAAAAAAAAATCCGATTTTTTACCGTCGCTTATGCGACGCTTTCATCGCATAAGCGACGGTTTTCGTTTTTTCCCGATTCGGGGGCGTCGCTACGCCCCCCTTTTTCTTATAGTGAGTAACCCCCATCTAGTGACAGCAATGTTGAATGCTGTCTTATGGTATAGCTTTAATCAAATCATCTCCAACATTATCTGGAATATCAATCTGTAAGAAAATAACACCACAATAGAATAGACCTATAGACAGAGTTGAGAGAAAAATGCAGAGAAAGATAGACGCAGATTGAGAGCAAGAGAACTCAAATTCTCAGATTGTCGAGCATAATGTAGTTACAATGATGGTCTTATCCACCCATGTGCTCCCAATGTGGAGCTTAGATGGCAATCTAGACAGACTCTAGATGAAGGGCTTACTAGCCTACGCAATGCTATATAAAGCTCAACCTGGGCCATGCTTACATAGCTTTTACAAGGCAGTTACTACAACAGATCGATGGTATACCGAGGTTTTTACTGAGGGAAATGAACGCAGCTTTATTTGCCATGACGCTGGTGTAAAGGTCGATATGCGCATCGGTACTAGAGCATCGGTATTTGCATCGGTATATGTGTCGGTATAGGCATCGGCATCGGTATATACGTCGGTAATACCGGTGCTTATACTGACACCCATACCGACGCCTCTGCTGGGTATACCGTCGCTTGCTGGGTGTACCGATGCTTATTCCGATGACATTACTGGGAGTACCGTCACGTATACCGACGACCATACCTGCAAAA
This sequence comes from Ceratopteris richardii, assembly GCA_020310875.1. Taxonomy (NCBI): domain Eukaryota; kingdom Viridiplantae; phylum Streptophyta; class Polypodiopsida; order Polypodiales; family Pteridaceae; genus Ceratopteris; species Ceratopteris richardii. The sequence goes on along the minus strand of CM035422.1, from coordinate 173,565,049 downwards.
TCTTTTTTGGGCAGAGTGTGTTGTCTTTTGCTATAGCAACATTACCATGATGTTGCTTAACAAAAAACAATACACTCTGCCCAAAAAAAACCGAGTACATGTGATGTGTACTCTAATGTCAACCGAAATATGATTTCATGAAACAGAGTATTATTGGACACAAAAGAGATAATCACAATGAACCATGAACCATGTACAAAAGAAGTTATATATTTCAATAATGAAGCATGTACAAGAGTGTGGAAAACCACTGTCATATATGACGCTTTTACAAAATGTGGCAAAGCAATGCATTACCATATGAAAATCAGATACAAAATTTTGGTGTTCCACTGCCATACACATGCAAAGAACGTTCCATATCAACAGTCCCGCAACAAAGAACATTAATGGAATGAGATAAATTCACATGAAAATTACAAACAACAAGTAAAAACCAAGTTTATAAATTAATTACCTCATCACAAACGGTCCCATGAAATGGCCCCACCGTGTCCCTCCAAGTCCTCCAATAGTGCAATCAACCCATGACGATATCCATAAGACTCTTCCGTTCGTGTTGGAGGACGACCCATTGCCAGCTCCTAAAACAAATATACAAAAGATTAGAGGAACATACATGAGAAATTTAACACAAATAAATTCAATAAATGAAATGGTACTTACAAACTCATGACGCATTGTATCATATCCGCCGCTACCCAAATGTGACAGTCCAACCGTATCTAAACGTGTGGCTACGGCATCTTGCTACTGGCGATATCGGTCAGGAGTTTGTTGCTGCTCGTCACGAATCATGTCCCACTCCTCAGCATCTAACCATACAGGCTTTGGTAAGCCTGCTCTGAAAGCATCACGAGCCTCAGACCGTTGATGGGACATAACCTCACGTGCGGTGTGCAGAATCCACTCTGAACTGATAAGAGACTATCCATCGGCTGGTTGGAACTCCTGATAAATTGTTTGTGTGATATAATTCTTCCGATCCTTATCCTGTTCACTCCATTTCAGCATGAACTATGCAAAACTTCATTGCATTCTCTCTGAAAGCTGCATCCATTTTTCTTTGCAATCCTTTACCTTGTGGTTCATCGCCTACAAGACGAACATCTTCATCATCGCTCCATAAGCGAGGCATTTTGGGATCCGACATACGTAGAAACTCAGTTATGAATACAAGAGATTCTTGTACAAGCCATCCCTCTGCCATGCTACCCTCTGGACGTGCTCTCTGTCGAACAAACCCTTTTAATGTCTTCATAAAGTGCTCTAAGAAGAACATCCATCGACTATTGACAGTTCCTGCTATTGCAACTTCATCTACCACATGAACCAGTAAATGAAGTTGAATAGTGAGAATACTTGTGGGAAAGTATTTCTCTACCATACAAATAACCTCGATAGCGTTGAGTTTCGCACTCTCTATGCTATCTCTATTTATCTCTTTAGAAGATATCCACCGTACTAAAGAACTAATTTTATAAATGGTTCTTCATACATCCTCTAAAAGACAATCTTTTAGGGCTACAGGAAGCACAAACTGTAAAAACTTGTGCCAATCATGAGACTTGAGTCTTGCAAGATCATCGTTTCGTGTGAAAGCAGTCTTTAGACACCTCATGCATCCAGTAGGTGTTCGAAACTCTGAAATTGTTTTCTTCACTTGTTGCTCTTCCATCTTGCGAAGCACCCAAGGAGCTCTTGGTAACGATACTGTTCCGTTGGGCTTAGTAATTACCCACAACTCTCGCATACGACCTCGCTTTTCTAAGTCCTCCCTTTTTGCTTTGCTTTCTTTCTTTTGGATCAAAGTTTTCCAAAGAATCTCTCCCACATTCTTAAAAATATGCATCGGGTCCACGAAATGATTGATCAACAATTCACTCCAATAAGGGAGTTCATGAAAAATGGACAACCGTTTCATGCCAGCAATTGGATTTTTTGAATCCCAATACTGTTTCCAATCGCTAGCTTTCATTTGGCGTTGCACTTGTCGACCAATTTGTCCTTCACGTAAAACATGTCCATCAGACAAATATCTATGATGTCCTTTATAGACAGTTTTACGTAGTGCTTTGGAATAGCGTGCTTCGAGTCCTGGTCCGCATAAAGGACAAGCATGGTAACCCAAAATCGATAAACCTGAACATTCACCATAACCAAGCCAATCATGCATTGTCCACATAAGTATGCCTTGCACTCGCACGTCTCATCTTCTTATAGGTTGAGACATGTCATGCACAATAATCCCATCCCATAAAATGCACAGTTCTTCCACAAGTGGTGCAAGATATACATCCATGTTTTTTACCTTATACTTACCTGGTACAATAAGAGCTAATAATAAATGACCTTTCTTTGTGGCCAACCATGGTGGGATATTATAATTGACCAAACATACAGGCCATGTGCTCCATGAAGAACTGCGTAATCCAAATGGATTCACTCCATCCATAGCTAGGCCTAGACGTATGGATCGAGGCTAACTAGCAAACTATGGCCACTTACTATCTATGTGCTTCCAAGCATCAGAGTCAGCAAGCACTCTCATTAACTTATCTGTAGACGTGCTGTTTGTATGCCATGACATTAACTCAGCTATAGATTTGCATATAAACATGTTCTTAATTCGTGGAATGATAGGAAAGTGGCAAAGAACCTTTGCGGGGATTGCTTTGCCTACAACATCTTCTCTAAATCTATTTGCTCCACACTTTGGACATACGTGGAGATGCTCATACTCATTCGGAAAGAGAATGCAATCATTCGGACAAGCATGAATTTTAGTATAATCCATTCCAATGGACTGTAAAAGTTTTTTCGCATCTCCACGGGTTGGAGGCATGCCATGGCCCTCTAGCAAAAATTGATCTTTAAGAAGCTTGCAATAAGCAATTAAAACAATATTAGCAAATAAAGTTATTATGATACAACAATGAAAGCCAATTGGTCTCCACTTACCTGAACAATTCAGTGACACTACTATCTGACCATCCATAAATGGATTGCAGATTGAGCATCGCGAGTGACACACGTAGTACATATATCTTTGCTCCATTGTAAAGTGGTAAACGAGCTAGTCTTCGCATGTTTTCATATTCTTCATTGACTTCTGATCGTGGAATTTCTGTTGTGTCCATGAAACTCTCGACACCTTCTCCACCATCATGATCTTCGTTCATCTCATGAAATGCTTCAAGCATCTCTTCCATGTGTTCATTCTGTGTAATATTATTAGTACTTGCTTGTACATCTAAGTCCTTTTTTGCTCTCTTTTGTCCACGAGAGGTTACCGGTGCAATGTCGTTTGGGTCCATCTGCTCACCTGGGGGACCATGCAAATGATAGCGTAGGTTTTCCAGTCGACTCCTATCAAAGGATCCATACTCTCTAACATGTGCATTACAAATCCGTCATTTCCGATAAATTTGATACTTGCACTATGTGCAAGGACATGCCATTCTCTCTTCAGGATCCAAAGAAGCCATCTGCTACAATATGGACATTTTAGAACATTTGCTTTTTTTTATTAAACCTAAAAAGCATACTCTTAAGGACTTAAACCTGAAATACTAAACCTAAATACTTAAATACCTAAAAAGACTTAAAACCCGAATTTTAAAACCCTAATCTATATAACTATCCTATTTTATATATATATTCAGATTTTTTCTTAATTGATCCTATTATATATATATATATATATATATATATATATATATATATATATATATATATATATATTTATTTATTTATTTATTCATATTTTTTCCTCTTAATTGAGTTATATGTATGCCTAAACCCTAAAACCCTAATTTTAAAGATCTAGACCTAAATTATGTATATTTCTATACACATTTGTATATACATGTATATATGTATTATATGTGTACGTGTATGTGTGTATATATGTTATGTAGGTGTTAAAACCCTAAAACCATAATCAAAATGACCTAGACCTAAAACATGTATATATATGTATGCATGTGTATATATGTGTGTATATGTATATATATATGTGAATATAGATAGGTGTATAAGTATAAGTATGTGTGTATGTGTATGTGTATATATGTTCACTCTATTTAAAATGATTAAAATTAAACCTATTTTTATATATTTAATCATATATATTTCATTTATTTATTTAAAACACTAGTTCTTATCATACTTTATTATCTATATAATTATCCTACTTATATATATATATATATATATATATATATATATTTTAAATTATTTAAAACACTAGTTCTTTCAATATTTATTTATGTATATAATTATCTTATTATATATATATATATATATATATATATATATATATATATATATATATATATATATATTTATATATTCAGTTTTTTTCCTTACTTAATCCTATTTTTATATATTTAATTATAACTATTTAATTATAAATATTTAATTAAATTATTTGAAACACCATTTCTTTATATATTTATTTATCTATATAATTATCCTATTTTATATATATATATATATATATATATATTTATATATATTTATATATTCAGATTTTTTCCTTACTTAATCCTATTTTTATATATTTAATTTTATATATTTAATTTTATATATTTAATTATATATATTTAATTAAGTTATTTCAAACACTAATTCTTTTTATATTTATTTATGTATATAATTATCTTATTTTATATATATATTTATTTATATATTCAGATTTTTTCCTTACGTAATCCTATTTTTATATATTTAATTATATATATTTAATTAAAACCCTAATAGTAAAAATCTAGACCTAAAATATGTATATTTTTTTATGCATGTGTATGTACATGTATATATGTATTATATGTGTATGTGTATGTGTGTATATATGTTATGTAGGTGTTAAAACCCTAAAACCCTAATCTTAAAGATTTAGACCTAAAATATGTATATTTCTGTATGCATGTATATCTACATGTATGTATGTATTATATGTATATGTGTGTTTGTGTATATATGTTATGTAGGTATTAAAACCCTAAAACCCTAATCAGAAAAGACTTAGACTTAAATTTGAACCTAAATACTTAAACACCCATAAAAATCTAAACCCCTAATCCTAAAACCCTAATCATATTATATATATATATTTATTTATATATTCAGATTTTTTTTTTATTTTTCTCTATATTTTTTCTTAATATAAATATAATTGAGTTATATGTATGCCTAAACCCTAAAACCCTAATCTTAAATATCTATACCTAAAATATGTATATTTTTGTATGCATGTGTATCTACATGTATATATGTATTATATGTGTATGTGTTAATATAAATATAATTGAGTTATATGTATGCCTAAACCCTAAAACCCTAATCTTAAAGATCTAGACCTAAAATATGTATATTTTTTTATGCATGTGTATCTACATGTATATATGTATTATATGTGTATGTGTATGTGTGTATATATGTTATGTAGGTGTTAAAACCCTAAAACCTAAATCTTAAAGATTTAAACCTAAAATATGTATATTTCTGTATGCATGTGTATCTACATGTATTTATGTATTATATGTATATGTGTGTTTGTGTATATATGTTATGTAGGTATTAAAACCCTAAAACCCTAATCAGAAAGACTTAGACTTAAATATGAAATACTAAAACCTAAATAATTAAACACCTATAAAAATCTAAACCCCTAATCCTAAAATCCTAATCATATTTTATATATATATTTATTTATATATTCACATTCTTTTTCTTATTTTTCTCTATATTTTTTCTTAATATAAATATAATTGAGTTATATGTATGCCTAAACCCTAAAACCCTAATCTTAAATATCTAGACCTAAAATATGTATATTTCTGTATACATGTGTATATACATGTGTATATACATGTATATATGTATTATATGTGTATGTGTATGTATGTGTAAATAGCCTAAGAACCCTAATCCTATTTTTATATATTTGATGTAAAAAAAACTTCAAAATAAAAAATTTATATATTTAATTAAAACACTAGCTTATGTGTGTGTATATATGTGCATGTGTGTATGTATGTGTGTGTGTGAATGTATGCATGTGTGTATATGTGTATGTGTGTCTATGTATGCATGTGTGAGTATATGAGTTTGTATGTACATATGTGTGTGTATGTATGCATGTGTGAACATGTGTGTGTGTATGTATACGTGCATGTGTGTATATGTGTGTATGTATGCATGTGTGTATATATGTGTGTGTATGTATGCATGTGTACATGTTTGTGTGTATGTATGCATGTGTGTACATGTGTGTGTATGTGTATGTGTGTGTATGTGTGTGTATGTATGCATGCATGTGTATGTATGTGTATGTGTGTGTATGTATGCATGCATGTGTGTATATGTGTGTATGTATGTGTGTATACATATGTGTATATGTGTGTGTATGTATGTGTGTATGTATGTGTGTATGCATGTGTGTGTATGTATGCATGTGTGTATGTATGCATGTGTGTATATGTGTATATGTGTATATGTCTGTATGCATGCATGTGTGTATATGTGTGTGTGTATGTATGCATGCATGTGTGTATATGTGTGTATATATGTGTGTGTATGTATGTGTGTATATGTGTGTGTATGTGTATGTATGCATATGTGTATATATGTTTGTGTATGTTTGTGTGTATGCATGTGTGTGTATGTATGCATGTGTGTAAATTTGTATGTGTGTGTATGCATGCATGTGTGTATATGTGTGTGTATGTAAGCATGCATGTGTGTATAGGTGTGTGTATGTAAGCATGCATGTGTGTACATGTATGTGTGTATGTATGCATGTGTAAATGTGTGTATGTGTGTGTGTATGTATGCTCTATTTTCCCATCTCTATCTTCCTTTCTTTCATTATTCTTTATCTCTCACTCTCTCTCTCTCTATCTCTCTCTCTCTCTCCTCTCTCTCTTTCTCTCTCTCTCTCTCTCTTCTCTCTCTCTCTCATCTCTCTCTCTCTTTCTCTCTCTCCTTCTCTCTCTATCAATAGAGAATAAAACAATCACTTACAAGTATGTCCCTCTTTTGGATCGTTGTCGTCAAAGCATAATGTATGTCCCCTATCGTCCAATTCCAAACAATCGACGCCAAAGAACTTCTGCAAAATCAAAGAAAAGAGAAATTATAAAACCTAAAGCATAGAGAAACACAAATGCTAACAATATGCGCAGCACTTACCAAGACTTGAGATCTAAGCTGAGAGAGAGGGTGTGTGTGTAGAGAGAGAGAGAGAGAGAAATCTGTGTGTGTGTGTGCACAAGACAATGCAGGTCGTAATTTGGTTCACGCGTGCAAGTTTGACAGAAGACAAACAATACTCAAACACGCGCAAAAATGTGAAGTTTTTCTCTCGGGTTCGCAGTATGTTTAAAACTCGGCCTCAATATATGCGTCAGTATGAGCGTCGATAACTTCTAGTAAATTATCGACGCTTATATCGATGCTCATACCGACGCTCATACCGACACCAATACCAACGCATATACCAATGGCTATGGGCCACACCGACGATCCATTTAAAATGGTCATACCGATGGTCCCTTGATCGTCGATATCTCTAAGTGACATTTTCCAACACCCATACCGACGTCGAGTGTGACTGTTGGTATATGCAGCGTCGGTATGCCCCTCATATGTTGTAGTGAGTTCGGTATAAATAAACATAGTTGGGAGATACAAAGTAGTCCGTAAAATATACGATCTAAAAATATCTCCACGACTAGAAGTCCTATCGTCTCAGTCCTACGGTTTGGGGGGATATGCCCCCCAAACCCCCTAGAAGGGGGCAAGCCCCCCTCTGCACTCCCCCCATTAAGGTTTTATGGGGAAACTGTGCGATGCCACAGGGCCTTTATTTTCACCTTAAATGGCAACCCAATGGCTTGGAAGTTTATGCCATACCTAACCTAATGGCTAGGCTCACAAAGATCATCTACAACCATCAACAGTCACACATATACCTCATCTAACTTGGAAGTTAGGGTTCCACAAATGCTTGGCCTCTCATAATGGCCTCTCCTCATAATGGGGGAATTACAAATTAGAGCACCATGGATCATTTGTGGTCACATGAGGGTGGAGTATTGAGCATATCTAACACCCCCCCCCCCCTCAATGTCCACCCTATAGTGAACTATCTCCTTGATCCAATCCCAAGCTTTGGATAGTGTTGAAGAAGTTGCTCTCTCCCAAGAGCCTTGGTGAAGATATCTGCTCCATTTTCTTCAGTAGGAAAATAGCTTATCTCCACGACCCCATCCTCAATCAACTCATGCACATAGTGATATTGAATTTCTATGTGTTTGGTACATGCATGGAAAACAGGTTTTTGGCGATGGCCATGCAACTTTGGTTGTCACACTTCAACTCCGTAGCCTCCTGTCCTTGTATTCCTATGTGCGATAGGATCCTCCTCAACAATACTGCTTCACATGCTGCAACGCATGCAGCTTTTTACTCATCTTCAGTAGAAGATAATGCTGTGATCGGTTGCTTCTTACTAATCCAAGAGAAAATCCATGATCCTAAAGAAAAGATGCCTTCAACTTGTGAGTAGCCTTCTGCAACAAGTCTTGATTTATACTTTTCTGGAGTACCATCAACCTTGCACTTTAGCTTCCAAACCCACTTGGTTCCAATGACTTTACACTTAGGGGGTCGATCCACTAGCTTCCAAGTTCCATTCTTCCTGATATTGTTGTATTCTATTTGCATGGTAGCCCTCCAATTCGGATCATGGAGTGCCTCTTCCACATTGGTTGGTTCCTTTGCTTCTTCTTGAATGAGATCAGCCATCAAGGTTGTGTTTACAATATGGGCACTTGTCCATCTCTGTTCCTCTATTCTCAGTGATTGCCTCGGTCCATCTACAACCTGTTCTAGTGACTATGGGGTGGGGTTTGCAGAATCATAGAGCTGCCTCACCCAACGTGGCAATGGCTTTTCCATTTGGGTGTCGGTAAGTTGGTGACTTTCAGACTCATCATCTGAAGATGATGCTTCCTTCTCTTGTGTAGAAGAGATAGCTCTTGGGCCAAGTTCATAATGGATTGCCCCTTCGCCTAATGATAAAGTGGAAGCTTTCTTTTCCTCCTCCACTGCATGTGGCTGCTCCTCCTTAAACTCCACATCACGACTCTCCATGATCCTCTTAGCCTTAAGGTCATAAAGCTTATAAGCCTTCTTATCTTCGTTGTACCCTAGGAAGATACATTTGATGCTTTTTGGTTGAAGCTTGTTTCTCTCCCTATCTGGAACATGTACATAACATTCACTTCCAAATACTTTGATATCGGAAACAAAAGGCTTTTTCCTAGTGTAGGCTTCTTGTGGAGTCTTTCCATCAAGTGCCTTGGTGTAGCTTCAATTCAAGATGTAGACAGCAGTGTTGACAGCCTCTACCCAAAATTGATTAGGCAAACCCATTCCTTTCAACATGCACCTTGCCATCTCCATGATGGTTCGATTCGGACGTTCTTCAACACCATTCTGTTGAGGACTATGTGCCACTGTGATTTGATGCTTGATTCCCTTACTCTTGCAAAAATCTTCAAACTGTGTTGATGTGAACTCACCACCACCTTCTGTTCTGAATTTCTTCATCTTCTTCCTTGTTTTAGTTTCAACAAGTTGAAGCCATTCTTTAAACTTACCAAAAGCTTGAGCCTTATCGCAAAGGAAGTACACCCGCATCTTCCTGCTATAGTCGTTGACAAGTAACATGAAGTAGGAAGTGTCACGAGGAAGGAGATAAGGAAGAGAGCTCACACACACACTCTCACTCTCAAGGAGAAGCACACACACAGATTGAGGCAAGGAAGAATGATCTTCTTCTTCTTCTTCTATTACATAAAAGGAATGTACAAGAATGACCTAAAAACAAGAATACAACCAGTGCAATATATAAAGACCAGTACATAAGGAAAAACCTAATGTCCGCGAATGAGTGAGCTGGCAAGAAACAAATGTGCCATCACTCTTAGTAGATAAATCTAATAAAGCTCAATGAAGTATCCCTGACATATAACGGTGTGACCACTATACATGTCAGAGAAACGAAAAACTGGTACGTGTCATCCTGGATCATCACATGTTGAGCTTGATATCTCAACACTCCCCCTCAAGCTCAATGCCATATCCTGTAATCCAAGCATCTTCCGAAACTTCTTCAACTTCTCAGCTTCAAGTGCTTTGGTGAAAATATCAGCAACCTGCTCATCTGTTCTCACATAAACAAGATCAATATCACCTGCTAATACCTTCTCTCTGATGAAGTGATAATGTACCTCGATATGCTTTGTTCTAGCATGGAAAATAGGGTTCTGTGCTAACTGTATGCTGCTATGATTATCACAATAGATAGTGATAGGCTTTTGCACTTCCACACCTAAATCTGCAAGTAACATCTCTAGCCATGATGCCTCACATGCTACCATTGCAGCACCTCTATACTCAGCCTCTGTACTCGACAAAGCAACAGTGGGTTGCTTCTTACTGCTCCATGTAATAGCTGCACCTCCAAGTGAGAAAAGAAAGCCACTAGTAGATCTTCTATATGGAGTACTACCAGCCCAATCTGCATCGGTGTATCCATGAACCTGCAAATCTACACGAGCTTCATAAAACAATGCATAATCCAAAGTAGCACTCACATAACGTAGAGTGCACCTCAGAGCATCCAAATGTGGCTTCCTGGGAACCTACATAAACTGAGTTTCAAGTCCAACAGTGTAGCTTAAATCAGGCCTTGTAATTGTAAGATATATAAGACTTCCCACAATTTTCCTGTACATAGTAGCATTTTCCAATGCTTCACCTGATGTAGTATCCAATTTCAAATTATGATCTAAAGGCATAGAAATTGGCTTACAATCAGCCATACCATACTTTTGCAGCATATTCAAGGCATATTGCCTTTGCGACATCCATATACCTATTTCTGTATGTATAAACTCAATGCCCAAGAAATAACGCAGCACACCAAGATCTTTCATGTCAAATTCCTGCATAAGAAGTTTCTTTACCTCTTTGATGCTTTCTTCATTATCACCACCTACAATTAGATCATCAACATAAATAGCCACAATAGTGATGCCATCATCAGCCTTCCTTGCATATAGTGAGTGATCTGCATCACACATAGAAAACCCAATGCTCGTTAAGTAATCAGCAATCCTTGCATGCCATGCACGCGGAGCCTGCTTCAGCCCATACAAAGCCTTTTGCAACCTGCAAACATATTCTGTATGCTTTGAATCTTCATATCCTTGTGGCTGGTCCATATATACTTCTTCCTATAACTCACCATGTAGGAAAGCATTCTTCACATCCATCTGATGCAAAGTCCATCCTTTTGCTGTAGCTAATGCAACAAGTGTTCTGACAGTAGAAATTTTAGCTACAGGGTTGAATGTTTCCTCATAATCAATGCCATATGTCTGTGCATAACCTTTAGCTACCAATCGTGCTTTATACATGCTTATGCTACCATCAGCATATGGATTTCTTTCCTTGCGGCAATGGAACCAGCTTCCATGTATCATTTCCATAAAGTGCAGCCATCTCCTCATCCATAGCTTTTTCCCAATCTGCATTACCAATTGCATCTTCAAAACAAGAAGGTTCAGCATCTTGTATTACCTTTGTCATGTAGGCACAATGGGGAGCCATGTAACGATCATATGTCAATCGTTGCACTGAATTACGCATCCTCCCAGATCTTCTTCGTCCTGGGTCACTTCTTCTTGTATCATCTGCATGTGCCCTTCTTACTCCTGGAGTCTTCACAGAGGGCAATCCAAGTTCCTCATCAAGACTCTTTTCTGAACCGCTTGAATCTCCATCAACCTCTTCAAAACCTGCACCTGTTTTACTACTAGCAGAAAGCTTTTCTTACCTTTCTTGGATGTATTTGATGAATTTGCTGGACTGAAATTTCCACGCAATCTTCCACTCCATGGATTTGAGTTGGAACTATTGCTTGGTGATGCATCCGGTCCACTCAAAACTTGAGATTCTGCACTAGATTTTTCAGCATTTTCTTTGTCATTTGGTTCAAGACTCAGTCCTTCTTTGGCATCTGCACAGAAGCTTGACATTTCATCAAATACCACATCTCTGCTCACCTTCACCTGTTGTGTGAGTGGGTTATAACATTTGTACCCCTTTTGCTCAAGGGAATATCCAATGAAGACACATTTTTCTGCTTTCGGATCAAGCTTCGTCCTCAACTCATCTGGAACATGTACATATGCAATACAGCCAAAAACTTTCAAATGTGATAAGTTTGGCTTTTTTACCTGTAAACTTCTCTTCGGGTGTAACTTGATGTACAGCAGCAGTTGGAGTTCTGTTCATGATGTATACAGCAGTATGCACAGCTTCTGCCCAATAACAATGAGGCATATTCTTCTCAGCCATCAAGGCTCTTGCTATTTCTGCAATATGTCTATTTTTGCGTTCAGCAACACCATTCTGTTGTCGTGTGTACCTGCATGAAAACTGACGCCGAATTCCATGATTTTTTAGAAAATTGCTGAACTTGACATGTATTCACCTCCTCCATCAGGTCTTAATGTTTGAATGTACTTCCCTGCCTGCTTTTCCACCATAACTTTAAAATTCTGGAAGTGAGTAAACACCTCGCTCTTCTCTTTCATGAAATATACCCATACTTTGTGTGTATGGTCATCAATGAAGGTAACATAAAACTTGCAACCGCCCATAGATGTGGTCTTTGTTGGACCCCAAACATCTGTATGTACTACTTCTAATACATTCTCACTAACATGCTTGTCATGTGGAAATGATGCTCTTGATTGTTTACCAAATTGACATGTTGCACATACCTTTTGCATTTCTGCAACTTTGAAATTTGGTAGTCCATGGACAATCTCCTTTGACTGCATCAGTTTCAGCCTTTGCAAGTTTGCATGTCCAATCCGTTTGTGCCATATCTCTATATCTGCAATAACTCCTGCACCTTTTGCAAACATGGCTGCATTCATTTCAGGAATCTTCACATTTAAGGTGAACATCCTACCCACTTTGTTTCATTTGGCAACCAATCGTCCATCCTGCTTGTACTCTTCTACATATAATCCATCAGCATTGAACCTGACTTGTAATCCCTGGTCAACCATTTGTCCAACAAAAACCAGATTCTTCGTTATATTTGGAACATGCAGCACATTAGTGAGATGTTTTACATTTCCGTCCTCCATAGACAATGCTATGTTTCCTGTATGCTCAATAGGATGCGATGTATCATCACCTGTTTCAACATATCCAGGAACTGGCATTTTCTGCAAACTACTAAACCATTCTGCATGACTGGTCATGTGATTTGAAGCACCTGAATCAGCATACTAGACATTATCATTCGATTTTGAAACACCAGCAGACATCGTATTCATCATGTGATGTTGAACCATAAAGAGCTTCTCAGAATCATCTGCACTTGTGGATGCATAGTTGTTTTGCTTCCTTCTGTTATTTTGATTCTTTAACCTGCAATCACGTTCAAAGTGTCCAGGTTTACCACAATTCCAGCATCCTTTACTATCATTACCTGAATCATTTCTTTGGAAATTTCTGCGACCTCTTTGGCTCCCCCTGCCTCGAAACTGTCCTCTTGCTCCTGCATGATTCTGTTGTTGACCTTGGTCTTGGTTACTGTTTCCTCTTCCACTTCCAAAACCTCTACCTCTGCCTCTTCCTCTGCCAGAGTAGAATACCTGCTCAGAACTGGGCTTTCCTTGGGAGTTTGAATCCTCAGCAAGATTCTTTTCTTCAATGATCAGCATAGAGACCAAATCAGCAAAATTCGGAATATTTTCCCTGGTCTGTATAGAAGTTTTGAACTGCTTATATGCAGCTCCTAAACCACGAAGGCACACTTCCACCTTATCATCATCATCTACATTCACGTCAATAGATGCAAGTGACTCACATATGCTTTTGATTTTTAGAGTGTAGTCACTTACCGACATGCTCTTTTTCTCCAACGTATGCAGCTCGTTCTTGAGTTGCAATTTCCGTGCCTTTGTATTGGTCTCGTACAAAGTGACCAAACTGTTCCAAGCCTCTTTTGGAGTCTTGGCATCCTGTATGTGTCCAATCATGCTATCCTGTATGCTAACAAATAGCCAATACATTACCTTTCGTGCTCCTTGATTCCATTCCTCATATGCTCTTAACTGTTCTACAGTCCGATTCCTTTCTGGTAACTGCAGAGCATTTTCATTCTCTCCCTCGATATACTTCCAGTAGCCTTTTCCCATCAGGAAATTCGTCATTCTGAATCTCCAAGCATGGAAGTTGTTCTTGTCCAGCTTATCGCTCATAAGCTAACTCATTCCATCTGCGTTTGCCATTTCTACAACAATTCACAACACCACAACACACTAGAAGCAGCACTTCTGCTTGAACACTGTCGCACTATGACATGATAGTTCGATCTCAGAAAAACACAGTTTTCGTGTATCAACAGTACACGGAATCGCTTGAAATTCTGAATCTAGAATATATGAGTGTCGCTTAACACAACACAAGTTACAGTTTCTAAAATTGACCTGGTTTTTTTGTGGGCCCCACCTTGCGGGCTCGAAACGGAGGTCGAGATGGCTCCGAAACTTTGATCTGACAAAAACAAGTGACCCTAAAGGGTTAACTCCCGAAAATATTTTGAGGTCTTCTACCTTCACGGCGATTTTCGTAGCAAACGGAGGCTGTTTGGGAGATCGCGTTTTCTCCACGTCTTTCGGCGTAGTCTTCACCGTCGCCTTCTCCACGAGCTCTCTACAGCCATGCTGGCTCTGATACCATGTCACGAGGAAGGAGATAAGGAAGAGAGCTCACACACACACACTCACTCTCAAGGAGAAGCACACACACAGATTGAGGCAAGGAAGAATGATCTTCTTCTTCTTCTTCTATTACATAAAAGGAATGTACAAGAATGACCTAAAAACAAGAATACAACCAGTGCAATATATAAAGACCAGTACATAAGGAAAAACCTAATGTCCGCGAATGAGTGAGCTGGCAAGAAACAAATGTGCCATCACTCTCGGTAGATAAATCTAATAAAGCTCAATGAAGTATCCCTGACATATACTGGCGTGACCACTATACATGTTAGAGAAACGAAAAACTGGTACGTGTCATCCTGGATCATCACATGTTGAGCTTGATATCTCAACGGGAAGATCTACCCAAGGCCTGTGTAGGCATTTTTCTGCACAAGTCAACATGCACCAACTCTTGAGGATAGCTTGCCCTGTTCTTGCTTTCTTGTGGAAACGCCTTCCTCTTCTTCTTGCCCATCATGCAAGCTTCACATGGTTCCTTCATTTCTACAATCGATGGTAGGTGTGCAGCCATACCCCTATGATGCATCTCCTTCAGTACAGGGTATCCAATGTGGCTGAATCTCTCATGCCATAGCTTACTTGTGCCCATATTTGTAGTGGTTGTAAGAGCACACAACTCATATAGGTTGTTCCTCCTTATGCCAATCCCAACAATGTGTTGTTACCATCCATAATCTTAGCTCCTGTCTTACTGAAAGATACTTGATGACCTTGATTAGTTATAGAAGATATTGAAAGTAGATTTCATTTTATTCGTGGAACATACAACACATTTGAAAGCTTTTTGATATCGCCATTAGAGTTAATGAAAGAAACTATACCTTCGTCCTCTGCGGGACATCTTGCATTGTTCCCTACATTTACTGTGATGGGTTCCTTTAGAGGTTGTAAGGAACTCTAAAGGTCTTTTCTACTCGTCATGTGATGAGATGCACCACTGTCCAACATGCATGAGTCACTTGTTCCTGAATCTTCAACCGAGGAGCACACCTCCTCTATCGTAACAAATAATTCAAGCTCTGTTTCTGTTGTGTTGGTAGACTCCTTGCCCTTGCCACCTTTTGAAGAGCCACTCTTCTCTTCTGCCATCTTGATGCGACAGAGGATTCTGTGTCCTTTCTTCTTGTAGTGGAAACACTCTCCCTTGAACTTCTTTTTGTCGTTCTTCTTTGTGTCTCCATCTTTTGAAGAGTCTGTTTTGCCTCCTTTAGCATTTGCTGTGAATGCAGCATCTCCTTTGCTACCACCACTCCTTGCCTTGAGGTGCAACTCCTCCTCCATGAGTAAGGCACTGAATTCTTCAAAATGTAGTGGTTGAGGTCTGATTTGAGTGTTAAGAGTAGTTACCAAACCATCAAACTTAGGTGGACAGATTTGAAGACAACACCGAGCTAGCTCCTCACTTGACTTTTGAACACTTGCTCCTGCCATTTGATCTTGTAGATTCTTTATACAAGTGATAAACACCTCTATAGTCTCCCCATCAGCAAACCGTTCTACTGCAAGCTGATTCTCCAAGTTCTGAATCTGTGTCTGATAACGAGTTTCATATTGATTTCTCAATATGTTCCATGCTTCATATGCCTTCGTAGTATGCTGAATGAGAGTTAAAACAGTATCAGAAGTACTTGTAGCTAGAGCATAGAGTGCATCTGCATTTCTACGTTTCCAAGCACGTAGAAGATCAGCATCAGGAGGAATCATTCGACTAGGATTATTTGGATCAGGTCTTTACTGGGGCTCATGTCCCAAGAACAGTCTCCAAAAGCTCATATGAATCAAGGATAGAAGTGATTTTAAACTTCCATAGGGTGTAGTTCGTACCATCAAGTTTACCTTCTGTGAATGTTAGTGGCCATATCCACAATGTTGGGATGACCGGCACCATTGCTGCTCGTGCTTGTGCGCCACCTACTCCTATTGATGAACCACCTTAACTCCCAGTCGTAGATGATGATGCACCACTTGACATCTTCTCTCTTTTGTCGTTGAGACCTCTGCGTTTTTGCTTCTACACCACTAAGAGCCTCCTGAGCTCCGATACCATGTAAGAAAATAACAGCTTAGTGGAATAGATCTATAGACAGAGTTGAGAGAAGAACGCAGACAAAGATAGATGCAGACTGAGAGATAGAGAACTCAAATTCTCATATTGCCAAGTGTAATACAGTTACAATGATGGTGTTGTCCACCCGTGCACTCCCAATGTGGAGCTTAGATGGCGATCTAGATAGACTCTAGATGAAGGGCTTACTAGTGTGTAATGCTTTATAAAGCTCAACTTGGGCCGTGCTTATATAGCTTTTATACGATCCGACAATATCTCGATGACTAGAAGTCCTACCATCTCGGCACTCCTGGACCCTGCAGAAGAGGGCAAGCCCCCCTCTGCACTCCCCTCATTAAGGTTCTATGAGTAAACCGTGCGATGCCATAGGGCCTTTATTTTCACCTTAAATGGCAACCCAATGGCCTGGAAGTTTATGCCCTACCTAACCTAATGGCTAGGCTCACAAAGATCATCTACAACCATCAATGGTCGCACATAGACCTCATCTAACTTAGAAGTAAGGGTTCCACAAATGTTCGGGATCTCATAATGGCTTCTCCTCATAATGCGGGCCTTACAACTTAGAGCACCATGGATCATTTGTGTTAACATGAGGGTGGAGTATTGAGCATATCTAACACAATCTTCTCAAGAATAATGCACTCAATGGATAAGCAATCTTTAATGAAGTGATACCTCACCTCAATGTGCTTGGTCTTTGCATGATACACCAGATTTTTAACTAAAGCAATGATTTTCTACCTAGCAATGAGCAAACAAGGTACTCGTTGAGGAAGACCCATATCACAAGAAAGATGAGAAAGCCACACTACTTCCTTACATGCCTCACTAGCTACAACATACTCTGCTTCTGTAGTGGAAATGGTTGTACATTCTTGAAAAATGTACCTTGATGCAGAATTTTTGAGGAAGACCCATATCACAAGAAAGATGAGAAAGCCACACTACTTCCTTACATGCCTCACTAGCTGCAACATACTCTGCTTCTATAGTGGAAACAATTGTAGTGTTTACTCCCCAAGAGATAGCACCTCCAACAAATTGAAAATTGTACCCTGATGTAGACTTTTGATTGTCTACACAACCAACATAATTAGAATATATGTAACCCATAATGGATGCCTCTTCTCTACCCAAGCATGGACACTTCTCCGCGGTGTCATTCAGATATCTTAATTCATCTTGATTACTTCCTAATGCTTCTTTCCAAGATTAAGAATGTATATGCTCACAACTCACACTACAAATGCAACACCTGTCTCATCGCTACCATAACATACATGAGACTACCAACAATAGACGAATAAAGAATTTCGTTCACGAATTCTTTTTCCTCATATGCTTTGGGGCAATCAGCCTTGCTCAACTTCACATATGTAGGTAAAGGTGTGCTCAATGTGTTTCCACACTACATACTGAGCTTATGGAGTACTTTGGATATGTACTCACTTTGAGACAAATATATGCATCTATTTGTTAAATGTTAAAACATTTTTACTGTTAAGGTTTAATTCACGACTGGGTTCTTGGGATGGTCATGGGTCTATAAACAGAGGCCCTATTTATAGTTTCCCAAATTGCAGATTAAGATTATGACTTCACTGAACTGAGCGCTAACGTATTCTCTTCCAATACTACTCAGAATACGTCGTTAATGCACTTTCACGTCAGAAAGTTCATCGTGTAACTCTTTCACGTAGCGCGTTAATCAAATTACTTAACACTTCAATTAAGTTCACTTAATGATTAAACTTAATCAATGAGACAGACTCAGTTACACAGAATTCTGCAATAGCGCTCGCTTCTGGCTCCTCGCCCAGACAGACAGTCCGGCGGGTCTACCTTCTACCTTACACGATTCTTTCATTAATCTTATCAAAGGATACAACGTTGCACTACGCCTTTTCGTGCGTGCGACTTTTCAGGATATATTTTACAAGAAATATGAGTTCCTTTCCGGCGGCTTACACTGGCATGCACGGTGGACTCGAACCCAAAAATGGAAATTACAGTTAAGGCTCATCAATGATGCCCTGAATATATAGAGTTCTAACTAATTTTAAAAGTTCGGGTAATCTTCTGCTTTAAGGAATCTAGCATATCTTTCAAAATGGTAGGCTCGATAAGTTGTGCATCAGTTCTAACAGAATTGGCAGCAATGACTTAGCTTATTAATAAATCCATCTGCATCTGCAAAAATGATTCTTGAAGGTAGAACTCATTAGCGAGGGCAGCATCTCTTCTCAGCTTCATTTTAGCTATCTCTGCATCAATTTTGGAGAGCCTATCTGCTTAAACGCCCAATTGCTTTTCTCGTCTTTCCAACTCTTGAACTTGAAATTGCATTGTTTTATAAAAGTCTTCTCTTTCCTTTTGCATAGCTGCAAGTTCTTTCTTCAACTGTATGGACTTGGCGATCTCCTCAATAAATTCTTGATCGCGCTGGAACAATCTCTCAGTAACATTATGTAACTCAGCTTCTGCTTTAAGCACATTGGCCGCAAGTGACTGGGAAGCTTCTTCTAAAATCCTGAGTGCATCCCTCGTACTGTGGAGCTCATTGCCTAATGCATTCATTGCATCAGTCTTGTCTGTAAGTTCTTGCTTCAAACCGGTGATTTTGGTGTCCTGAGCAATCAGATTGTCCTTTTCTGCTAATTTTGCTTGGAGTTGCTGGATTTGCATCTGCAATGCATCATTCTCTGCTTTAACCGCAAGTGCTTCTTCTTGGAGTGGGGTAATATCTGCTTCGAGTAGGTCAACTTTGTTCTGCAACTCTTGTTGAATGGTATGAGTGGCCATCTTCATTTGAAAGGGCAACTGTTGCGACAATTGAATAAGAAGTTGGCCCATGGATGCCAATTCCATGAACATTACTACTGGGGGGGGGGGAGAGAAGGAGGAGGCTTTGATGATGAGGCTGAAATCAGATGAGGTGAGGATGATGGGGAGTAATCGGGAGAGGATAAGAGATGAGGTGATGCGTCGCGAACGACACTTGAAGGGGCACCGGGAAGAACTTCAGCAGCATCAGGAATGGAAGTTGGAGGAGGAAGAGGGATAAGGGCAGTCGGAACCAAAACTATTCCGGTCTCAATCTGTGGTACTGATGAGGCAGCTTCGGTAACGGCCTCGGCATTTCCAGTCATTTGCTTGACTGCATCTGCTTGGACAGTGACTGCATCTACTTGGGAAGTGGCGGTTGGTGAAGAAGGAGGTTGGCACTCCAGAACAGTGGTATATGCCACTGTCTCCTTCACAACCTCAGCATCCGGTTGATGAGATTCCTTCCGTGATGAGACTTCAGCTACATCTTTCATAATAATGTCCTTGTCCGACTGTTGATTAGGACAAGCCGGGACAAATTCGGCCTGTAAAGAAGTGGCGGTATCATGGAAGAGTTCAACTTCTTGACCTGCATTGGAACCCTGCACATAGCTTTGCGATGGGCTAATGCGACGGCGTTTTTGATGGAAGAAATGAAGTAGGTCTTCATCATCGTTGTCGTCAATCATCTGGGTAGATTGTTCATGTAGCAGCATGGTAGTCACTGGAGGTGGTTGCACGGCTTGTATCACCGGAAGGAGAAGGGTGAGGAGGTGGGGCAGACGGGTACGAGGCATATCGTTCTTGGCGATTTGTTTAGTAACGGTTAAGCATTCACGGTGAATGCGCCGAAAGAAAAAGGATGTGAAATTGACACCCTCTTGTAAGGCAGTATCAATCATCGAGTAAAAAGGTCTAGAAATGCCATACGTGCGTTTTTGCAGGTTTAATGCTGCTACAAGGAATTGTAGAGTGGTACGCTCTGGTTTGGGTCGGCAGAGAATGGCAAACTCATTAGATGAGTGCCGGGGAAACAATTCCTTCATGGTTGCGATGGGAAGGAGTGGTCCATCAACCAACTGTTCCTGAGGGAGATGGAATCCCTCAGCAACCATGTTTAGAGTAACTACGACATGGGGGTTTAAACATGTTAATGGCCAACACTACTCTGTAGCAGGCATGGCGGTGATGGTAGAAATGATCTGCGCATGGAAGGGGTGACACTCCATTGAATGCCAAGGCAATTCAGCGAAGGCCAACAATCCCCGAGCACACAAATACTCACTCACATCCGAAGTGAGACCGGCACGGAAGGTTACTATGTTAGCAAGAGCTTCTATGGCGCACGTAGAGATAAATGAAGACACAGGGCACACACGAGTCTCCAAAAGCTCATATGAATCAAGGATAGAAGTGATTTTAAACTTCCATAGGGTGTAGTTCGTACCATCAAGTTTACCTTCTGTGAATGTTAGTGGCCATATCCACAATGTTGGGATGACCGGCACCATTGCTGCTCGTGCTTGTGCGCCACCTACTCCTATTGATGAACCACCTTAACTCCCAGTCGTAGATGATGATGCACCACTTGACATCTTCTCTCTTTTGTCGTTGAGACCTCTGCGTTTTTGCTTCTACACCACTAAGAGCCTCCTGAGCTCCGATACCATGTAAGAAAATAACAGCTTAGTGGAATAGATCTATAGACAGAGTTGAGAGAAGAACGCAGACAAAGATAGATGCAGACTGAGAGATAGAGAACTCAAATTCTCATATTGCCAAGTGTAATACAGTTACAATGATGGTGTTGTCCACCCGTGCACTCCCAATGTGGAGCTTAGATGGCGATCTAGATAGACTCTAGATGAAGGGCTTACTAGTGTGTAATGCTTTATAAAGCTCAACTTGGGCCGTGCTTATATAGCTTTTATACGATCCGACAATATCTCGATGACTAGAAGTCCTACCATCTCGGCACTCCTGGACCCTGCAGAAGAGGGCAAGCCCCCCTCTGCACTCCCCTCATTAAGGTTCTATGAGTAAACCGTGCGATGCCATAGGGCCTTTATTTTCACCTTAAATGGCAACCCAATGGCCTGGAAGTTTATGCCCTACCTAACCTAATGGCTAGGCTCACAAAGATCATCTACAACCATCAATGGTCGCACATAGACCTCATCTAACTTAGAAGTAAGGGTTCCACAAATGTTCGGGATCTCATAATGGCTTCTCCTCATAATGCGGGCCTTACAACTTAGAGCACCATGGATCATTTGTGTTAACATGAGGGTGGAGTATTGAGCATATCTAACACAATCTTCTCAAGAATAATGCACTCAATGGATAAGCAATCTTTAATGAAGTGATACCTCACCTCAATGTGCTTGGTCTTTGCATGATACACCAGATTTTTAACTAAAGCAATGATTTTCTACCTAGCAATGAGCAAACAAGGTACTCGTTGAGGAAGACCCATATCACAAGAAAGATGAGAAAGCCACACTACTTCCTTACATGCCTCACTAGCTACAACATACTCTGCTTCTGTAGTGGAAATGGTTGTACATTCTTGAAAAATGTACCCTGATGCAGAATTTTTGAGGAAGACCCATATCACAAGAAAGATGAGAAAGCCACACTACTTCCTTACATGCCTCACTAGCTGCAACATACTCTGCTTCTATAGTGGAAACAATTGTAGTGTTTACTCCCCAAGAGATAGCACCTCCAACAAATTGAAAATTGTACCCTGATGTAGACTTTTGATTGTCTACACAACCAACATAATTAGAATATATGTAACCCATAATGGATGCCTCTTCTCTACCCAAGCATGGACACTTCTCCGCGGTGTCATTCAGATATCTTAATTCATCTTGATTACTTCCTAATGCTTCTTTCCAAGATTAAGAATGTATATGCTCACAACTCACACTACAAATGCAACACCTGTCTCATCGCTACCATAACATACATGAGACTACCAACAATAGACGAATAAAGAATTTCGTTCACGAATTCTTTTTCCTCATATGCTTTGGGGCAATCAGCCTTGCTCAACTTCACATATGTAGGTAAAGGTGTGCTCAATGTGTTTCCACACTACATACTGAGCTTATGGAGTACTTTGGATATGTACTCACTTTGAGACAAATATATGCATCTATTTGTTAAATGTTAAAACATTTTTACTGTTAAGGTTTAATTCACGACTGGGTTCTTGGGATGGTCATGGGTCTATAAACAGAGGCCCTATTTATAGTTTCCCAAATTGCAGATTAAGATTATGACTTCACTGAACTGAGCGCTAACGTATTCTCTTCCAATACTACTCAGAATACGTCGCTAATGCACTTTCACGTCAGAAAGTTCACCGTGTAACTCTTTCACGTAGCGCGTTAATCAAATTACTTAACACTTCAATTAAGTTCACTTAATGATTAAACTTAATCAATGAGACAGACTCAGTTACACAGAATTCTGCAATAGCGCTCGCTTCTGGCTCCTCGCCCAGACAGACAGTCCGGCGGGTCTACCTTCTACCTTACACGATTCTTTCATTAATCTTATCAAAGGATACAACGTTGCACTACGCCTTTTCATGCGTGCGACTTTTCAGGATATATTTTACAAGAAATATGAGTTCCTTTCCGGCGGCTTACACTGGCATGCACGGTGGACTCGAACCCAAAAATGGAAATTACAGTTAAGGCTCATCAATGATGCCCTGAATATATAGAGTTCTAGCTAATTTTAAAAGTTCGGGTAATCTTCTGCTTTAAGGAATCTAGCATATCTTTCAAAATGGTAGGCTCGATAAGTTGTGCATCAGTTCTAACAGAATTGGCAGCAATGACCTAGCTTATTAATAAATCCATCTGCATCTGCAAAAATGATTCTTGAAGGTAGAACTCATTAGCGAGGGCAGCATCTCTTCTCAGCTTCATTTTAGCTATCTCTGCATCAATTTTGGAGAGCCTATCTGCTTAAACGCCCAATTGCTTTTCTCGTCTTTCCAACTCTTGAACTTGAAATTGCATTGTTTTATAAAAGTCTTCTCTTTCCTTTTGCATAGCTGCAAGTTCTTTCTTCAACTGTATGGACTTGGCGATCTCCTCAATAATTCTTGATCGCGCTGGAACAATCTCTCAGTAACATTATGTAACTCAGCTTCTGCTTTAAGCACATTGGCCGCAAGTGACTGGGAAGCTTCTTCTAAAATCTTGAGTGCATCCCTCGTACTGTGGAGCTCATTGCCTAATGCGTTCATTGCATCAGTCTTGTCTGTAAGTTCTTGCTTCAAACCGGTGATTTTGGTGTCCTGAGCAATCAGATTGTCCTTTTCTGCTAATTTTGCTTGGAGTTGCTGGATTTGCATCTGCAATGCATCGTTCTCTGCTTTAACCGCAAGTGCTTCTTCTTGGAGTGGGGTAATATCTGCTTCGAGTAGGTCAACTTTGTTCTGCAACTCTTGTTGAATGGTATGAGTGGCCATCTTCATTTGAAAGGGCAACTGTTGCGACAATTGAATAAGAAGTTGGCCCATGGATGCCAATTCCATGAACATTACTACTGGGGGGGGAGAGAAGGAGGAGGCTTTGATGATGAGGCTGAAATCAGATGAGGTGAGGATGATGGGGAGTAATCGGGAGAGGATAAGAGATGAGGTGATGCGTCGCGAACGACACTTGAAGGGGCACCGGGAAGAACTTCAGCAGCATCAAGAATGGAAGTTGGAGGAGGAAGAGGGATAAGGGCAGTCGGAACCAAAACTATTCCGGTCTCAATCTGTGGTACTGATGAGGCAGCTTCGGTAACGGCCTCGGCATTTCCAGTCATTTGCTTGACTGCATCTGCTTGGACAGTGACTGCATCTACTTGGGAAGTGGCGGTTGGTGAAGAAGGAGGTTGGCACTCCAGAACAGTGGTATATGCCACTGTCTCCTTCACAACCTCAGCATCCGGTTGATGAGATTCCTTCCGTGATGAGACTTCAGCTACATCTTTCATAATAATGTCCTTGTCCGACTGTTGATTAGGACAAGCCGGGACAAATTCGGCCTGTAAAGAAGTGGCGGTATCATGGAAGAGTTCAACTTCTTGACCTGCATTGGAACCCTGCACATAGCTTTGCGATTGGCTAATGCGACGGCGTTTTTGATGGAAGAAATGAAGTAGGTCTTCATCATCGTCGTCGTCAATCATCTGGGTAGATTGTTCATGTAGCAGCATGGTAGTCACTGGAGGTGGTTGCACGGCTTGTATCACCGGAAGGAGAAGGGTGAGGAGGTGGGGCAGACGGGTACGAGGCATATCGTTCTTGGCGATTTGTTTAGTAACGGTTAAGCATTCACGGTGAATGCGCCGAAAGAAAAAGGATGTGAAATTGACACCCTCTTGTAAGGCAGTATCAATCATCGAGTAAAAAGGTCTAGAAATGCCATACGTGCGTTTTTGCAGGTTTAATGCTGCTACAAGGAATTGTAGAGTGGTACGCTCTGGTTTGGGTCGGCAGAGAATGGCAAACTCATTAGATGAGTGCCAGGGAAACAATTCCTTCATGGTTGCGATGGGAAGGAGTGGTCCATCAACCAACTGTTCCTGAGGGAGATGGAATCCCTCAGCAACCATGTTTAGAGTAACTACGACATGGGGGTTTAAACATGTTAATGGCCAACACTGCTCTGTAGCAGGCATGGCGGTGATGGTAGAAATGATCTGCGCATGGAAGGGGTGACACTCCATTGAATGCCAAGGCAATTCAGCGAAGGCCAACAATCCCCGAGCACACAAATACTCACTCACATCCGAAGTGAGACCGGCACGGAAGGTTACTATGTTAGCAAGAGCTTCTATGGCGCACGTAGAGATAAATGAAGACACAGGGCACACACGAGTCGCAATCACACAAAAAAAACACAATAGCGACTAACAACGAAAGGAACAAGCTTAAGTAGAAAACACTACAATGAAATAGGCAGCAAGAACCCTAATCATAATGCAGTATTGGAAATATACTGGCATAATGGCGACATGCATGGATTCACAGATGTAGCGACACAGAGGCGACGATTAATCATGGTTAGATAAGAAAACGGAAAGATTACGGTCAGTAGGTCAACCGAAACATGGAGAGCAAAAAAGAAAATCAAGTGACAAGCGAAAAAGACACCTCATGAGTTGGTAGACGGTGGGTGATAGGGGCGGAGCTTGGAGCCATTAACCACTTTTGGAAGAAGGACACCGGTTAAGGTTGCCAACCAAAAAGTTGGAGGTCCCACTTGTTCAGCAATACGGTCAGGTTCGAACCAACGTAGTTTAAATTTTCTGGCGGATCTATTCGACTTAGCGTTATAAAAGAGAACCAATTGGTTTACCGTAAACACGGGAGTTTTTAGGAAACGATCGTGGGTTTTGGCATGTCTCAGCTGCACTTCCTGTAGCACAAGGAAACTCTCTAGACGTTGGTCATCCAAGGACCATAAAGCCTCCAATCGAAAGGGAAAAGATTCTTCCGTAAGAGCTTCTGTTCAAGGGCCACACGTAGATTGGGAACCACCAGTTCCATAAGAGCAATGGCTTCCAATCCATATGCCAACTTAAAAGGAGTTATTCCGATCGCCACTTTGTATGTAGTACGATAAGCCCATAGTACCGCAGGTAGAAATTGGTCCCATCACTATGGGCAATCTAACACCAGTTTCTTCAAGATGTTTAAGAGAGATTTGTTGGTACTCTCAGCAAGTCCATTGGCTTGTGGGTAATAAGGGGAACTGAATTTGTGCACAATTTGGAATGTTTTCATAAGCACTTGCATCAAGGTATTGGCAAAATGGGTACCTTGGTCAGTTACTAGCTCCAAGGGTAACCCGTAATGCGGAAATATATCCTTCATTAAGCATTTAACAACCGCAACCGTTGTAGTTGATCGTAGAGCCCATTCTTCGGCCCATCGAGTAGCGTAGTCTGTGCATGTCAGAATATATCTATTATTGGTGACTGTCATCGGAGGTGTAATTGGTCCTATGAAATCCAAACCCCATTTCTGAAAGGGTTCCAGAGGCACAACGTGTTGGAGAGGGAAGTAGTGTTGTTGTAAAGGCTGCCCAGAATGCTGGCACTCATCACACTATTGTATATACTTGGTCACGTCATGATACATAGTGGGCCACCACAATCCACTTTAGAGAATCTTCCGGTGAGTCAGATCAGCCGCAAAATGTCCTCCAGTTGGGGTAGTATGGGCCATGTTAATGACTGAAGCATATTCATGTGGGGGAACACATCTGAGTAGGACTCCCGAGTGATCCATGTAATATAATTGTCCGACAATCAACCGAAAGCGTCAACTGTACATGTCTAGTCTTCGTCTAGCCGCTGAAGAAATCATACCTGACGGACATCCACTAATCAAGAACTGAAGCAAGGTATCATAGTAAGAAGAAGGTACCGGTAATTCCTGTGGAGCATCCTGGATTGTCTCGGCTGCATAGATGGTTGATGTTGTATCATCAATTCCCTCCGGAGGCTCACCGGAATCCAACCGAGAGAGAAAGTCAGCAAGCATGTGTGCTGACCCTGGTCGGTGTACGACGGAGTAATCAAATTCTTGAAGTAGCAAAACCCATCGTGCTAGCCGTCCTCCCAAATGCTGTTGGTGCACCAGATACACCAATGCTGCATGATCGATGTGGAAGGTGAAGTGTCTGCCCAATAGATAATGCCGAAATTTTTTCACAGAGTATACTAATCCAAGACATTCTCGTTTAGTAACAAAATAGTTACGCTCTACCGGGGCCAATCGGCGGCTCGCATAATATACCGGACGAAACCATTTATCTGTCTGTTGCATCAACACGCTACCAATGGCACTGTCAGATGCATCCACAAAAACATGAAATGGCAACTCCCAATTCGGTGCTTGTAAAATGGGAGCGTGAGTCAACAATGATTTCAGCCTGTCAAAAGAAAGTTGACACTCTTCGGTCCATTCAAATTGACACGGGCTACTGGTGATCAACCGATTAAGTGGTATAGCCAGATGAGCAAGCCAACGCAGATGTCACCCATGCCACCGGATTTGGCCTAAAAACTGCATCACGTCTTTAGGTGTCTTAGGAGCAAGAGCCTCCAGTACGGCCTTCACTTTGTCTGGATCCACTTGAATGCCTTGTTTGGAAATAACATGCCCGAGCAGCTTACCACAGGAAACAGAGAACACCGATTTATTCGGGTTCAAACACAAGTGATATTCCCGACACTTGGAAAAGCAACACCGTAAATGGTATAGGTGTGCTGATGTATCCCCAGATAACGAGAAATCATCCAAATACACTCTAATAAATGTGGTGAGATAAGGGGAAAAAATTTCCTTCATGCAGCGTTGGAACGTACTAGGAGCATTGCGCAGTCCAAACCACATCACGGTACATGCATAAACACCCTAGTTGGTAATAAATGCGGTCTTGGTTATATCCTGCTCGGCCATTCGGACTTGATTGTAACCACTATATCCATCTAGAAAGGAATACATCTCTCGACCGGCCACGTCGTCTAACATGGTATCCAAGAATGGCAACGGAAATGGATCGGGTACAGTTGCAGTATTAAGCTTTTGGTAGTCCACACATATCCACAGCTGCTTGTTTTTCTTCGGAACTATAACAATGGGAGAGATCCATTCTGCATGCTCAATAGGCATAATAAATTCCAACTTCAACAAGTGATCAAGTTCGGCTTTAACCTGTGCCCCATAGTTAGGATTCATCCTGTAACTGGGCTGTTTGATGGGTCGTGCATCCGGTTTTAGCACCACGCGGTGTTGATAAATACATGGGTCCAAACCCTTCATGTCCCTATAGTCCCACGCAAACACATCAGCGAACTCGTATAGTAGCTGCAACAGGTGCTCCTGAAAAGTCTCGGATAGTCTTGCCTTTATTTTTGCTGGTCGTGAGTTGGTTTGATCACCTAAATTGTAGGAGATCAGCTGATCTTCCGGTACATAGAACTGCCGAGGCCTGTCCTCATCATCTCTGGACTGGAGTAATTGTTGAAGCATCGCCTCATCCAAGGTCTGATTTGTGCTGGACTCATGCGCTCCGGTCAGTGGTATCACCGTACGGGCTGCCAGACTCCAGTTATCAGCCACCGTTTGTAAATCTATAGTGCCAAGTGCCATTAGATCCTTGTTGGCGGTAAGAAAATCTTCCTCCTCATCATTGGAGACACCATCCAACATGTGTACAGGCTCCACTAAGTATGGTCGTGCATGTAAGTCACAGGGTTTCATGTCGTCCAACGGGACAACATATTTCCGGTGATTATTTTTAAAGACTAATTCATGCGCTGACTAGTGTTGCACTACCTTAGCTTGTTTTAGCCAAGGACATCCAAAGAGCAGATTGTAATCCAAGGTCGATTTTGGTAAATCTAGCACAACAAAGGTCATTTTGAAAATAGAACCTTGTAGAGTAATCGGAATATCTTGCACCAAGCCCACTGGATGGACTCGAGATTGATCAGCCATACGTACAAAGAATTGAAGATGTTCAATTTGCATCCACCCTAGCCATTTGCAAAGGGATGATGTGGCAATATTGACACCAAATCCGCCATCAATTAAGACTTGTGTGATTTTGTGATTTTTGTACCATATCGTAATCAGTGGTACTGTATGGTCCACCATTGGGTCCAATTCCGGTTGGATTGTAGCTGTTGCAGGAGCACTCGAGGAGCTTGGACTAACCTGCTGCTGGAACTACTGTCGAACGCCAGGGACCAAAGCTAATAATTGACCCAAGGGCAATGTAATTGATGCCTTGGACAGAACATCCCAGATCAAATCAGTTTTGGCTGTTTCCGATACGATCTCTAGTATGGACTCTGGTATCGTATGAGTCAAATTTTGCTTCTCTAGTACCCCCGATAGAATACTTTGTTGTGTCACTTGAACTGGATCAGGGAAAATAACTTGTTCCTGCGTAGCCCACTTTCTTGCCTTTTTTGAACACCTTCTGTTGTTCACAAATTCCTGGTTCGAAGATCTCTGCAGCTGGCTGGAGTTGCTTGCCCGATCGTGTTTGTACCGCTGCTGCTTGCGTATCCATGGGTGAGATATACACCATATTTGCCATCGGATGTTGCCGTTCTTTTTTCTTTTTATCATAGTCTACTGCATCTTTGCAGAACCTCCGGATATGCCCTATTTCCCCATAGAAATGACATTTAGGAGTTGGATTAGATGTACCTTCTCCTGACAGGCCTGCATTCCACCGAGCTTGACCGAAGTTATTTGTCTGCCCTCCTCGATAATTCCTGTATCCCTGGTACGGGGTGTTCCTCATCTATGGTGGTACATAATGGCTAGTCAGTTGTCCTTGCTCCTGAATGATGGCATTGACTGCTTCTCTGTTTTGTACCTTGGCATTATACGGACAAGTCTCCATGGTATGATCTGTTATGTGGCAGATGGCACAATACATTTTGTTCAGTGCGCATGTTGAACTGTTGTGCCCTGGGGTTTTGCATTTGGCACAATAGACTTGTTTCAAAGGGTCCTTGTTAGATTGCCTAGACGCTTTCAGCCATTCCAGGTCTTCGGTAAATCTGCCCACTTAGTTCTCTAATTGTAGTGCCATAGCAATTACGGCATCTAAAGTCATTCCACCCACACTCCTTATGATCATAATCTGCTTCAATTGGGACGTTAATCCATTGATGAACCATTGAGTGATAACGTCATCTGGTAGATTAGCATGCACAGGTGGCAACTGCCTTAGATGTGTTCGAAATAGCGTGGCATAATCCTGTAGAGTTTTGTGTGGTTTCTGCTTATTGTTCTACAAGTAGTCAAAAATTTCGGTAGGATTCTTCTTCAATCGAAACCGTTGTAGAAAGGCATCATTTACATCATCATACTATCGAAAGTGGTTCAAATCGTATTCGGTTAACCATCATGCAGCTTCATTAACCAGCGTTGCCTGGAACACAATAGCTATGTAGGCAGGGTCTGCTCGATAGTTCGGAACTGCATAATTAATCTCAAAGGTCCGTACATGCGCATCTGGATCATCCCTCGAAAATCCTCCAAATTTTGTATACGTTATCCTTGCTGGTACCACACGCGGTGGGATAACGTGGTGCTACTGTTGTTGATGTTGTTGCGTTGTTGTTGTTGCTATTGTTGCTGTTGTTGATGTTGTTGTTGTTGTTGTGAGCCACTCATGGTATTGTTATTGGTGACATTGCTATTATTACCCGAATTTTGGGGAGGTATCCCTTGATCTTCCTGGACTGTATGGTCAACCTGCTCACGTTCCGGTCCAAAGATTTTGTTGAACCGATTGCTTAACTCCAAATCTATCAACCCTTCCTTGACTTGAGTGTTGAAATTAGCTAAGCATGCATTGAAAAATCGTGAGCGCAGTAAGTGTCCACCAAATAGCACCGTAGTTTCACCGAAAAACTTCGAATCGCCACCAAGTAATATCGAACTCTCACTGAAAGTCATTGAATTCTCATCGGACCAGACTGCACTGTCACCGGAAACACTCTCACCGGATAACGCGAACCTAGCACCAAAAGCGACCGAATTCTGACCCGGTAGTGCAAAACTGACTCCGCACTGCGTCTCTGTACAACCCGAAATCACCGTACTTCCTTCAGAAGGGACCCGACTCGCACCGGACTTCACCGGAATCTCGTCGTGTACTACCGAACTACCACCGGAATTGTTGCTGGCTGGCTGTAACCTTCTGCAACTGGACTTAACTATCATGTACTTCTATGACTAGGGGGTGTTCCTAATAGATTCGGAACTGCCCAAGGATGTTGATCTCTATGGTATTTAGGGTATGATTCTCCGGAACGTGTTACAGGCATATATCAAAGAATTCTTCCTCAATCTCTAATCTTTGTTGCAAACGGCTACTCCATTTCCCATAGACGGTGCTAGTGTTAAATGTTAAAACCTTTTTACTGTTAAGGTTTAATTCACGACTGGGTTCTTGGGATGGTCAAGGGTCTCTAAACAGAGGCCCTATTTATATTTTCCCAAACTGCAGATTAAGATTATATGACTTCACTGAAGTGAGCGCTAATGTATTCTCTACCAATACTACTCAGAATACGTCGTTAATGCACTTTCACCTCAGAAAGTTCACCGTGTAACTCTTTCACGTAGCGCATTAATCAAATTACTTAACACTTCAATTGACTTCACTTAATGATTAAACTTAATCAACGAGACAGACTCAGTTACACAGAATTCAGCAACAGTGCTTGCTTTCGGCTCCTCGCCCAGATAGACAGTTCGGCGGGTCTACCTTCTGCCTTACCCGACTCTTTCATTAATCTTATCAAAGGATACAACGTTGCGCTATGCCTTTTCATGCGTGCGACTTTTCAGGATATATGCTACAAGAAATATGAGTTCCTTTCCGGCGGCTTACATATTACTCCTATCATAAGTAATGTGCATGCCAAGAATATGTTTCACATCCCCCAAATCCTTCATATCAAATGTCTCACTCAAAGTCTTCTTGAGTAATGACAAGTCATTAGAGGACTTCCCAACAATTAACATATCGATGACATAAAGTATCAAGCATATCAAGGTGCCATGTGAGCATCTTCTAATGTAGAAATAATGATCTTATTGCTTTGAGAATAGCCTTCAAACTTCATAGAGGCATCAAACTTTTGGTCCCATTATCTAGGGGAGGGTTTGAGTTTTTACACGCTCTTCTTCAAGTTACAAAACATACCCTCTTTGTTGGAAGTGTGTTACCCTTTGGTTGTTCCATAAAGATCTCATCTATGAGATCTCCATAAAAGAAAGAAACTTTCACATCCATTTGGATTTGCAACGAATCTAACTAACATGCACAAGATAATCATCTTGAATATGAGAGAGAAGTTTTCCTTCAAATAGGCATCATGTTATTATTTAAAACCCTTTGAAATGAGTCGTGCTTTATACTTTGCAAAAGCACTATCCAATGTTTCAACTTATATCCATTTACATGGTAAAGCTCTCCTACCCTTTGGCAAAGGTACCAAATCCCAAGTACCATTATTGCAAACATAATCCAATTCACTCTTCAAGGTGTGCTCCCACTCTACATGATCCTTTGTCTACATAGCCTCTTACTAGCAAGAAAGCTCACTAGCGTTTGTTAGCATAATAAAATCCAAACCTTGTACATATCTATCAGGTAGATGTGAGGCATTGGTTGTTGAATAGGGCATTTGCAAACTGATCTGATTGGACATTTTCCTCAACATCCCTATATGTAGAATTCTTATGCGTGCTAGCTAGAGGACCAATATACTCAAACGCTACTCTTCTCACTTCAACCTCCTTAATGGGTTTTTTATGCATCTTAGAATCATTGAAAATGACATCACGACTTTTGATCACTGATCATGTTTCAAGATCCCATAAACGATATCCAGATTGGTCGTCTTGACCATATCCAAGGAAAATGCTTTTGGCTATATGAACATACTATTCACACCCAAAAACTTTATTAGGGCAAAAATCAGCAAAAAGGGGCCGTATAAGGATTGCAATTAGTTTTCTTAATCTAAATTAATGTTGTCAAATCATTTTAAAAAATTTTGTGCACATGCATTTAAAACGTATCTTATGAAGATATATTAGTTTTGTAAGAGAGAGAAAGTTCGTGTCATAATCATGAAAAGTGATCTCCCTCAAAGTTTTTGCTCGTCGGGCATTCACCAAATTTCAAGTTTCCCTCTTGTTCTTCCGCCTATATAATGTGTGTTTAGGACGTTCTTCACTTTTTTACTCTCCCCTCCATTGTAGACATGCGTCTCTTTTCCTCGTGAATCTGAACAATTTTTCCATGGAGAAACTCAATCCAAACACTCTCACTGACCTTTCATCCAGCTGAAGTCTGCGTGATAAATTCCATATCAACATTGCAATCAGTCAAGAGTATGCAACAACAAGAAAGGTATTCCGAAGAGCTCTTCAACCTTGTGAAGTTGATGGATTGCGCAAAGAAGGCAAAAAACATATCGACATATGGGTAGATGGAGTTTTTTAATCCAATTGATCCACAAATTGGAAGGTATCCACCTTTTCATAATCCTCATGATCGGATTAGATTTGTAGGAGATGGTGATGATGGTTTACATGGCTATTGTTCAAAGCTCTATGAGATGTCAAAGAATTGTTTGCAATACATAAACTATCTGCAAATTGTACTACATCAGAGAGTCTTACATCAAAGGGATCTAGAAAAAAAAGTTGCCAAATTTGTCTTCTCAATTAGAAAATTTCAAACAAATGAAAGAAACTCCTATACGATTGAGAATGCAGTCTAAACCGGTAAAACAATTTTTAGATTTGGCTAAAAAATCTGGCCGAAAGAAAACGAGAATGAAAATTGTAAGAGATCATGTACCAAATGTGCCAAGGTTTAAACATGTTGAGCAGTTTTGAGTGTGTTCATTTTTTTAATGAAATTATGAGTCAAAATGACGTTTTGAAACTATTGAAACTGAATGAAAATGTTTGCTTGAAATGGTTTATTTTTTAAAAACTCATGAAACAAATGAATTTTTTGCTAGAACCATCTCAAATCCAAGAGGTTTGTGATGGATTTGGAGCGAGTTGAAAAGTTTATAGAGCAATTTCAAAAGTTTGGTGTGAATTTCTTAAACTTAATAAAGTGAAACTCTTTGGATTGCCTAGACCTCATCATGTAGAAAAGTATCGGCTCTGCTTGAATAAGAGTGTCACATCTATATTTGGTGACTATAAACACATTCACGGTAACATGCCTTATTAGGTAGGAAAACAAAATTTACACTTCACTTATAATGTGTTTAACAATATATGGATAGATATAATCAGACTTGAGACATACATGGTTCAGTTCTATAATATAAAAGAACATGAATGTTCTGGCCTTTTGAAATTTGTAATAAGACTTGATGAAGCTGAAATTAAAAAACATCAAAAGTTGGAAAGAATAATTATTACACTATTTAATAGAGCTTTGGACTATAGCCTTGGGAAACTGGATACCCCATCTCTCAAAGTATAATCAGAAATGGAGTTATGGTGGGTTGGGTGTGCTCAAGTTCCATCTCAGAATCATAAAACACTTAAGTGGTTATTCTTACAGATTGACATTCCAAATGTTATCCAAAGGCATCACTCAAGAGAATTGTTGAATGTGGAAAACTACAGAAGCTTTAAAATTGACTGGCATTTGAATGGAAACTTGATGACTCTTAAATGCATGTTTGGTATAAGCGGGGGTTCAAATTGTAAATACCCTTGTTTGTACTACATGCAAAGTCTAGGTATAAGAGAATGGATTGCTAGAAGTGAGGTTGAGGAAGCTCCTTCTAGAAAAAATGTTAATCTACATAATTACTAATCTTTTGCCATGATTTGGGATCCCATACTTCTAATAGAATTGATTAATGTACACATATGTATGTTGCATGCAGAGTTAAGGATCATTGATAAGTTGGTCACTCTTCACTTGGATTATGCATATTCCATCAAGCCTACAACTCTTGTAGATGAATGCATAAAAAAGTATGAATCTTTACTTTCAGAAATGGGATTTCATGGTGGTGATGTTCATCTAAGAAAAGATCCAAAGCTTTCACAAAATAAAGGTGATGTATTACAAGATGTGTCAATGGGAGGTGCAAAAGCAAGAATATTCTTCAAATGGAAAACAACTAAATGCAATGTGGAATCACTGGAAATAATTTTGCGAGTTTACAACAAATAAAAAAAAGAATGGAGGTTTGGGTCGGACTAGATAAATTTTTGAAGATCATGAGGCAACAAGTTATATCTGATACCTATGTGATTGAATTCAAAAGCGCAATCAGAGAGCTTATAGAAACTATCACACAGGGTTGGAGTGTCAAAGACATAACTTACTATTCGGTGAGTTTCATCAAAGAAATTTACTCTAGTGATATACTAGGTGTGTTTTGATATTTAGTTTTATGTTTTTACAACATATTCTTATTCTGCATGGTCCATTCTTTATAGAAAAGGAAACACTTGCCACATGGAACACCAAGGGCATGGACAAATCTCATTATCAAGCAAGAACAAGCTTCTTTAGATGCACAAGAAAAAGGAGGAGGAGCCACAAAATAATGCTTTCAAAGAGCTTTTTGATTGGTTCTTTCCAAGAAAGTTACAAAGGAGAACATGCCAGATATCATCATTAGATAATCTATACATATCATGTCAATGAGGACTATCAGCAGGTGTCTTGTAGGACATGAATTTACAAAAAGGAATAAGATTTCATTCCAATTTGAAGATATAATATTCAGAATATCTTAAACAATTCTTCTGGAAAAAAATACATATGGATGTATATACAGTAATTGAAACTCATGAATTTTTTAAATGAAATATTTATTCTTCTTTATGTCTTTTGAATGAGTTTGACTCTGGCAAATCTCCTCTATATCTAAGGAACTCTTTTCTCCTGTAGCCAGCAATACTTTGTACATCTGACACCTCTACAACCATTGCATAGCTTGCATAACACAAGAAATATCCAGATCTAGAAGCATTGAGCCTTGGGACATTCTAAATGATAGCAAATAGATCTTATTTCATAGAGAAATCCAAGAGACGACTGATTCAAGTGAATAGGCTCATCAAAGAGTCTTGGATGGGTCTAATCGCTTGAATCATTTGTGTGTTCCAAATGATAGCAAATAGATGTAACAAAAAGGAACAAAACTAGCACAACCAATTCAAGCGAATAGGCTCATCAGAAATTGTTCGATAAGCCTAATCGCTTGAATTGGTTTTGTCTTATAAATGATAGCAAATAGATGTTATTCGGCTTTTTTACATGAGGGAAAGCTAGAAAAAGAATAAAAAGGAAGAAATTTAGACATGACCAATTCAAGCGAATAGACTCATTACAAATTCTTTGATGGGCCTAATCGCTTGAATCGGTCGTCTCTTAGAATTTGCATGTTTGGACGTACCTTGACCTCATCTTCCTCCTGAATCAGGTTTTTCTCATCAATCCTTATTGTTCCTTTTTCCTCAGCTACCTCCACAAATGAATATCCTCGTCCAAATGAGTAAATCCCTAAATCTTTTTGCCATTGCTCGAAATCCTCCTCTGCAAGGGTTGGCTTCTAAGAGAGCACTTTTTGGCAGCAAGTTGAGAGAGCTTTGGACGAGTCTTTGAACTATTTATTTGATAAGCATAAGTCCAACTTCAGAAATTCCTCCTTAATTTTCATCCTTCTCATTTATAAACCTCCTTGCAACTTCTTCTGATTCAGCTATAGCAACAAGGCAATAGTCTTCTCTTATGTTGAAATTTAAAGCTTTTGAATGCAATAGAGAGGAACAAAATCCTTCCCATTAAATAAAGTAATATTGGAGATTTGGAAGGAGCAATGATTTTTCTGAGATTTTCACGTCTCCTTCTGGATCTCTTATGGTAGTATCTGCTCTGAAAGAAGCGACATCATGGAATCAATTGCATCAATTTTGGTAATTATTTTTACCATTTCATTTCATTTTGAAAGAGTTTTCATCCGATCAAGCCAGATCAGAAACCCTATGCTCAAGGGCACTAAACAACAATTGTTTTGGTGTTTTGGGCAAATTTCTATCCTGCCTGGCAAGGGGGAAAATTTCCTACATTTTCTAGTGATTTTGGCCCTATCCAAAGGATCCTTCCCAAAAATCATTGGGTGGATATAAGTTTTCCTAGATGTGATAACTTCTTGAACATCTACTATCCTAATGAACCTGTCCCATTCATTCGAAAGAAATTCCTTGCTTTCCTCCACAAGTGCTTCAAAATCAAAGGTGGAATTGAAGATCTTCATTGCATCTGGAAAATGATTCACCCTCAATCCCTCTTGAACCATAAAATCTAGCACTTTTTCAGATGGAGAAACAATAATAATT
Organism: Ceratopteris richardii; assembly: GCA_020310875.1. Classification (NCBI taxonomy): domain Eukaryota; kingdom Viridiplantae; phylum Streptophyta; class Polypodiopsida; order Polypodiales; family Pteridaceae; genus Ceratopteris; species Ceratopteris richardii. Next base: position 173,527,299 of record CM035422.1, on the reverse strand, counting down.
ACATCCTTCTCTTCCATCTCAAAGGGCGATTGATACAAGCGAAAAGGCATAGTCAAAGGGAGTCAAATAGGTGTGATCTCTTGAATCGGTCGCCTATAGAACTAGAGCTTGAAGTGCTTGGCTATGAAGACAGAAAGTAGATGAAGGTTGAAAATCTGAAATGAGCAAGCCAACTAGTATTTATAGGCGAGGAGAGAAAGTAACGTTCATATGAGGTGGATCAATGAAAGTGTGTCACTAAGTCCCCTTGTCCTTGAGCTCACTTGGTGTACAAGGTATTATCCATGAGCTTGCTATCTTCTACAGACGACTGATTCAAGCAATTAGTGAAATCTGAGATTTTCGGATTGACCTATTCGTTTGAATCGATCGTATATAGTCAAAAATCATGTTTTTTGGAAGACGACCAATTCAAGTGATTAGTTGAATTGGAGGTCATTGGAATTCCCCAATCGCTTGGATTGATCATTGCTAATTCAAAAGATAAGATTATTTATTCTTTTAGGATCAGTACTAAAGATAAGGGGATTTTATTTTTCTACTTGCTATTGGGATGACCGATTCAAGCGATTAGGGGAATCGGAGATTTTCATATTGACCTATTCGCTTGAATCGATCGTGTCTAGTCATTTTCGTTCTAAGGTAGGAACACCTGTAAAGAATTCATGGAATACATAAACAGAAAGCAAAGACCTTGATTTTTTTGATACGATCAATTCAAGCGATTGGAGGAATCGGAGATTTTTGGATGACCCTTAGCACTTGAATTGGTCGTCTAATGGTTTCTTGTTTTACCGTGTGTTTGATCCACTTCAATTCTTTTTTACAGAACATGGCTAGGGTTAAGAAGAAAGATAGGAAGTTGTATCCTCAGAACCAAGACCATGGGGGACCTGTTCCATAGGGGCAGGGACCTTCTCCAGAGACCACAAATAGCCAAGATAAGGTTGATCCATAGAAAACATATGCCAAAAAGAGAGTTAAATATCATGTCAAATCACTGAGGGAAGTCAGAAGAGCTTAGAAAATTGTGGGACTTCTCATCCCAAGGATTCATTTTATGAGAGTAGTTAAGGAGATCTCTACGAATCTTTGCTCTTTGATGAAGACTACTTCATTTGTGAATGTCAAATGGCAGACCAAGCTCTTCTATGCTTGCAAGAAGTAGTAGAAGATTTTGCAATTGATTTCATGAATGATGCTTTCTTTGTGCAGCACATTGTCATAGGGTGATACTTATGGGCAAGGACTATGTTGTTGTGTCGAGGCTAAGATACAAGTTTTATAAAGCCATTGTACCTCTTGACAAGCATGATCAGAAGTTTTTTGATATTCTTAATATACCTCCAGCAAGAAAGCCTAAGCCATCCACAATAAAAATTGAAAAGATCCCTTCTCATGACCATTCAACAAGAAATGAAGTACAAATTGAGGAGGAGAAGAGAAGGATGAATCTTTTGATAGAAGAATCTGTTATCCTTGAGGACATTCAAAGGCTGAAGAAGGCTAATTTAGAGCTTTTAAAGAAAGGAGATGGCCAGGTAATTGTCAATGTTTCAATGCCATGGGAGAATGACTTCATGCTTGACATTAGGCCTGAAGAAAACAAAATGTTGAGAGACTTCATTGTTGAAATCTCTGACAGCATTGTTAATATAGCTCTTAGGTATTTTTCAATCCATAATATGCTTCATTTTATCAATACTTGATCTTCTTGATGCATTTGTTGATGGTTTTATATTGTAGGGTCTTACTCCAGCAATGTGAGGAGTCAATCTCGAGGAAGGTCTATATTTTGGATCCCCTTGTGACTCAGTGTTTATTATTCAAGCATGGAGCTATTAATCATTTTCTCAAAAATTTTAGTGAGGAGATATTATATATAGTTTATCCATATATTGAAAAGTAAGTTTTCATTTCTATTTTTCTTATAAAGTTATTCCTTTCTTGGTGATTTTATTAATGAGCATATGTCACATTTTCAAGGGTCACTGGAGTCTTATAATTATTGATTTTGTTGAATACCAAGCCTTATTCATGAACTCTCTCCAAGCATAGAATGGTAACTATAAACAGTAAGTTCACACTCCTATTGCCATGCATTGTGAATATTTATTTATTTATTTATTTAGCAAAGTGAATATATTTTGAATATTTATTTATTTATTTATTTAGCAAAGTGAATGCATTGTGATAATTATTTATTGTAATGCATTCGGATATGCAGTGCTGCCAAACTTTTGAAAATGCACATTGATAAAAAATATCGAAGCAAAGTGAATGAAGAAAAAAAGTTTGGTTATATGCAAATTCACGTGCCACTATAGAAAGACACTACATCATGTGGATGGAGAGTAATTGCCAATGCAGTAAGGTTCTTGGAGTGTAGATTTTACAATCTAGATCTAAATCTATCTGACTATCGAGATGCACGGATCCTTTTGGTTAGAGAAAAAGAAATTCATGCCATCTTAAAAGATGTTATTTGTCCTTATGATCCAGACTCTCATCCACTGCCTCCACCACCAAGACATAAGAATACTGAAAATAAAAAGAAAAGACCTCCTGTTCGCTCTCCATTGAAGCATGTCCCAAAGAATAAGCAAAGAAGTGAGAGTTCCAGAAAGAACAAAAATAAGAAAGGTGAAGGATCCAAAAATGTATAGAGTTTTGTATCTATCTTGATATTTAGCCCATTACTTCCAACATATGTTGAAAGATATTGATATGCTCTTTGTTGTAAATAAAATTTTGTACACAAAATAACCTTCAGAGCCATTCTATCTTTATATGGAAGATAGTTATTGTAAATCATGTTTGTACAAAGAAATGGTATTAGTGATGGTACTAGTTTTTCTTCAATATGGTCTGCCTTTTTCATGAATAATAAGTTGTTTATCATTAATTTGTTAAACATCATGCTATAACATGATTTGATGATGTGAAATTGATAATTTGGGCTTGTGAAGGAAAATAGGAGAACATTAGAGGATACAACCGATTCAAGCGATTAGGGTAGTTTGAAATCCTCCATTGCCCCTAGTCGCTCGAATAAGTCGTATCCTCTAATATTCTCCATATTGTAATCGTTGATGGTCTTTACTATGTTTTTTCACCCACACAAAATCCACTTAACATGATGTGATGATATGGAATTGAAAAATTGGGCTTGTAAAGGAAAATGGAGAGGATTGGAGGACATGAACAATTCAAGTGATTACGGCAGTCCGAAATCCTCCATTGCCCCTAGCTGCTTGAATTGGTTGTATCCTCCAATCTTCTCCATGTCGTAATCCCTGATGCTCTTAACTATGTTTTTCACCCATAGAAAAGGCACGATCGATTCAAGCGAGGAGAGCAATCCGAGAACTTCAATTGCCCCTTATCGCTTGAATCGGTCTCACAACACCCATTAACATTGAAAAGGAAAGACGACCAATTCAAGCAATAAGCGCCTTCGGAGAACCTTCACTGCTTCTTATTGCTTGAATCAGTCCTGTGCTTCAAGCTTATCCCCTTTGAAATATTCCTACCTTATTGCTCTATCTTACTTTGAAGTAACATGGAGAAGTTTTTATCCTTACCTTGACCATTAGAATTTGTGTGGACAAGTAACATGGAGAGCTTCTTATCCTTATCTTGAGCAATAGAAACCTTGCACAACAAAAATCTTTGCACAATAGAAATTTTTGAAAGGTGATGATATAAACCAAAACAATACCAATATCAATAGCATGATTTACATAAAAAGATATGTAATTTTTCACAATAGTTGCATGTTTGAGACAATGATAAAAGCTTTTGCACAATATAAACCTTAAAAGAGTGATGACACAAACCAAAACAATGCGAATATGAATATGGTGAGTTTAATAAAAAATATGTATTCAGTAGAAGAAAAGGGCAAGCTTGGTTAAATTCTTAAGGGTTGGAACTTGATCACCTTGGGTGGGAGACAAGTTATGCAAGATAGTGTTTTCTCTGATCTAATGTTTACCATGGCACCATCAGTTGAGAATCTGAATTGTGGTGAAACCTCATCAAGGAACTTTAGGAGCTCCCTTACATTTTTGAGTTTCCAATTTGGAGTGAAAATTATTTTCCTAGGTTCAAAATTTGGATAAAATCAATATTTCTAATTCAAATTCTGGACAGCTCTCTTCTGAATCCAAGGGTATGCAACATCCAAGTTTTTTTTTCACCTTCTATAATCATATCCTAAAACGAGTGATTGTCAAGATATCTTATATGAAATTGAAAGAGAATTTGGGCTAACTTTACATAAAATGATGTCTCTTAGCTTTTTATCTTCTTTGCTATCCCATTCCCTACCTAAAACATCATCAATCTCAGAAATTGGAACCCTCCTATTCAACCACATTGTTTTTGTTTTCTGTAATAACATGATTTTAAAACATGCTACAAAAATGTGAAGAGGAAGAAACCATTCAATCTTTATCCTTCAAGAAATTCGGCTTGCTGACATTGCCCTTTGGACATCATCTTTCATTTTTCATAAAAAACTTGAAACTATTGAATGATCAGGAGCATCCCAATCTAATGAAGAGATGCAAGGAGCAAGAAAATGTACAAGATTTCCATAAGCACTCCTCCCTGATGGCACCTGATAATAACCAAAGTAGACAAATAATTGAATGCTATTGAAAAATTGAATAGATTTGTTTGCATATAGAAATTCTGCATAATCCTTATGAAGGACTTTGAATGTTCCTGTCAAACATTCAAGAGGTTGCCACTGAGAATATTGTAAGGAAAAATATCTGCAATACAAAAACATATATCTTGAAATACAAAAACAAATGATTGATAAAAGAGCATTGTTAAACTTCACTTATAGTATGATGGGAATTGCAGATGATTGTCTAGCACAAGATCCTTAGCATTGTACACATGTTGAACTTTTGCAAACCAACCATCTCTCTTCAATTTGAAACTTAAAATATGACCTTTCCAATGGTTTTTTGTGTCGTCCTTTTTAGTACGCTTGACTTTATGGGCACCTCTGCAAGCAGGAAGCATAGTCAACCAATCATTAAGCTTCACAGAAAGAAGTTTCGATAAAGAATCCTCTCTCTTGTTGTAAACCTCACATGAGGTTACACGATTGGAAGGATGACGAGAAGTAGAATCCATTCGAACACTCAGAGAAAGAGTAGAGAACGTTCAAAGTGGGAAACTCAGTTTCACAAATTTCAAGAGTATTTATAGACAAAAAAACTTTGTACACGTGGAAGCGAAACAGAATCTTTTGATTTGATGTATCAATTATGACCAAAACATCATTGAATTTTGTGAACACAAAAATATTTCGTATCTTCAAAAACCATTTCTCTATTGGAAATTTAAGGATTTGCATTGTGTGGTGTGCAGAAAATATCTTTTTTCATGTGAAATCAAAAAATTGTACATTTAATTTAAAAAGATATATCACTTATGCGGTGCTTTTAAGCATATTTTCTTTAAAAAATCATTTCTTCATATGATTAAAAGAGATAGGAATGTTATATTCTTGTACACGTGGAAAGATCCTATTTGTCAATTTTCTTAATCCTGATTAGCAAACGGCCCTTTTTCGGGCATTTTTCGCCCTAATGCAAAGATGATCATAATATGGTGGTTGCCCTATCCATAAATCTTGTGCCACTTTTAGAACTTTGGTACTACTAGGTGAAAGATCCCTCACGTTAACTTCACTCAGCATTGCTTCCATCCAAAAGCCTTGTGAAATATTTGCATCATTTAGTCCTTTCACCTAGGAGATTTTGTTTTATGGTAAAAGAAGTTGTAAACTCTCTACAAATCCGTCTAGGATAACAAAAAAGCTTGAATCTTGAAAGTAGGGAATATCTTACCCTTTGACTTGTTAGGATATACCCAGACTTTTCTAGTAGCATCATCTATGAAAATGACAAATCAAAGAGAACCACCTAATAACCTTGTGGGCATAGGACCACACATATATGTATGAACGAGATCAAAAGATTTAATTGAAGAGTCAATGTTCATTTTATGCATGTTCCTAGTTTGCTTTTCATATTGATAATGCCCACAAAATGAAAAATAAAAAAATAACATAGGTAAGTAGCCAAAACAAGAAAGATTTTCCATTCCACTATAACATATGTGGCCCAAACAATGATGCCATATACAAGTTATAGGTTGTTCAATGACAAGAAACAAATGTTCTTTCTATGATACAAATAAAGGATAAAGTGAGGTAGCTTTGGTTCCTTTTGTAATAACCATATTGCAAAACAAGAAAGATTTTCCATTCCACTATAACATATGTGGCCCAAACAAGGATGCCATATACAAGTTATAGGTTGTTCAATGACAAGAAACAATTGTTCTTTCTATGATACAAATAAAGGATAAAGTGAGGTAGCTTTGCTTCCTTTTGTAATAACCATATTGGCCTTTGATATGAAAAAGTACTAAGCATAGAAAACCACTTTGTGATCAAGGTCATCGAGTTAACTAACTCACATCAAAGTGCATGATAATTGAGGCTCACCACTGTATAGTTAAAAATCTAAAATCTATTTTTTTTTTTCTAGATTCTTCTCAACAAAATGAGCATATGAACAATGTAGAAAACTCTTAAAACTATGAGTATTGACATGTGAACCTGCAAAGTGAGTCATTTAATCCACTACATATAACCACTTAAGTGAAAGAAGCCAACTAGGTTTATCAAACACCTTTGAACAACTAGCATATCTCTTCTATGGAAAGGTCGAGTAAGTCTTCCACATATATCACCAAAGAGAGCCTCACAACTAGGTGTCTCCCAATTAAGAAAACTTCACCATAACCCTCTTTATCAACATCAAAGGCTTTATGCCAAAACATAACCACTATATCAATGACCACATTGGTGTATACAAGCACTATCCATAGAAGCATACATAGTGTGTATGTGCTCAAAATATGCAATAAAATAGCACGGAAAGGCTGAATTTACAGCCCAAAGGCTAGCCAAGTATGCTTGAGAGTGTCTGTCAACTCTATTCTTTAGACCCAAAAATTTTTCATAAAACTTGTGGTGGCTACTCCCAGCACAATTGAAAACCTTCCAAGAAATTTGTAAGAAGAATCAAGAGCTGAAAATTCAGTGCTAAAGATGAGTTTACCTACCAAGGAGACACAATCTCAAGTGCTTGTAGTGCCAATATTGATGTTTGGACGAATCTTTCCACCTGTGTAGCTGAAACTATCCCAAAACTTCAAAATCGGTTTCTAATTTCCCCAATTTTGCAACCAAATAAACTCTCAAAAAATCAATGAAAAAGTGCCCAAGAAGATGCTCAAGGCTCCAAAATAACTTTGATCTTAGGTATCTTCACTACTACAATCACCAAGCAACTAGGAGTTAGTGGCATGGAAATTTTGTAGTTAAGCACATCTTTGGGGAAACCACTATTAGAATGGGTGACTTTTTGGGAAGAATACTTTGTCTTCCTTGATCATTGAAGTCCTTCCTCTTGTGAAACCAAAGATCCCAATAGTGATTTTGGTGACTCGGATGACAAGGTATGTGAAGGTATATGCCTTGTTTACCACCTTGGTAGTAAGCCTTGGGAATGGTGCTCACTCCACTTGGAAATGGTGCACCACTACAAGCCACAAATCTTGGGAATGGTGCTCGCTCCACTTGCACAAAAGTGAAAACACTTTTTCTATGAACTACTCTAATACCAATGAAGTGGTGCAATTGTAATGCATCATAGTAAATTTTCCTTTGCAAAGAGCTATATCATAATGATCTCACAATAAAAAAGTGATCTCTAGGTGATATGCACGGTACTCTGCATAGGCCTATAGACACACAAAAATACATAGTACATAGAGAACTCAAATTACAAATCTCATATTTCATGAATGTGATTGAATCATAATATATGGCTAACGAGAACATTATAATTTTTTATTAAAGAACATATATAAATGTGTCCAACGATCATTTGTCCTTTCACTTGGACACCTATGATAACAAAACTAGAGCAAAGAAAATCCAAAATGAAATATCTTATAACTATCTAAAATTTAAGACACTTTCTAAAGGATTAGATTTTTTCGGAATTCTCAAAATTGGGAGCAATCCCTAACTGTTTTCTCTTCTAGAGTTTGCTTAAACTCTTTCAAAAGAACTTTACAATCCTTCTTCATCCATTATGGTTTGGTATGAGCTCTTATTTGAAGCAAAACTCAATACATAAATTATTTATCTTAGGCTTGAGCATCTTCTGATATTTAATAGTTTTTGCACAGAACATATATCCATGATGTTTGATTCAAATATTTATTTCCAACTTTCCAAACATGATCTTCATAGAAACTAATTGAATACTCTATTAAATTAAAGTCCAAAGTTCTAAGAAGTGAGAAGGAAGAGCTCAAACTTCTAAGGACTTAACTTATCAAGTTCAACTCTATGAGTTTCAAATCTTTGTATATTCACAAAATTATATCTTTATGAGGAATAAATTGGATTCTCAAAAACTATTGATGATGTTTCACTTCACTCAAAAACGGATGATGCCTCGATTCTCTTGACTACGAAGTTAAAACTAGAGTTGTACTAGGACACTTTAGTGTCCAAGAACACTATAATGTCCTAGAAAATCTCCAACATTCATGATTTTTTTTGGTAGTGATTTGTGTCAAGGCACTTAGGACCATCATGGCTTTTTTTCCTCTTTAGGAGGTTTTTTTCTGTGGCTTGTATATATGACTAATACCCTAATGGTTCACTTATCTTTGTACATTCACTTGGTAATATGTTCATAATTGTGTTGCTCTCCAAGCTTCTTTTTCTTCCTTGTGGTGTTTGTGGGCTTTCATAGACCTTTGACACCAACAATTGGTATCAGAGCAAGTCACCGCTTTCTCTAGGGCATTATCGACACCTCCAATCACAATCTCAAAACCACATAAAAATTGGTTAGCATACTTGAGGTGATTAGGAGTTAAAATGGTTTTTTTGTTTGTCAAAATTTTGATTTGAGCTCGTTGTGGCCTCTAAACATAGTATCATAATGATTTATGCAAAAAAATTCATCCTTTTGTGCCAAATATATTTGTAGTTGTTGATTCACATGTACAAGCACCTCAAAGTCTAATATAGGTCTAGTAATGCTCGTTTGGGTATTTCTATTCATTCTTTTGAGATATGATCAATTTTACGCATCAAGGTATTTAGCCACTAGCCATGGCTAAAAGCAATTATATATTCCACATGTTCGTTGTTGAGGAGAATTTGGATGGTCCTATTTTCCAATTGTGGGCTATAACATTGTGCAAGGTGTTGAAAAATGTCCTAATACACCTACAAATATAGTGATTATGGTGTTGAAGATGATGATCTTCCATTTCTTGGTCGTGCTATAGTTCCTATTGCACCTACTATAGAGCAGCTTTGTTAGGATGGAAGAAATGCATAGGCACATGCATGATAGCTTTGCCTATCAAATGTGCCATTATCCCTTATATTCACTCCTACAAGACAACAAAAGATGATTTTGATACTCTTACAATATCATACAAGGCAAGAAATGAAAACTGTTGGAGACTGAACAGTTGGAGAGTGAACAATTGCTTACCTCTAAAAACAGTTGGAGAGTGAACATATACATATAAATGAAGGAGATGCAATGGATATTTTTTTTTATGAAGATTGATGTTTGCAAGAACTTTGATATTTAGTAAAGAAATCTTCCAGATAGTTCACTTATGGACATTGTTCTGAACAATCTTCCAAATTCAAATTTTTGAAAACAGTTTTGCAACTATTGTAAGGAAAATGATATGTCATAAAAGAGCTATTCATAAACTGGTTGCAAAGGAGGCAAAGATGAAAGAGGCTAGAATGGTTGTTACAGAAGCGTCTATACCAAAAAGAGAGTTTGTTAATCTTGTTCAGAATGAAGAATGGGCATTTATTACTCTTTGTAGCTATGACCCATCTTCTCATGAGTAGTGTATGTGTAATAAAGTGATAAGTAGGAGATGATTGGACCACACCCTTGACATATAGGAGATGTTTGAACAAAAATACCCCCGAAAAGGGGGGATTATGAAGTAATCCTCAACCATGGCTTTTGGGGCAAGTGATTAGCCCATCACACTCCTAACCAAGAGGTTGTGAGTTCAAATCTCCTATAACTCATTACATTGGTATCAAAGCCTACGAACTAGGCTTGGGCAAAGTGGATTGAACCAATGGCCTCTAAAAAAGGTGCTTAGGCACTCTATCATGTGGAAAGGTACTAAGATGGGAGGCAGCACTTTGAGAATGCTTAGCCAAAAAAGATTGGAGTGTATCTCTCAATCCGTAGGTTGGATTGAGACATGTAAGATACCATTGGAAATCTCTCAAAATAGAACTTCCAAATCTAATGATCCATCTTGGAACTGTGAAGTATTTGGGAAATTGTATTTGGTATTAGATTGAGGGTTCAAGATACCAAACATGGGTGAGAATGAGGTTCAAAATATCAAGGTTGCAAACAAGATTCAAGAAACTATGTGAGGATGAGGACATAAATTCAAGGGAACTAAGGGAGTTCAAGAAATGATCACCGAGGCTAGAGCGATACAAGAGAAGATCATTGAGGACGATGATCAACCAAGGAGGAAAGAATGTATTAAAGTGTTAAGTAGGAGATGGTTGAACCACACCCTTGACAGATAGGAGATTGTTGAACTACACCCTAAGAGGAAGGATTATGAAGTAATCTTCAACCATGGATTTTCAAGCAAGTGGTAGCCCATAACACTCCTAAACAAGAGGTTGTGAGTTCGAATCTCCTATACTTCATTACAATATTTCTGCAATATACTCAGACATTTGGTACTTCATCAGTGAAGCAACCAAGCATATAACCTCATAGCACAATTTCTTCACCTCACTTGAGCTTGTTGTTACAAAACATGTGTTAAACAATACTCTTATCCTATAATGTAAGTTGAAACAATTGTTTTGAATTCTATTAATGGTAGTTATTTCACATTCTCACATGCCTTATATATGGCAAGGATCAAGAAAAATTTGTTATTAATTTCAACATTAGCCAACATTGGCTTGATTGTCAAATTTTTTGAACACAAGTGTATAGTTCATGATCACTCAAATGTTGATGTTATCATCACTTCTGGCATTTTTATGATGTGGGTTGTATAAGTTCATAGATTATGCAAAATCTAAGAATGATTCAGCATGTGCAGTTCATGATTTTCATGCTATATTGAAATTCCCATGGAAAGAGGTTTATGGTTGAATTTACATGCATTTGATGTTGTTCTATATTAGCAAGTTGTTGGATGCATGATTTACTTATGCATAGCTTGGATTGATATTCAATTTTTTGTCTCATGCATGAACTGGTTTATGCATTTCCCAAGTGTAGGGCGTCGAAAAATGATTAAGCACATCTTTCACTACTTCAATGGTACCTAGTTACTTGGAATGTTTTATCCGATGGGGGGATCATTAACACTAGATTTACATGCTTTTTTTTACTCAAACTGGGTTGGTTGCTATGAAACTTGTCTGTTCACCAGTGGTTCTTGCTTCATGTTTGGTAGCTCATGCATATCTTGGTTGAGAAAGAAGAAGCCTACTATAGTCACTTCTAGTTGTGAGGCTAAGTATAGGGAAGCTTTCATAGCCATTGTTGATTATGTGTGGCTCAGAAACCTTTTGGTTGATTTGGATGTTGGTCAATCCTCTACCACCACCATCTTTACTGATAGTGAGAGTGCCTTAGTAGTTGGGAGGAACCCCATGTTCCATGCTCCCACAAAGAACATTGAGGTAAACTACCATTATGTCAAGGAGACACTCTCTGGTAGAGAGATCAATTTGTCTTATGTGCCCACATAGGATAATGTTGCAAACCTTTTTCACAACGGCTCTATCAAAGGAGAAGTTTGAAGATTTTTGCAAAGCTTTGGGATTACTTCATTTTGCTTCTTTCCATATAGCTTGACACTTCCTTATACATAAGTGCCAACTCCTTGTCCACCACATCAGTCCTAGGGGGATTTATTCATATATTTCAGTAGTGATGTGTGTGAACACACTTAGGACTTTCGAAGCACTTCGTTCCCACTTTAGAAGGTTTTTTTATCGCTAGCTTGTATATATGCCTATCAACCTAACAGGTCACTTATCTTTGCACATTCACTTGGTAATACATTCATTATTGTGTTGTTCTCTAGGTTTCTTCTTCTTCCTTGTGCTCGTCATGTGCTTTCACACATCTCAAAGTCCAATGATTTTGCAATGCTCATCTTTTCATGCCATCTATGGTCCAATAATTGCAATATTAGGAACATTCCACAATTCAACCCTCTTATACATGTCACGCAGCTCAACGTAGTCATGCCAAGATGTGTATAAGAAATTCCCCATTGCCTTATCATGTCGAAACAACAAACAAATAACATGCATGGTTTTTGAGCTCCTACAAAAAAAACCAAGATTCTAGTCCTAGTATATAGAGAGATTGGATAAAATAAGGTTTAAAATTCACTTAGGAAGCTCAACTATGTGAAAAAAAACCGATTGCATATTGTAACAAGAAAAACCACTTCAAATTTTCATTCTTAGACAATTTAACACCATATTTTCTACCATGCTCTACCATGAAACCTCATCTTTTTACAAAAATTGAAGGACGTATGCATGCAATGGGGATGCAAAATATGCAGTAATGATGCATAAAATAGAAAAAATATAGTCATAAAATAGAAAAAATATAGTCAAGAAGGACATGATATTGAATTTATTTCAATGTGATGATCATAATGATAATGAAAATGATCACAATTAGCAAAATGATTCTTTACGATTTACCAAAACAATAAGGAAACAAATGTTGTAAACAAGAGGAAATACTCAATATTATGCAAATTGGAGAATGAAAGTACGATACTTTTGGTCATTCTAATTGTTGTTGTGTACTTCAAATTCATCTTTCAAGTTTCAATCTATTTCACTTCAAGGTTTTATTGCAATGATTCCAAGACTAAAAGACACCTACCATGGCTTGATTTCCCATATCATCTTTGTTACACCCATGTGAATATAAAGCCTAGTTTCCCATACCAACCCATACTTTATATTCAACATTGATTTATGGATGATATTAAGCTTAAATTCTAGAAACATATTTCTCTATTTTACTCAAATCCTCTTAAAGAATTTGAATTCAAGGAATTAACTCTATGTTTTTATTCTCTCTATGTTTATAGGTCTCCCATCACAAAATCTTTTTATGATCTTATGTGTTATAAATCACTCACGTGCTTGTCTTGGAAGCTTCAAACCTTTTTATGGAAGAAACATCCATCTTTCTTTTCTAAAGTTTTGAAAACAAAACCAATGTAGTTCCAACTTACTTGAATTTCCTTGGTTTAAGATATATTGGTTCCTCCTTTAATCAAATTTTAATGAAGAGATTATATCTTGTACTTAGATTCCTTTTTGTCTTAATCTTTAACGATCACCCTAGGGATTTTGAAGAATCTCTCTCTTGCTTAAATCTAAGAATCTGCTAATGCTTTTTTGGATTTACCTTCTATGAAATCCATTAAAGGATAGGTGAACATAAGCTTCATCTTCCATAGATTTAATTACCACTTGTCATGTTTGCAAACTACATACTTGGAATTCAACCTTTTTTCTCTCACTCTCACTTGTTGTCAGAGAAGTATAGGCAAGTTTGACATGATTTTCCTAACGTCATGGTTGCAACCACATCTTTAGAGTCTTTTCTAGCCTTGATGAGATCCCAGTTTACATTGATTTTAGCATTTCATGACATTGTTTACTAGGCATCCTCTTCTTTGATTAACTCTATAACCTAGATCAAGATGTTCTTTACTCTCTTCTACCCCATCATCTTCATACAGGATTCTATACTCATGGAATCAATTGCACAAATTTTGCTAATTATTTTTACCATTTCATTTCACTTTGAAAGAGTTTTCATCCTTGAAAATTGAAAAGTATAATGCTTCATTAAATGATGCAGATTCAAATGCTATGCATGTTATCACTCCCAAAACTATATTCTTGAATAAATCTTATAGTCATGTTTTCTTTCAATTTATCCTTGTAAAGAAGATGTACTAGAAAAGAGTCCTTGGGTATGACTATGTGATAGCTTGGGTATTCAACTAGACATCTATTTTGAGGAATATTCATTTATTTGTCACAATGAGTCATGTAATGAATTTGTGGTTGTATTTGGGAAAACTCATGGATTGACTGAGATCCAAAGATTGGTGATTTTACATTCCAAAATCATAAATTCCTACTTGGACATGTTAGGAGAATTGGTTCAACCTACAGCTTGAACAAATAAGAAAAACTTTTTCTATTTTATTTTTCATTTCTACCTTAAGAATTTCAAGCTCCTGACCTTAGGAATTCTTTCAAACTCTTGAGGCTTTTATCTTGAGATGCAAGTCTCCTTATTGAATGAATCAATAAAAAATTATGAAATTCTTCTAACAAGAAGGTGTTTTCAAAGTTTCATGATTTCTTCGTACTATCCACCATTCCTTTAAGTGCACCATAAAGTTAATACACTTCTATTGAAATTCCAACCTCAATTTGTATTTAAATTCAACTACTCATGTTTCATTTCCATCATTCCCCGAAATGGGGTCAAGTGAGAGCTCTATATCAAAGTATTCATGAAACTTTTAAATTATCTTAGGGTACCATCTTAATCAAGGTAGATCTAAAATCACATAAGGAAGAGTGAATCCTCTTTTAACCCAATTGTGCTTTCCTTTATTTGGATCCTTTTGAAATTATCTTCTCTAAGTTTTTCTTATAATTAGAGTTGTTGGTGTGTGAGAGAGTGAGGAGGCATGAATAGAAGTACACAAAAGAGCAAAGAAGGAGATCAAAGCACAAGGACTTGTGATGGTTGGAAGAGCTCTCTATTGATAGATGATCAATAGTAATTATAATAGATGAAGTGAGAGCTATAAGTGGGTCCCTAAGTACAATGTTAAGTACAATGTACCACCACATATGACTATATCATGTACATGTGGTTACATGGGCAAAAAACCTTTAGCTAGAACTCAACTTAAAAGTGCCCATGTATAGGAAAACAATTACACACCAAAGCTACTCCAGGAACACATGTGTAACAAAACCCATAGAGAAAATGATTTAGGCACATAGGAGTAGGGATAGATCAGCCCCACAAGGTGATAAGCCTAAAGGTTTGCGAAAATCTTTAAACTTTTATCATGAAAGAGATTTGGTGAATATGTCTGCCACATTATCTTGTGTAGCCACATATACCAAATCAATATCTCCAACATGAAGGAACTATCTGAAATAATGATAATGAACCTCAACGTGATTTGTGTGTGCATGAAACACTGGATTTCTTGGAATTTTCAATGCACTTTGACTATCAGTGAGAAGATGTGTAGGTGCATCAGTCTCCATGCATAGATCCATCAATAGGCATCTCAAACATATACACTCTAGTATAGTTGTGAATACTTCCCTATAGTAAGCTTCACAAATCGATGTGGCCACAGTAGGTTGCTTCTTAGTCAACTAAGACATGCATGATCGTCCAAGGAAAAAGCACAATTACCACTAGTGGACACTCATGTATCATAACAACCAACTCACTCACTATCTAGAAAAGCATGCAAGTGTGGTTGAGCATGTCTATCATAAAAGAGACATAAACTCAGTTTTCCTTTAAAATATATAAGCACACATTTTATGGCATGTCAATGCTTAGTATCAGGGCTATGCATAAATTGACTCAACTAGGAAACTGCATACTATATGTTGGCCTTCTGTTACATGCATATATGAAATATCCCATAGCTTGTTGATAAAGAGAAGTATCAAATGCATCACCTGAGTCCTCAATTGAGAACATAATTCCTATTTCCATTGGTGTTGATATATGCTTGCAATCCTCAAAACCAAAACATTTAAGTAGCTTCTCAATATACTTTTCTTTATGCAAAAACAATTCCCCCCTCAATGGATACAAATTGCATGTCAAATTAACACTCCAGAAGACTAAGATATGTGACATCAAAAGTATCTTGCAAATCAATGATAAGCATGCCAACTTTATCATCACATGATCCAGGCCACAAAATGCCATCAACATAAAGAACAAGCACTATAAGATCAGCCCCATCTTTGTGTACATAAATTGTTCTTTCACAGGCTACATGTAAAACCAGAAGCAATCAAGTGCTTATGTATCCTTGTCATACCATACATGTGGAGATTCCTTAAGTCCATACAAAGCCTTATGCAAGTGGTAAAACCATATTCTCTTGATCTTTTATGGAAAATCCAAGAGGTTGCTTCACATAGGCATCTTCTTCCTAAACACCATTCAAGAAAGTTCTTTTTATCCAATTGATGCACTTTTCAACCATGATGGAAAACCAATGCAATCACAAAATAAATGTTAGTCATGCACAAACTAGGTGCGAAAGTAATATATTCCATATTTTTGCACATAACCTTTTGCAACTAGTCTAGCTTTGTAGCAATCAATTCTAGCATCTGAATTTTTTTTAATGTTCTAAACCCACTTAGTACCAATGGCATTGTGACCCTTGGCAATTCACATAACGAGATTTCTCTTCAAGAAAATGAAAAGAGGATGCATGAGTTGGAACCAGAGTGAGAAGTTGTGAAAATGGATGAGGTATTTAGATTGTGAAATGACACAACATCGAAATGATATTGATCTAAATACATGATGATTAAGGGAACTAGCTATGAAGGTGTATGAATTGAGGAACATAGGAAATGAGAGTGCACAACGCCTTGCAAAGAACCTTATTTTGGTAGAGGACTATTTATAAAAAACGACCAATCATGTGGATTCTTCACAAAGACAAGTCCGGAGATAAAAAGAGGAATTGATTGAGGAGGTGTTGAAGAGAAGGTTATAAGCAGCAACAATGGGGCTCCTAAAGCAGAGCGTGAATCACCTCATGGAGGACGTTGATCATCGACTGTGAATGAGACTAGCTAGGAATTTTCGAGGATGCTTATACAACATTATGTCTGAGGAAGGGACTTAAAGATAAGGTAAAATGGGGAAAATCGGTTTGATAAGCCTGTTTGTAATTGGTTGGTTATGTTATATAATCCTTATGCCCTAGAAAGTAACGACAAAGGGAAGATCAATCTATTAACTCCATAGACATATTTCTTTTTTTGTTTTTTTGTATGCATGATGTGTGGGAAGGCTAGGATAGATTCTCCTTTCTATCTCTACCTAACTCTCAGGACATGGGAAATGAAAAAGAAAAAGAAAAAAAAACAACAAAAACAAAAGCATGTATATATGTGCACCAGTGCGCTATGATGAGTTAGTAGGCGAGTGGAGTCATCCTGGCCTGGTGATCAGAACCACGAGCTGACACTAGGTTCATGATAGGCCTGGACAGGGACGTGTTTATATCTGTTTTGTGCTACATGCCATAGCAGGTTGATAGGTGAGTGGAACCATCTTCATTGGGTGGTCGAGACCATGAGCTTCACCCAGCTTTGATATGGGCTAGAACATATATATGTGTGTGTACATCATGTCTATGTTCGTTGCGTGTTATGTTGTGTTGATAGATGGGTGGAACAAACATGGCCGGGTGGTCAGGGCCAGGAGTCACATCCAATTGCAACATAGGCCAATTCGTGAATTAAAATAAACAAAGAAAAAAAACAAAATCATGTATATATGTGCACCAATGCGCTATGATGAGTTAGTAGGCGAGTGGAGTCATCCTAGCCTGGTGGTTAGGACCGCGAGCTCACACTAGCTTCTGATAGGCCTGGACAGGGACGTGTTTATATCTGTTTTGTGCCACATGCCATAGCAGGTTGATAGGTGAGTGGAACCATCTTCGTTGGGCGGTCAAGACCACGAGCTGCACCCAGCTTCGATATGGGCTAGCACATATATATGTGTGTGTACATCATGTCTATGTTCGTTGCATGTTATGTTGTGTTGATAGATGGGTGGAACAAACATGGCCGGGTGGTCAGGGCCAGGAGTCACATCCAATTGCAACATAGGCCAACTCATGAATTAAAATAAACAAAGAAAAAGAAAAAGTTCCCACTCTTGAGGGGGAGAGATAGAGAGGAGGGTGTTGATCGTCCAGATGGATGTGTTTTTTGCATGTGTGTAGTTATAGGGACAAGATGTTAGCTACTAATAGATCCATCTGCTCGAGGTCGATGCTGACGGAGGTATAATTATTATATGTGCATGGTTGGTTAGTTTGTAAGCAACTTATCGAATTTAGCTCTTCTTATGTTATCTATAGGTTCATTCCAA
This sequence comes from Ceratopteris richardii, assembly GCA_020310875.1. Lineage (NCBI taxonomy): Eukaryota > Viridiplantae > Streptophyta > Polypodiopsida > Polypodiales > Pteridaceae > Ceratopteris > Ceratopteris richardii. The sequence continues at coordinate 173,508,913 of CM035422.1, read as the reverse complement.
AGGCGGGTAATGGTGTACGTGCTTCTTGTAAATTCTTCACTTATGTCTCGCTTCACTTTCAGTGATCAGGTCTTTTGGGGACGTGATGTGTGTTTGCACTTTAGAAGGCCTTGTTTTTGCTCATATATACATGGAGGGTATAGAGGGAGTTATTGGGTGTAGATGCACTAATAGAATACGTGTTTCTAATGATTCTCTTTTCATGATTTTGTTGGATTCACCTTTTTTATGAGTTTGGAAATGAGAAGGGTGCGACAACGAGGAAGGACTTTGACAAGGTATTCGAGGTATGGAAATGATTGTTGTTGATTAATGATGTGAATGTTGATTGACTACGGGTATGTAGGACAATCTTCAAGAGTTGATTCATGTTTGCATCTTGATATACTTTTTGAGTAAAAAGTTGCATTGGTTTTGTTTATTGATTTATGTCTTGGATTAAGAGAGGCATGTGGATGACATGGTTTTTGTTTGAGGATTGATTATATGAATGAAGGAAGTGTGGAAGCAGTTGTGGGAGCAAGTGCGAGAACGTATGGGAGCATCTGAGCCATGGTGCAATGGATGTAGGTATATGCGTGTATTGATACAAGGTGATGGTATGGTTAGTGGAAGGAAGTGAATTTTGGTGTGAAAGAAGTTCTTGTGCATGATGATGAGGTGTGAAAGAAAATTTTGGAATAATTATATGTGATTGATCATGGCTAAATGGTTTTGGATGTTGGCATTCGGGTGTTTTATGTGAGCTAATTGTTTGAATGAGTGGCAGGTGGAGCAAGTTCTAGGATCGCTCATCGAGGATGACTTCGCAAGAAAGGAAAGGGGAGTATGTTAGCTATGAAAATTGCAGAGCTCTATGCATTAAAACACTTTTATTTTGGCCGAAAATTGTTACATCGGTGTCTTAAATGCTTGTGCATGTTTACAAGATACGGAACGAGGGAACAAACTCACCATGAAATATCCCATACTAGGTCTAGGAAGTTCATTTGCATTCAAATTAGAAGACTCCAAGGGGAGAGTTCAACAGCTCAATAGTGGGACAAAGAGTTTGACTGAGGTCATTTTTGCTATAGCACAAGGGGTTGGTGATTGTCTCATATATATACAACAACTTTTCTTGGGGGTTGAATTATTGTGTTGGTGGGTAGGTTACTTCAATGCATCACTTGGATCTACCAATGTATCTACTTGGTTATCTTGCAACTCAAAGCAGAGTATATCTAATTGATAAGGAGTTCAATGTTATGAGCTACACATTGTTGCCTAATCTGGTCGAATACAACACACGTATAATGGGGGGGGGGGATATAATCGGAAGTCAGTTGTGGCATCAAAATCTTCATCACATTTGATGCTTCCCAACTAACTTACATAAAAAGGGTTTTTATTCTTGTTTTTTTGTTTTCTTTTCTATTTTTGGTGGTGGTCATGCAATGTTTTCTGAAAAACACTCGATCTCTCCGAAGGAGCTCTCTGTTTTTGTTTAAGTGTGCAGGTGATGATTGAGGAAAAAGTCGAAAGGGGTAGGGGATGATAGCTTGAAGATCTGTGGCAATGACAGGCTTCGATCAGAGTGCATCATTGTGTTCTCTGTTTGAGAGCATGCCAAGAGAAGCTTCAAAAATTATCTCAGCCTGTAAGATAGTAATTCCGCTGCTATTCCATCCACAAAAATTTAGAGCTACCAACACCAATTTCTCACAGATAAGTTTTTTGTCCTTCTGACACACCAACATTTGCTAACATCACTGATTCCAACATCTTTGATTTGTCACAAGAGAATAGAATGAGAAAATTAGCACATACCTCTCTGTTTGGATCCTTTAATACTCCAGAAGCTTTTCGTGGTTTGTACAGAAGTCAACATGAAAGCTACTGTAGTTTGATGAAGATGTTTGTGTGCCATCATGAGTTTACCCGCTACATCGCACAAAAACAAATAAATTTTGATTGTTTTTTTGGGGGGTCAAAGCCATTATTAAATTTTCATAGTGGTTGTGTTCCATAACAGTACACAGAATTTGCATCGGCCATTCATGGACCTTAATTTATTTCAAGCCAATGTTCAACTCATATGCATTTTTGACATGAAACTAACGGCATGATTGCATTCTGAACCAAAAAGATTGCAGAGTTTGAGTCTTGTGTTGGTGTCAAAAAACCGTTTTACCTATTCTACACTTTCTTCTTGCAAGATATTTCTTGTACAGATTGCTCGGACAGTGGAAGCAAAATAGGTAGTCACATATTGACACACAGGTTGAGGTCAAGCCCTATGGAGTGTGCGAGATTCTCCAATACTTTGGTTGTGCCATTGATCAGTAAGGGGGTGAGTTGTCTTCCTAAAGAATTTAAGGATCATTATATTCCACCATGGTTGTTGAAGATGAATGAACTATGCTAGTACTCTATGTTGTTTCCATGCTGCTCAACATGCCTCTTTCTGCCACTTGTAAAAATTTCTTTTTAAATTAAAATTATTAGTTACTTCCATATGTAATTATCTTGCATGTGTTGCTATCACTGTGTGCATTGCTATCATGCATAAGGAGAGAGAGAGAGAGAGAGAGAGAGAGAGAATAAAAGAGTGTATGTGAGTGAGAAAGTGAGAAAGAGCGAAAGGATGAGTGAGAGAGAGTAAATGAGTGTGGGATAGAGAAAGAGAGTGGGAAAGAGTGAGGAGACGTGTGAGAGAGAGTGAGAAGGAGGGAGTAAAAAAGAGTGAGAGTGTGTGGGTGAAAGCTATAGGGTTCGTGTGTGGTGGTATAAGTCACATGTTTGAGAGAGTATGTTAGATTGTTTGGTGGTTTGATTGCAAGTTTTTTATTGGTTGCTTGTCATCTTCTAAGTTTCAGATGGTCTGAGTGTGTGTGTGCTTGAAAATGCCCTTATGTGAAGAGTGCGCAGTGTATATATGTGTGTTGTTGAAGTTGTGAATGGGTAAGTATGCAAATGCATGAGTGAATGAGTGAGGAAGTAGGGAACGTAAGTGTGTGCATGAGTGAAAGAGAGCTTGGAAGAGTGAGCTGTGTGAGTACAAGTGTGTATGAGAGAAGAAGAGGGTGCAAAAAACCGAGGAAGATAGGGAGTGTAAGCGAAGGGGTACGAGATAGTGTGTGAGAACAAGAATTTATCACTTCGAGATACAAGTGTGGACTCAGAGTAATACAAGTTGATAGATTTCAGGGAATATGGGCAAAAGAATAGGCATCTATCTAAATCTTTCCCTTGGGCTTAGGACCCTAACATTTTTGCAATCCTACTGGGGATCAAAAAAGTGAGTGTATTTGCACATGTTCGCAAGTTTAGGGCGAGGAAAGTTTTCCCAAACCTAGAAAATTAAGCAATTTAGGTGCAAACAAACAACTTTTCTCTGGCTTCATAGAGTACTTCATATGCTCACTAATTTTTGTGAAATTTTGAGACAATTATTAGAGGGCTGTGGAAGATGCCCTAGATGAAGCTCTTGGAGTTTAAGGTTTACCAAAGCACATAAACAATACAAGAAAGAATAGGAAGCTTGGAGCACAACATAATATAGAATGTATTATGAAGAGAATGTACAAAGATAAGTGATACATTAGGTTTATAGCTATATATACAAGCTAGGAGAAGAAAACCTCCTAAAGAGGGAAAAAGTGCCCCAATATTCCTAAGTATGTGCACATGCATTACTACCAAAATATATCAACAAATCCCCCTTGGGAGTGTTGTGTTGAACAAGGAGTTGGCACTCATGTATAAGGAAGTGCCAAGTTATTTGGAAAGAGATCAATCCACAAAAGGAAGTAAGCCAAAGCTTTCCAAAAAGCCTCAAAATTCTCCCTAGGCACAGCCTTTGTGAAAAGTTCTACAACATTATTCCATGTGGGCACATAAGCCAAACTGATCTCTCCAATATAGAACCTCTTCGTGAAATAATAATAGTGCACCTCAATTTACTTTGCGTGATCATGAAACACACGGGTCCTTGCAACTTCCAATGCTCTCTAATACTCATTCAAGATGGTTGTGGTAGGAGGCTGACCAACACCCAAATCAACTAGATGGCATTTGAGCCACACACAGTCAACAATGGCCCTAAAAGGTGCCCTATATGCAGCCTCACAACTAGAAGTATCCATAGTAGGCTACTTCTTGCTCAATCAATATATGCATGAACTACCAAGCATGAATCAAAAGCCATTGTTCAACACATGAGTGTGATAAAAACTATCCAAGCTTGAGTTAGAAAGAGCATGTAATTATGGCAGTGGTGATCCCCCTAGGGATAAAACAATTCAAGTAGTTGCATACCACACAAGTAGCAAAAGATGTGCTTAAGGGCTTGCGAATGCATAAACCTACTCATCTAAGAGACATCAAACTAAATATCAAGCCGCATTATGCACATGTAAATCAAGCATCCAAGAGCTTATTGATAGAAAACAGCATCAAATTCATGTCTAGCATCATGAAGGCCCAATCTAAGCCTATTTCCATGGGAGAGGTGATAGTTTTGCAATCTTCAAGGCCAAAATGCTACAATAATGTATCAATATATTTTATTTTGACACAAGGCTATTCCTCCATAAAGGTGCATAAATTGAATGCCCAAATAATGATGCAGGTGTCGCAAATCTAATATCTTAAAAGAGGCATGCAAATCAATCTTAAATTCAGCAATATGATTCTCATTAGGACTAGTGAGCAGCATGACATCAACATATACAATAATGATCAGAAGTACATTTGCATGCTTAACATATAAGGTGCTCTCAGTTGGACTATTCTCAAAATCATGTGCAATCAAGTAGGCATGTATCTTTTCATACCAAGCATGTGGTGCTTGCTTCAGACCATATAATGCCTTTTTCAACCTGCACACTTTGTTTTCATGCCCTTTTAGCACAAAATCATGAGGTGGAAACACATACACATCATGTAAGTCACCATTCAAAAATGTGGTTTTAGTATCCAACAAATGTACATTCCAACCATGATGAGCTGCAAGTGCACAAATGCTACGAATAGTGGTCATTTGTAATGTGGGAGCAAAGGTCTCATCAAAATCAATGCCTCTCTTTTGAGTCATAACCTTTGGAAACAAGCCTTACCTCATATCTATCAAAAGTTCCATCAGGCTTCAATTTGAGCTTGTATACCCATTTAGTGCCAATGGCCTTTTTTCTTAGAGGCAAATCACATAAAGACTGAGTACCATTCTTCATAATAGCATCATATTCTGAGTGCATAGTAGCCATTGAATTTTCTAACTTTTGTGCCTCATCAAAAGAAACAAGCTCATTCTCATCATAAATATTACAGATAACCATTGCATAGTAGGATGATGCAAGCACTATAAGAGCCTAAACAAGCATATGTCAATATTGCATCTAATTTTCTATCTCTCAAGGTCTAGACCAACCATTTAGGCATAGTTTTTTACTCCTCTATGTCAACCCTCTCATCAACAAGTGCATCATGTAAATCAACATTAGATATGGAATGATATGCAGCATTCTTTAAAACATACAAGGCTTAGAAATTGCCTCATTTGGACTAGCACTTGATTGTCCACTTGTAAAAGGAGGTGTCATACACATCTCTAAAGCTAAATGATGCCTCCTTGGTACATGATAGTAATGGTTGAATTGCATCTTCCATAAAAACAACATCACATCTAACCAAAGTGTTTTTTGTCTCTGGATGATACAGACAATAGCCTTTGCTTTTAGAATTGTGCCCAATGAAAATACATTTCACTGCTTTATCATCTGATTTCTTGCATTGTTGTTCAGGCAATAATGCATATTATAGACAATCAAAGACATGCAAATGAGCAACACATGGCTTGCTACCATGAAAATCCTTATATGGAGTGATCAATTGCAATGCTTTGGTGGGACACATGTTTAGTACATATGGTGCACACATAATAGCCTCACACCAAAAGCTATGTGGTAAAGCCTAACTTTTGATCATACACCTTGCAATCTCCATGAGATAGCAATTCTTTCTTTCCAAAAATCCATTTTTTTGAGGTGTATGCAACACTCTACACTAATTTTTTTATCCCACACTCAATCGGAAATGCATTAAAATTAGAAGACATGTGATGTGTGCATGTAGCCCAAGCATGAGCACCACCTCCTTTACTTGTCAATCCATAGAGACATGAGGATGATATGAAGATCGTGAGCAATTGTGGCGAGCAAATGTGAGTGACAAGCACATACATGCACGCACACACACACTGCACACAATGCAAGATAACAAAGATAGGAACAATGGAAGCTTTGATTCTCAATAACTTGATTACGCTCTTCACGAAGATCTTTCTCTCACTTGTTAACCCCAAAAATGAGCTCTCTAGATCTTTTTATAGTTTTTTGACTAGTTTTGGTCGCTTTCATATCTAATGGCTAAACGAGTTAAAAATTTTCTGATGCTATTTGAGGGCTCAAATGAGCTCTAAAAATTATGAAATCCAAAACATGAGTTCTACCTAGGCTCCTGAAGCTCAACGACTCAGATTGCACAAAATGGAGCTGGAAAAATATGAAATGATATTTACAATGATTTTTAGTGATCAAAATCATTATTTTTATTCATCATTTGCATGACCAGCATTTGCTTGCAAAGTGCAGGGTATTGGAATCAAAAGGGCCCTTGCCTTCCAATTCAATTATTAGGCATTGCTTGTTAACCCAGACTTGAAGCGATCACTATTGTAGGTTTAAATCAATTGCATGATTGTACCAAAAATCCTCCCCTAATACCATATAATCTTGATATATTTAGGTAGTGATGTGTGTGAACACACTAGGACTGCCAGGGCACTTTTTTCCCTCTTTAGGAGGTTTTCTTCCCCTGCTTGTATATACACCTATTACCCTAACAGGTGACTTATCTTTATACATTCTAGTGGTAATACATTCAGTATTATGTGTTGTGCTCCAAGCTTCTTCTTCTTCATCGTGTTTTTCACGTGCTTTCATAGACCTCAAACTCCAACAGTTGGTATCAGATCATGTCTTCGCTTCATCTAGGGCGTCATCGATGCCCCTCCAGCCACAGTCTCAGAATCACACAAAATTGGTGAGCATACTCAAGGTGATTAGGAGATCAAAACACCTTCGCTTTCTGGTGTCAAAATTATGATAGCTCATTTTAGCCTCTGAATGCACTATCATAGTGCTTGTGTAGGCAATTTTGTCTCTTTGTACCAAAGATATGTATAGGTTTCAGTTCGTCAATATAAGCGACTCAAAGTCTGCTACAGGTTTAGCAGAACTCTACAGGATAGTTCTATTCAGCTTTTTGAGATAGAGTCATTTTTCTACATCAAGGTATTTTAGTTAGTGGCCATGGCTGAAAGCAGTGATGTATTCCATATGTTGGTTGTTGAGGATAAGTTGGATGGTACCAATTACTCATTATGGGCTTATATGATGCATCATGTATTGTTTGAAAAAGGACTATGGAAAATTGTGCAGGGTGTTGAAAAACTAACTATTACACCTGCAAACACAGTTGCTAAAGGTGATGCAAATGATATTGAAGATGGTGATATCCTTCATGTTCCTGTTCGTGTTGTGGTTCCTGCTGCACCTACTGTAGAGCAAATTGGTTGGGATGGCAGAGATGCTCAGCCACATGCATTGATAGCCTTGTCTGCCAAACATGCCATTATTCCTCACATTCGCTCTTGTAGAATAGCTAAGGATGCTTGGGATGCACTTACCACTTTATACCAAGCAAGGAATGAGGCTCATGTTGCTTATCTCCAAAAATAGTTAGAGAGAGCACATGAATGAAGCAGATTCATGGACAGTTTTCTGACAAAGATCAAAGATTTGAAGGAACAATTGATTTCTGCTAATGAAGTCTTGCCTGACAGTTCACTTGTGCACAACTATTTTGAATGATCTTCTCGATTCATATCAGAGTTTTGTTTCTACTCTTCGTTTGATGATGAAAGGAAATCCAAATGCCTTAAAATTTGAGGAGTTAGTCTAGTTCTGTTGCAGGATGATCTATCTAGGTAGAGTAGATCCATTATGTGTGTTGGAGATCAAGATTTCCTGGATAGTCAGAAGGGCAAAGGTAAATGAAGCTTTTCTACTAGTAAGCGGAAATCTTCTAATTCTACACAATCAAAGAAGGAAGACAGAGATGAGAAGAAAACAAAAAAGTAGAAATTGTTTTGCAAATACTATAAAGGAAATGATCATGTCATAAAGAGATATCCAAAACTGGCTGCTAAAGAGGAAAGGAAGAAAGAGGCTAGAATGCTTGTTGCAGAGGCATCTACACTCAAAACAAATTCTGCTAATCTTGTGCAGAATGAAGAATGGGCATTTACCATTGTTTATAGTTTTGACCCATCTTCTCATGAATAGTGTATGTCTATAGTAGACTCAGATGTTTGGTACTTTTGTAGAGGGGCATTGCAACGCAGTTTCTTCACTTCACTCGAGCCTGCCCCTACGAGGAATACTGTCACATGCACCAACAACTCCTCTTATCCTCTGATGGGATTTGGTAAGATCATTCTGACTACTCTTGATGGTAGTTCCTTTACATTGTCCAGTTCTTTATTTGTGCCAAGGATCAAGAAGAATCTATCATCAGTTTTGGCTTTGACCAAGATTGGCTTGGTTGTAAAATTTGTTGATGATAGATGTACAGTTCATGATCTATCAAATGGCGAAGTCATTATTGTTTCCATTATGTCATGGGTTGTCCAAGATCATAGACTATGAAAAATCTGTGAATGATTTAACATCTGCAGTACATGATTCTCATGCTATGTCAGATGCAAAGCTTTGGCATGCACGCTTTGGTCATCTGAATTTTGGTAGTTTGCTACACTTAGAGAAATCTGAAATGGTGTCCTCTTTGCCCAAACTTGAGGCAGTGAACATGTCTGTGAAGGTTGTATTTTGGGAAAAATAGGACGTTCCTCATTCCTAAATGATGGTTCAGTTCAAGCTACTCAAAAATTGAAACTTGTTCACAGTGATGTATGTGGCCTATGGAGACACCCTCTTTTGGAAACTATCTTTACTTTGTGACTCTCATTGATGATTTTTCCAGGCATGCATGGGTATATCCATTGAAAGAAAAGTCCAAAGTGTTTATGTGCTTCAAACAATTTTTGGTTTTGGCTGAAAATCTATTAGCATGTAAAATGGGCACCCTCCATTCTGATTGAGGGGGGGCATATATATCTTTTGATTTTAATGCATTTCTAGTTGAACGTGGGATAAAAAATCAGTGTACAGTGTTGTATACACCTCAACAGAATGGAGTTGCTAAACGAAAGAACAGGTCACTCATGGAGATGGCGAGGTGTATGGTCAAGAGTCAGGCTTTACCACATAGTTTCTGGCTTGAGGTTTTCATGTGTGCAGCATATGTACTTAACAGGTGTCCCACTAAAGCATTGCAGCCTACCACTCCATATGAGGCTTGGCATGGTCGTAAGCCATCTATTGCTCACCTATGTGTTTTTGGTTGTCTAGCATATGCATTAGTGCCTGAACAACAATGCAAGAAATCAGATGACAAAGCAGTGAAATGTATTTTTGTTGGGTACAATTCTGAAAGCAAAGGCTATCGTCTGTATCATCCACAGACTAAATGCATTATGGTTAACCGTGATGTTGTTTTTGTGGAAGATTCTATCCAACCATTACTTTCATGTACTAAAGAGACATCAGTTAGCTCCAAAGACATGTATGACACCTTACTGCCTCTTTTTTTATAGGTGGACAGTCAAGTGCTGGTCCGAATGAGGCAACTTTTCAACCTTTACAAGTTTCATGTGATGATGCATATCATTCCATTTTTTATGTAGATTTACATGATGCACTTGTTTACGAGAGAACTGATATTGAGGAGGCAAAAACTATGCCAAAATGGTTGGTGTAGAATTTGCATGACAGTACATTAAATGCACCTCTATCATATCATACTCGTTCAATCTCTCATAGTGCTTCTTTTGCATCAGATTGCTATGTTATGGTTGCCTCTAGTCTTTGTGATGAGAATGAGCATGTTTTGTTTGATAAAGTGCAAAATTCAAAAATTTGGATGGTTGCTATGCAATCGCAATATGATGTTATAATGAAGAATGGTACTTGGTCTTTATGTGACTTACCTCTTGGCAAGAAGGCCATTGGCACTAAGTGGCTATACAAGTTGAAGCATAAGCCTGATGGAATAGTTGATAGGTATAAGGCTAGGTTTGTTGTAAAGGGTTATGCTCAGGAAAGAGGCATTGATTTTGATGAGACCTTTGCTCCTACTTGCCGAATGACTACTATTCATAGCATCTGTGCACTTGTAGCTCATCATGGTTGGTATATACATTAGTTGGAATCTAAACTGCATTTTTGAATGGTGACTTGCATGAAGAATTGTATGTTTTTTAACCTCGTGGCTTTGTGCAAAAAGGGCATGAAAACAAAGTGTGCAAGTTGAAGAAGGCATTACATGGTTAAAAGCAAGCACCGCGTACTTAGTATGAAAAGATACATGCCTATCTGATTGCACATGATTTTGAGAACAACCCAACTGAGAGCACCTTATATATTAAGTGTGTAAATGATGTGCTTCTTATCATTGTTGTGTATGTTGATGACATGCTACTCACTAGTCCTCATGAGAATCATATTGCTAATTTTAAGGTTGATTTGCATGCCTCATTTGATATATCAGATTTGGGGCATTTGCATAATTATTTGGGCATTCAGTTTATGCAAGTTGATGGTGGAATAGCTTTTGGCAAAGAAAATATATTGACACATTATTACAGTATTTTGGCCTTGAAGACTGTAAACCTATTGTCACTCCTATGGAGACAAGTTTACGATTGAGTCTTCATGATGTTGGAGATGCATTTGATGTTGTTCTCTATCACCAGGTGATTGGATGTTTGATTTACTTATGCATTACTCGGCGAGATATTCAGTTTGATGTCTCATAGATGAGCAAGTTTATGCATTGCCCAAGTGTCAAGCATTGGTAGGCGGTTAAGTGCATCTTTCACTACTTGAGTGGTATCCGGCTACTTGGATTGTTTTATCCCAAGGGGGGATCACTATCACTAGATTTACATGCTTTTTCTGACTCTGACTAGGTTGGTTGCTATGACACTTGTGTGGTTTATTTCATGCTTGGTAGCTCATGTATATGATGGTTGAGCAAGAAGCAACCTACTATGGCCATTTCTAGTTGTGAGGCTGAGTATAGGGCAGCTTTCACAGCGGCTATTGAGTGTGTGGGGCTTAGATGCCTTATGGCTGATTTGGTAATGGTTAGCCTTTTGTCACCACCATCTTCACTGATAGTTAGAGCGCATTAGCATTTGCAAGGAACCTTGTGTTCCATGCTAGCACTAAGCATATTGAAGTGCACTATCATTATGTCAAGGAGAGGTTCTCTATTGGAGAGATCAGTTTGGCATATGTGCCGACAATGGAGAACATTGCAAACCTTTTCACAAAGGCTCTACCTAGGGAGAAGTTTGAAGCTTTCTGCAAAGCTTTGGGCTTACTTACTTTTGTGGATTGCTTTCACATAGCTTGGCACTTCCTTATACTTGACTGTCAGCTCCTTGTTCACCGCATCACTCCTAGGGGGGATTTGTTGATATATTTAGGTAGTGATGTGTGGGAACACACTAGGACCGCCAAGGCACCTTTTACCCTCTTTAGCATGTCCCCCCCCCCCCCCCCCCCGTTTGTATATATGCCTATTAGCCTAATAGGTAACTTATCTTTGTGCATTCTAGTGGTAATACATTCAGTATTGTGTATTGTGCTTCAAGATTCTTCTTCTTCCTTGTGTTGTTTGTGTGCTTTCGCAGACCTCAAACTCCAACAAATCTGTGATGTCCTCATCATGGCAAACTAGAAACTTTATTCTCAACGGCACGTCCTTTAAGAGGATAGGAATGCGTGCCTCACCAATACAAGGGGTTTCCATGCCTCCTAATCCCACTAAATAAGCTTCTAATGGCTTAACTTCCACACTCAATCCTTTATAGCATGAGTTCCTAATTGCACTAGTCGCAACTCCAAAATCAATCAGATCTTTGATCATCTTATTTGCAGCATCATGCCCTAGCTCAACTGTGATGAATGGTTGTCCATCTATCATGCTAGGATGTGTACTCTTTTTGGTGCACATATCCATGTGATATCTTGGGGTATTAAAATTGACATCTATGTCTTTTTGCCTTAACTTATTGCACCAAATGCGCTCTCTAGCCTCTACCTATGCTTATTCTCTAACCCTTAACTCTTATTCTTTTTGCTTCTTAGCAGTGTTGAGTCTCATTAGCATGTCCTCTGTAAGAGGTTCTTGATATATCTTGACTCAACATCCACTAATATAGCTTGGCAAGATGTCACCTTCTAGAGTGGTCAATTGAACTACACCACTAGTGGAAATTCTATTAATGACCGTGGATCAATATCCTCGTTTTTCCAATCTATGGGCATGTTGCTTTAGTGTATAAGACAAAACTAATTCTCCCTCTTTCAATCCTTCATCCTTGATTTGTGCATCAAAGTATGTCTTTTGCCTTTATTTGTGTCGTACAGGCATGTTGCCACTCATAGCCTAGTTTCATCTAAGTATTCTAGATAAAATATATTGGAGGACAATTTATGTCCATTCCACTCATGCTCTTCTGCTACTTTTGAAGTCGGGATCATGAGGTCTAATGGTAACACAACATTATGTCCGAAGACCATCTGAAATGGGGTGGCATTGAGTACCATTTTGTGGGCAACTTGGTAAGCCCAAATAGCATGATGAAGTTATTTATCCCAATCAAAGCATTTATTATTTATCAATTTTTTAAATACATTAAATGGGATCTTATTTGTGCTTTCAGCTTGTCCGTTAGCTTGTGGATGAAGGGGGTAGACTTCTTATGTATGACCAAGAATTCTTGGAGAAGGTTTTCAATGACTTCGTTCAAGAAGTGCATACCTCTATCACTTACTAACTCTATTGGTAACCCATAACTGGTGATCACATTCTCAAATAAGAACTTAGTTGTTGTTTGAGCATCATTCTTTGTTGTGGCTTTTACTTCTACCCACTTTTTAAGGTAATTTGTGGCTACAATAATGTACTTTGCATGGGAGTTTCTAGCTAGGGCGATTAATAGGACCTACAAAGTCTATACCCCACTTCGAGAATGTGCATCCTCCCATCATTGGCCTCAAACAAATCTCGTCTTTTTTTATCGGATAATTGTGCATGTTGGCATTTGTCACATCTCTTCACATAGGTATGTGCATCCATATGAAGAGTGGGACACCAGAGTCCTAGGAATAGAATGGTCTTAATTACTCGGTTAGGCCCAAAGTGTCCACTTGCAACACTGCTATGTGCAATTTCTAAGCTTGTCCAATATTTTGATCCCTGAACGCATAGTCTTAAGCAACCATCTTTGCCTCTTCAGTATAGGTTGTCTCCTACTAAAGCATAGTCCTGAGCCTCCTTTTGCATGCTTCATTTTCATGCTAGACTAGGCTCACTAGGTAGTGTTCCTAATCTCAAAAATTCCACCAATGGAGCACTCCATTCTAGAATTAATGACACATGATAAAGGGTAGAAAACTCCACTAGGGGTCTCTCCTGGAACACTGGACAATTCTGAATCCACTCATGTATTTCTTTGTCCATACAAGCCCAATGCACTCCTAAACACTTCAGATTTTGCAATGTTCATTGTTTAGAATAGTGATTTCATAGCAATCCTTCATGGGCTTGTTGCAACCACTTATTTGATAGTGATTTCAGATTTTGCAATGTTCATTGTTTAGAATAATGATTTCGTAGCAATCCTTCATAAGCTTGTTGCAACCACTTATCAAATATTGGCAGGAAGTATGTACATGGGCTAGTACACCCTGTGTATCTTGTTTGTACATACTTCCTGCCAATATTTGATATATTTGTGCTTTTATAATTTCATCTCTATTTTTTTTCACATTCTTATTTGTGGGTCTGAAGGTTAGGATAGATACTAACCTATTTGCCCATATAGGAGCAACTTTTTAAATTGAACAACTAAGCATCGCATAGTTCATTAGACACTCCTTGCGGTGACTCTCTTAAAGGGATGCAAGAAAGGTGATCCGCCCTTAGGTGGGTCCAATCTTTCCTAACAACCATTTCAAAGTTTTATTCCATTAGTAAGAGGAACCATCTTACTAAGTGTCTTGTATTGCACGGTTTATTGACCAAATATAATAAAGCTTGATGATCAGTGAAAACATTGGACTTGTTGACCAATAGATAGTGTATAAATTCCTTCCCAGCATATAACATGACTAAGCCTTCTCTTTCGGTTTTTTTTTTAATATAAAGGAAGTTCGGCAATAGCCTACTCTCCCGGACTTGAATTAAATTAAGAAACAAAGGTACAAGAGAAGGGGACTAGCGCCCACGGGACCCCCCATATCCCACAAAGCAGGGGAAACTTGTGCATTACATAGAAGGTTGATCACCCTCTCATCGCCCTCATGCGGGGCCCACTTGGGTTTGAGCTTGTTGTTGATCAAAATGAGGACTTGATGGTGCCTGAAGGGGGGGGATTTCTTACAGTTAACAATCCTTTTGCCAAGGAGGAGTAGTGATTTCTCAATCGACCATTCCTTGGGGGTATCGCCGAAGTTGAGAGTAGTTCTAGGTTGCATTACATAGAAGGTTGATCACCCTCTCATCGCCCTCATGCGGGGCCCACTTGGGTTTGAGCTTGTTGTTGATCAAAATGAGGACTTGATGGTGCCTGAAGGGGGGGGATTTCTTACAGTTAACAATCCTTTTGCCAAGGAGGAGTAGTGATTTCTCAATCGACCATTCCTTGGGGGTATCGCCGAAGTTGAGAGCACACCTCTCCCGCCAGATTTTCCACAAGACTTCCCCTCTGATGGCGTTCCAGAGTGTCGCCGAGCAGCCGATCGCTTCTCCCAAAAGGACTTGTTTCCAACAAAGCTGTTTTTGAAGTCTGATTTTCTTTCCAACCGTCTGCCAGATTCTGTAGGAGCTGGGGCAGGTAAGGAAGATGTGTGACACATCTTCACTACCCCGGTGACAGCGTTTGCACCAAGGAGGGACCCCACACAGTTTGCTAGCCTTGTGGGTTTTTGTATAGTTTCATTCAATTGTGTTTAAATGTATGCTAGCATATGCTATAGACAAATTTAGATTTCCTTCACTTTGGGTTGTGTTAGCACACATCTCTTTCGGTTTTTGTATAGTTTCATTCAATTGTGTTTAAATGTATGCTAGCATATGCTATAGACAAATTTAGATTTCCTTCACTTTGGGTTGTGTTAGCACACATCCTATTGCATAATTGGATGCATCTACATGGACATGGAATGGTTTATTCCAATTAGGAGTGGTCAGTATTGGTGTTGTGCACAGACATCTCTTCGGATCATTGAAGGAATTTTTGCGTTCATCGTTCCACTCAAAATTTGTGAACAGATCATAAAGAGGTTTACCTATGATCGCATACATGTGGATAAACATGCGGTAATATCCACAATAGCCCATGAATGCTTGTATCTCTTTAATGTTCCTGGGCCTCGACAACTTTGCTATGGCTCTTACTTGTCCTTATCTATTGATACCATTCTTAGAAACAATATGACCTAAGATCTTACCTTGACATACCATGAACACACATTTTTTTGGGTTCAGACAAACTTGATATTCTTTACACTTGTTGAAGATGTGTCTAACCTTTGGGATGTGGTGTCTTCTTTCTTGGGAATGAGCACATAAATCATCCACATATACTTATAAGCTCTTTCGCAAGAACTCTTTCAAGACATGACACATGGGCCTTTGGAATGTTGCACGTGCATTGGTGAGCTCAAATGGCATCACACAAAATGCAAAGATTCCTCACTCTGTGGTGAAGGCCATTTTTTGTTGATCTTTTGGGGCAATGGCTATTTAGTTGTAACCTGAAAATCCATCAAGGAAGCTATAAACCTCCTCCTTTGCAACACACTCCAATAAATGTTCAATGATTGGAAGCAGATAGCTATCTCTCATCATAGCAACATTAACTTTTTTAATGTTAATACACACCCACAATGTTTCATTCTTCTTAGGCACCATTACAATGGGGGACACCCATTCAGTATGCTCAATCTCATAGATAAATCTAGCTTCAATGAGTGTATAAATTTCTTCTTTTATTTTGGCTACATAAGTATCATTATATGTGTAGCGCTTCTGTTTGGTGGGCTTGGTGTTAGCCATCATGGGGATCTTATGAGAGCATATTTCTAGATCTACCCCCTTTAGGTCTCTATAGGTCCATGCATCCCTATATTCCCTTAATAAAGCTACAAGCTCTACTTCTTCTTCTTCACTTAGGTCTTCCCCTATGTATGTGCATTGCTATCATCATTCTCTTCAATGGTTAGTACTATTTTTTTGTTTTTTCTTTACTATCATATGCTTCTCCTGTGATGGCCTCTCTCTTAGGCATTCATACGAAAAATTTCTGATCATCAACTTCATATTTCTTGAAATTCTCTAGTACTTCAAACAATGATTCTTCTGCTTGTTTCACAACTTTTCTTTTCTTTTTCTTTTGACTTGAATTTATAGTTTTAATGCTTGTGAGAGGTTCTTATTTTTATTGGGTAAATATTCCTACATTTTCTAAATAAATCTCCTCTTAGTCAAAGCAACTATCCATCATAATGGACTCTAGATTGTCATCATCCTCTACTTCTTTTATGACCTCATTAGAGTCACACTCTTCTAGCAAGGATTCACACATGAACAAAGAGATATCATAACCCTCCTCATCACAATGAGGCATCCACTATTCTTCATTGACAGCGATATCCATGGTGGCTAAGATTTCTTCCCAACCATAAGGCTCAAATTCCTCATCTGGAAAGATCATCAGTGTGTAGGCTTGGTCTCTACCTGGTCTGGCTTCTTAAGGAGTTCCTTCTTCTATTATTTTTGGGCATCTTTCCTCTTGCAAGATTGCACATCCACAAATGAGTATCTTCATGCATCCTGGATGGATCAGAAGAACTTACAGAATGCATAATTGCCAAAGTCACATATAGCAAAGATGTGTTCAAACTCTAAACCACAAGCGGTTAGAGTTATCCCTTCTAGGAATCGTTGAGGTCTTTCAAAGTGTTCGTTAGCCATTTGAAGCTTCATTCTAGTTGGTCTTAATGCGGGTTTGCACCATTGCTTCCACAAGGAGGGGTACAGTCGCAACACCAGCACTCGAATCTAAGATAGCTTTGGTTGTGTAACATTGGTAGGTGATTGGAAGATAAGTATTACCTTCTTCACCTTCACTCATGTCTCCTATTTTTTCTAGAGGTATCTCTGGGACTTTTAGCTTAGAGCCTACATTTGACATATTGGAACCAAGTTTTGGAACCTGGTTTGCCACGTGTTTCCACAGCTCAAGTTTTACTTTGAACAGCTCTTCTAAGGTGATATGACACTCCACCTTAGTGTTCTTCATGACTGTAGTGTTTCTTGGAACCATTGAGTCTTCATATCTTATCAGTATTGTGGGATCTTTGATTTGAAGAGATTTAAATTCCCATGGGCATTTCAATCATGGCAACTCTTGTAAAGAATTAGATTCAAAATCTAATCTTTCATCTTCTTGTTTCTTTGTTTGGTCTCTATAAATAGATGGAATGTCTTGGGGAAATTGATCATGAAGATCATCAATTTCAACAATAGGAGGTGGATTACCCTTTCCTTGGCCCATTTCTCTTCTTGTATGTCTTACAAGAACTCTTGAGAGCACTCTTGAATTGAAAGAGGTGTACCAACATCTGTGGAATTAGGAACAGAAACTTTTGTTGGTGGTGAGTCTTCTCTTTCAACAACTGGTCGAGCCTGTGGAGGTAAAGAAACTTGTGGCTTGTTTACCAACTACTCTAGTCTTTCTAGTAAGCCCTAGAAATGCAAACCTAGTTTGATAGAATTTGTCTCATTGAACAATTGATTGGCCTCGAGCATAGCCTCAGCTAGTTCTACCATTTTCATGCAATTTTTTGTTCGTTCAATCTCTAAATCTTCTCTAGGGTAACTCTTGTCTATGTTTGAGTTGTTAGCCCTTATTGAAGTCGAGTCTAGTAGGCATTGAACATCATGTCCAAGCCTTTCAGGTTGGATCTATGAGAACAAACATTGGTGGTGGTCTATTCATAGTGAGTGGTGGGGTGGGATGAAGTGGAGTGGATGGATTTTTGGCATGCAAGGGGTTTTAAGATGAAATGTGTGCAATATTTATTTTTTTGTCTCTCGGTCTTTCTTCTAATTTGGATAAATTTCTACCCCACTTACAATTGGCTTTCTCCCTAGTATCCTTCAAGGTTCTTGTTTTCCTATTACTAGGCTCAATACCAACAACAATTGCCTATATAGGAGTCACCTTAATGCTACTTGAACTTGAATCCACCATTAAGCCTACCACATTAATTAGTGTAACCTTGGGCTCACTAGAGGGGTTCCTTGGACAATCTCTCAGGAGATGTGCTTTGCCGCACTCAAGTCAAAATCCTTGTATTCTGATGTTTTGTCCTTCATCCCAGAACTGGTGGGTGGGGACATTCAAGAATGAAATGGTCGCCTTCACATATGTGGTCTCATTTGTCTCAATTCGGGCCTGGGGTTCGGATTCATATACATGAAATTGGAGTATTCTAGCTCTCAATTTGGTTCCATAGGTAGTGCCTCATATTGATACGGATAAGTCTCACTATGCTCGAGTGACTCTGTGTAATAAGCTCATGGACTATCTTCATAGGTGTAGTCAGAACTCTAAGCATGAGGGTCATTTTCTGAGACCAAATTGTTCATCGGCACCAATGCTCTATTAGGGTTCTCCTCTACCACTCAATACATACTTAACTGGAATCACATTGGTAGGAGGTGGTGATTGGTTTCCTAGGATCGATTGTGGCCTATAGGGTTCCTAGTATTGTTGTCGGTATTGAGGTTAATATTTTTGTTGTAGCCTATAATATGGTTTTTGGTATGGTTTTTGATACCTACCATGTTGGTAAGGTTGCTGATAAGTTTATCTAATGGCCTACCTATTGTATGCACAATCTTGAGTTGTGTGGTTCGTATATTTTGTCTCTATTATGCAATATTGGCTACTAGGGTTTCCTTGGGGTTGAGCCATGATTGGGCAAACATTAACCATGTCATCTCCTCCACACATATAGCATCATTTCACAAACACCATTCTAGCTATGTGTTGGCCCGAGACTCCTAGCTTTTGAGCTACCTTAGGGGGATGGCTTGGAAATAAAACTTGTAGAATTGTCATAATCTTTATAGATTTTTGAGAGCTCCAGTGCATCATCTAGGTTGTCCTCTATGTCTATGCACATGTGCACACATTTCTCTATGGTTCTAGGTTCCTTTAGGTATGTAAGATCTCAATTTGGCACTTAACAATCCATTTAGAAATAAATCCACTTGTTTGGCTAGTATGGGTAACTCATGAATAGGGCATCTCTCTTTATATTTTCTAAATCATTTACCTGCAAGCCTAATTGTCTTTTGAGTAGTTTGCTTAAAGCTATGAATCAGGGATGAGGTATTGTGTTGGATGCCACTCTTGGAGAACTCAATTATGAAGGCTTCCAATAATTGGTCTATGTTTCTAAATTGTCGTTCCTATAATGGTTAAAACAAATTATAGGATGTGCTCTTGAGGGTCAGACCAAAATCATTATATTGAGTGAACATGTCATCAACTTGTTCAGCTCTCAATACTTGTCTAAACTTTGCTATGTGATCGTATGGATCTCCTGCTCCATCGAAGTAATTTTTCATGGACTTAACCAACTGCATAGGCCTCAAGATCCTAGGATGTTCTCTAGGTCTTGGTAGAGGAAACTCATTTGCACCTCTTTGAAATCTTGGGCCTCTATTTCTCTCCTTATATGTCCTGTCTGTCTCCATTCTTGATCTGTCTCTTCCTACATGGTTGGCAAAACTCACTTCCGGTCTCTCTCTAGCTCTGACTCTTTTAGTTCGATGAGACTAGGATGATCATGCTCCTTGGAGGCCATGGAAAACATTCGATATTGGGTGAAGGAAGACTAGTTCGTCCTTATAGCTGTAGGCATGCCTACCCTGCTCCATAACTAGGAACATCCTCTCTAAAGTGTTATCTAGATAGAAAATCTTGTCTGGTGTCTCTGCATCTTTAAACTCATAAATGATGACTAATCCAACTTTGTTAGGTTGGTCGGGTTTAAACCTTCAAAATACCTCATCACTGCTCATATTCAAGAATAACTCTATGCTCTTATTGTCTTGGGGGATCCACTCTTGGGTGATCACTCTAGTCAAAATAGATTTACCGCTAGGTGTCCTAAGTTCTCTTCCTAGGGTTCCTTGCTCTAGCTCTTCCATTTTCATCTCAGAAATAACACTTCCAAACTCATCTGTCCTGTCAAGTAAGCTTGTGACCACGTACATGGTTCCCTCTTTATCAATGTATGAGCCTTCTTCAAACTTGACCACATGGTGTTCAAGTACCACTGACTGATTCAAATTCCTAATTTGGACAACAGACCTTCTCGAACCATCCTCATAGATAGGGGCACCTAATTGGTTGGTCCTAATATATTCCAGTTGAATCTTATATGGACCTTCTAGTTTTTCTAGGTATGCGACACCACAACCACCAACTGGCATCTCTATATTGTACAACATCTCCGAGTCACTAGTTTCTAAACTAAGCATGTAGGGATAGTCACTCAGTTGTTGGGCCCATGACCTATCTTTTTTATTGATACTAGCCTCAAAGGATATGATGCTTTGTCTATCCTAGCCTAGATGTTTATCTGATCTAGGGTTCATAAGCCTTATCGATTAACCCAGTTTTCCCAAGCATAACCACCTTGTTGTGTTCCTTTGTATCAACCACTTGTCCTTTTTATATTTTACTTTGATTATCACTTCTTGTCCACTAATTTTCATCCTTATGAACACTTAAGTTTTTATCACCACTCAAAGAGTGATCATTTAGTTTCTGTTCTTTTCCCTTTGGGTTTGAAGCAACATTCTCTTACCTATGCTTGAACTTGAGTAATTAGGGTTTCTTGGACTTGATTTGTGCCTAGCATCACCCTAATTAATCACTGCCACTAATCACACTTAGCATATACTAGAAATTGATTGAGAAGGTTTAGAGTTCTTCCAACCTTGACTCTTGTGCTCCAAAAAACGCTCTGAAGTCCAATAAGCATGCTCCCCAAACCTTGCTTTGTTTTGCACTTTACCTTGTTCTAGACACCCTTGAATGTCTCCTAATGGACCTATGAAAGTCCCAAGTTTAGATCAAGCTTTAACTTTAATCTATTTGATAGAAAATTTTGATTGAGGCATTTTTTTAAAGGCCCATTTGCCCCCTTGAATTATTGAAAAGTCCTCCAAATCTCCCTTGGCTTCTTAATCCCACTTGAAGGTCAATTTTGAAATATCCTATCTAAAAGTCAACTCTAGAGCTCAAAAAATGGATTTTGGATGAAAAAGATATGTCAATTTAAGCTCCTAGGGTCAAACAAATAAACAAAACTTCTAAGGATATTTACATACTTGTTTAAGGTAGCCACAATTGTGTGAAAATGTCGTGATTGTCTAAGAGAATCGTGATGTTATGAGAAAATCACAATGTTGTGACAACCAAAAATTCGTGATTTTGAGAAAGTCAGAGAATCGTGATGTTGTGACAACCGGAGAATCATGATTTTATGAAAGTTAGACAATCACGATGCTTTGAGACAATCGTGATGTTGAGACAACCAGAGAATCGTGATCTTGTGAATGATTTTAGACAAGGACTTCCAAGACTAAGGCAATTATGATGCTCTAAAAAATTTTGAATTTTCCACAAAGTTGTGATTTTTTCCACAAGTCACAATTTTTTGAGAGTTTTGGTGGGAACTTTGAAATCGAGCACCAAGGCCTATGTGTCATTCAAACGATCGCGAAAAACACAAACTTGCACATACTCTCTCTCTCTCTCTCTCTCTCTCTCTCTCTCTCTCTCTCTCTCTCTCTCTCTCTCTCTCTCTCTCTCTCTCTCTCTCTCTCTCTCTCTCTCTCTCTCTCTCTCTCTCTCTCTCTCTCTCTCTCTCTCTCTCTCTCTCTCTCTCTCTCTCTCTCTCTCTCTTTGTGTGTCGTAGCCACAAGTGAGAAATGAGATGAAAATAGAGAATATACAATTCAAAAATGAAAAATTTATATGAAGATGAAGATGGGAGAAGATGGTGATGATGATAATGATGATGGTGGGGAAAAAAATCAAACATTAACAAAACGTGACTATTTTTTTACCTTTCAAAGTCCCAAATCTACAATTTTACTGTCACAACGCTCATCCTCGAGCAATGCTCCCCGACAATGGCACCAAAATTTCGTGTTCCCAAGCATGAGCACCACCTTCTTTAGATGTGAGGAGGATATGAAGATCGTGAGGAATTGTGATGAGAAAATGTGAGTGACAAGCACATACATGCACACGCACACACATGCACACAAGGCAAGATAACAAAGATAGAATGGAAGCTTTGATTCTCAATAACTCTCACACTCTTCAAGAATCTCTTTCCCTGACTTGTTAACCTCAAAAATGAGATCTCTGGCTTTTTTATAGTTTTTTTACTAGTTTTGGCTTATTTCAAACCTAATGACCGATCTAATTAAATATTAAGTTCGTGATGCTATTTGAGGGCTCAAATGAGGTCTAAAAATTATGAAATCCAAAACATGCATTCTACCTAGGCTCGTCAAGCTCAAGGACTCGGATTGCACAAATTGGAACTGCAAAAACATGAACTGATGTTTACAATGGTTTTTAGTGATCAAATTCACTGTTTTTATATTGGTTTCTTCTAAAAAGTTGAAATATACTTCTTGGAGTTCCCTACATGCTCCCTCTTCTTGTGTATCCATTCCTTCGATGAATTCCCATGCCTCGTGCCTGACCTTGAGTGCCAATAGTGCACAAAGCACATTGAGGTTCATTAACATTATGTCAGAGATCGTCGTCATGTTAGAGATATTGATTTGTTTTATGTGCCTACACAAGATAATGAGGCATATATATTCACCAAAGCTCTTCCACAAGAAGCATTTTAAGGTTTTTGCAAAGCTTTAGGCTTATTACCTTGTGGGGGCTCATCTATCACTTCATGTATGTGTTTCACATCATTCGATCCTAGGGGGCTTGTTACACTTATGTGTCCCTTGAGTAGCTTGTAGAGACCCTTAAGGATTTTGACTACTAACTTAGGTATAGGAAGGAAAAGTTTAATGTGGTGGCTGACTCACTTTGCCGCATGCCTATGCTCCATGGAGTGAATTTTACTCAGATAACTAATGAGCTACTTGAATCCATTAGAGGGATGTAGGATTGATCTTTCATATACCAAGATTTGGGAAGCCATAGAGAAAAGGGGTCTTGATGCATGGGTTTCCAATGAGGATGGAGTATTGATGGGTACTCAATAAGTATTCAAGTAGAAGAATTACAGTATCTTGATGGATATCTATTTAATAAAGGTAAGTTGTGTCCCTAGAGACTTTGAGATAAGATGTCACATATTGCATGAGTGGGATGTCACACCTAGACACCCAAGACTTAACAAGACTTATGATCATGTTAAGGAGCACTTTTATCGGCATGGAATTCATACGGACATCCTAGAGTATGTGCTTAAGTGCACTAAATGCCAAGTCAGTAAAGCTGCGAGATTGAGGATCGGAGGAGGACTACATTCATTGGATATTCCCAAAGGGAAGTGAGAGCTAATCTCCAGGGATTTTATGGTGGGATCACCTAAGACATAGAGAGGGACGACTCGGTTTGGGTAATCATGGATAGGTTGCCACTTTTGGAGAGTGGTCTTCAAAAGGTTGGATATTGAACTTAGCATGATTATGATCAATCATCCACAAATGAATGGGAAAACAAAGAGAGTTAACCAAATCCTAAAAGGTATGCTTCGAGCATAATTGGATGAAAGGCAAACTAATTGGGAAGATTACTTACCTATTGTAGAGTTTGCATATACTAGAGTGAAGCACTCTTCCACTAGGCATAGCCCGTTTATGCTTATGTATGGGTTTGAGCCAAGAGCTCCTTATGCAATAGGATTGCATCATGAGGAAAGTCAGACTGTAAAGGACTTCTTGGAAGAGATGAACAATATGCTTAGGCTTGCAAAGGATAGCATTAGGAGAGCTCAAGATAGAGTGAGATCATATGATGACCCTCAAAGGAGACAAATCAAATTAAAGGTAGGAGAGTAAGTTTATCTTAGAGTTCCCTTTAGGTCTAAAACCATGACGATAGGACCTTGTCCAAAATTATCCCCTGGGTACTATGGACCATTCCCAATAGTAAAGAGAAGAGGAAATATCGCTTACCAACTTCAAACTACCACATAACGACTAATTCCATCCCATCTTTCATGTTAACTAGCTTAAGAGAAGGCTGGGTGAATCTAAGAACCTCATTCTAGATAGTGAGGTAGTAGAGCCTATCTTCGTTCAATCTATTCCACATGAGCCTTGAGAGCATACACTCTAGGCCAAGAGTCACCTATATAAAAAGTACCTAGTAAAGTGGAAAGATTGTTCAAAAGATAGTGCTACATGGGGAGGGTTAGCACCCTTCAGAAACGATGTTCCAATTCTATGATACCTTCCCAAGTCTCTTCTTAAGGGGAAGGATACAAGAAAACACCATGGAGATATGACCATGTACATTGAATATGTGGGGTTTAGTGGGAGTATCTATTCATATTATGTCTCTCTTTTTCATAGAACCTTCCAACACCACTTACGAAGACAAAATTGGAGTTAAGAGAAAGGAAACATTGCACATGAGAGTGGGTATATGAACCCACATTTTGAATGGACATATGAAGACAAAATTGGAATTAAGAGAAAGGAAACATTGCACATGAGAGTGGGTATATGAACCCACTTTTCGAATATTATGTGGACTCTCACATGAGTGCAATGTAGAGACCATATGCGTGTCTCTTATATATATATATATATATATATATATATATATATATATATATATATATATATATATATATATATATATATGTATATATATATATGGATAGATAGATAGAAAGAAAGGGTGAGAGAAAGAGATGAATGAATTTAGGACGTTATATAGACACACGCATCTCCGTGCGAACCTATATGATTTTCTATTTATCTTCGTCTTCATCATTTTGTGTTTTCGCATACGCACAAAACGGAAGGGATCATTAAAAGCATTCGACATGTGGCTTTGACTTCTACCCACTTGGTGAGATATTCTATGGCAAAAAGGATGTATTCTACATGGGAGCTTCTAGCTCGGGGATTTATAATCCTACAAAATGTATAGCAAAGTACGTCCTCCCATTCATATGTTCTTAGTGGAATTTCGTCTTTTCTTATTGGATATTGAGCTCCTTGACACATGTCAAAACATTTCACATTTAGTCTTGTCTTATTGGATATTGAGCTCTTTGACATGTCAAAACATCTCCAATATTCGTAGATAATCACTCTCATGAATACATGATCTCGAATATCCAATATGCTTGTGCTTCCTGTTCTAGACTCCTTTGCCAAGATAATGTCATCTCTTTAGGTAAAGTCTTCGTTTATAAGTCAACTAAAAAGGTACTCCAATCTCATATTCATAACACTCCAATCTCGTATTTGTTACATATTCAATTTCTATTGTCCTCCAATATACCCCTACTCTCTTCAATGTTTAGAGAGCTCTGAGTTTAGAGTAGTGTTGCCCTAAGGTAGCTTCATGAGCTAACTGCAACCACTTATTATGTTCCTTCTTTGTCCACACAAAAAAGTTAAGATTCCTTGTTCATGTTGTTTGTAAGTACTTCTTGCTAATATATGATACTTCTGAGATCTTATTACATCGTTCTCTTGTTTCCTTACTATGGAATTCTTGGGTTCATATGTCAAGATTGGCATTAGTTGTTTTTCAAATATGCATCAAGAAGATCAACTAGCACACCTTGCAAGGATTCTACTGACGTGAGTCATGAAAGGTGATCTAGTCGGAGGTGGGCCTTACGTATCCTAACAACTACTTCAAAATCCTACTCCATTAGTAAGAGAAGCCATCTTACTAAGCATCATGTATTGCAAGGTTTGTTGACCAAATATGAGAGCCCTTGATGATCCATGAAAAACTTGAACTTGTTGGTCCTCACCACAATGGAGAGGCCATTGTTCTTCATTCACAACTATATCTGTCGTTGCTAAAGTTTATGCCCAAAAACTCATTTAGAAATATCATAGGTGCATAGGTTGGGCCATGTATTGATCTAGTGTTCTCCAATGCACTTGTGTTTCTAGCCTCCACAATTACACATCCGTAAGTGGGTTTCCTCATGCATCCATGAAGGATCTGAACCTATAGAGTGTACTAACTCTGTGTCCTCTTCAATCTTGTGGATGGGATTCCATTGTAAGGGTAGGACATCCCTATGTATAATCCTAGAAATTAACCTTACTAGTCGCCCCTAGGTGTTTTAAGTACAAAGAATTGGTTCCCCAATCTTGCATTAGTTGCAATTATCTCATGAAGGGTCTACCTAAGATCATTTCGTAAGCATGCCTTTTCCAAATTTACACATGGTGTGTTCAAACTCTACATCACAAGTGGAGAGTGATCCCTTCTAACAATCCTAATAGTTTTACTATATGTCCGTCTTTTATTGCATTTTTATTCTCATGGGTTACAAAGTTGGTTTACCCCACTGTTTCCATAGGGATGTGGTCATAATGGCAACTCTTGCTTCAAAATTTAGGATTGCGCTAGTTGTATATCCTTGGTACATGATATGAATATAAGTGTTTCCTTCTTCTCGTCCGCTCATATCTCCTATATTGTCTATTGGAATCTCAAGGACTTTCCTATTGGATACTACCTTTGAGTGGGAATTAGCAAGTTTTAGCACTTGGTTTGTAACATGTTTCCATAGCTTTGGCTTTACTTTTAAGAACTCTTCTAAAGTGAGATGGCAATGCACCTTAATGTTTCTTACAACCTTAGTGTTCTTAGGTGTAACTGAATCTTCATTCCTTATCAATATCGTGGGGGCTCCCTTTTAAATGGATCCTAGCCTTGTTTTTTAAGCTTCTCCATGTATTGTTTTAGTGTGTAATCCACCTATGATTAGCAACAATCTAAAGCACCAGGTAAAATACCTAAATTACATCAGATTACATGAAATAGAATAGATGCTGGACTGCAAAAAATCTTACTTCAAAAGAAATCATGATTTCTTTCAGTAGTGAACTAGTTCCAGATCAATTCTGGATCGTATTCAGAAAAGTCCAAAATAATGAAATCAATTGATGTGCTGTCAAAAATTGTAAGCATGAATCAAGCATACTTATTAAAAACCTCTACAAGTGCTGATTAGAGGTCATTTCATTTCAACGAAAAGATGCTTCAAATCTCCATAATCAAAGATTCACTTCACTGTTATTCTGTCAGAAATATAAGACTTAACTGGTTTGAAAAGTCTCATTCAATAGACACCATTTCAAACTGCCTGCTAATGGCAGTTCTCACTCTTCAACAGCCTCCGACTTCCAACCTGAAGACAACCTTGCACAGCTACTTCTTTACATGTCAAACGCGTAGTCAGTACCGCTTAACGAATTCATGTAAATACAGATCAGGTCTGTACTCATCATAATACCACCAAGACTCAAACAGTGTGGTCAAAACGCACAATACTACGCTACAAGAAAGTAGACAGGAATCCAATCTACCCATTTCAATAGATATGAACGTTATCCTACTTAAAGCATAAGCACACAATGGGAGCGATTCCAATCAAAAACCCAGTACGACATATATCTGGCATACTTCAAAATAACCGCTAGAATCATGGCATACTGTATGCTTGGGAAACACGTGAGTCTGGCCAACCCAAACCTACATGTTGAGTCGGCACCAACAAAAAGGAAGATAATTAATGACATGTTCAAAATTCCTACTCTGGTAATAGGGGAAAAAAAAAACAAGTACGAAGATAATTCCTAATGCACAAGGCAGGTAACTTGCTATCTCAATAAACTTATGTAGACATCTTCCATATATACATTAACAGTATTTAAAGATAAACAACTATTTGACAACTGCCTTGTACCAAGGGTAAGTTCAGAAATATCACAAAGATAAAGGCATTGAAGCATTATACATAGCAATAATATTAAGAATGGATACAAATCAGTTCTACATAATGCACACCTAAATCTACTGAGAAAATACTAATACAGTTGTAGCAAGAACTTAGAAATAGTTTGTAACTATCCGAAATAAACACTCAAAATAAACTTCCAGATGCGTTTGGGAATCAAATACAAACACAAAAAATAGCAAATGCAATTAAACGTGTTTCGCGTACTGTAAAGAGAGCTTCATAGAAGAATCTCACGTTCAACTGTCATGAACAAGGGAGACCCACATCAGTCCTAAGACCAGAGATAACAATAAGTCACATACATTTTTGCAAGTAGATAAGAAACGCGGGGGGGGGGGGGGGGGGGGGGGGGGGGGGGGGGAGGAGAGAGAGAGAGAGAGAGAGAGAGAGAGAACTAAAACCATCATGTTTGATCAAGAACATCCATGCATATACAGAAAGCGGGCATTGAAACCATTACTATGTGACTAAGCAGAAGACTGCCTGATGGCAAATGCCACAATCGGCAGCCCATCGAATTTTGTTCTTGATTGCATTAACAACAATCCAATCTAATCACTTTCGACCAAAATTCAGGTGGTTGGATGAAGATTTCAGCTACTATGTTAGTAAAATTAGAATGCCCAAAAAAAGCTCAGTTCTGAGAGCAGTTGTCAAGAAGACAACCAGGAACATGACATGACACATGGTTCATCAACGCCATGATAATTTCTGCTATTTCCCCTGCATTAAGGGTCGCCTGCAAATTTTAAAACACGCAAACATAGACAGCAAAGTGTGCACATGGTCAAATGGAATGCACGTTTCACTGCATCCCATTCGACCATGACAATCACTGGGGCCAGGAATATGACATTAAAAATGGTTCATCGACGCTATGATTATATTGGCTATTTCCCCTGCACTGTAGGTATTCTGCGAAATTTAAAACACACAAGCATAGACAGCAAAGTATGCACATGGTCAAATGGAATGCATAAATCGGACATAACAGATACAAAAGCCTCATTTTCAAAGAACTGTTAGGCAAGGACGCTCAGTTTCGTAGCAGTTCAGGGTTCGTCCATACAACAGACCAAGGTTCACGATTAACAGAAGTGTAAGCAAAGCTACATGTCCCATGAAAACTCTAACACTGATCAATTTACCACACTGATCCCGAAAAATGATTGGTACAATAAATGCCTTCAAAATTGAGCCTTCATGACACAGATGCGGCTCTAATCTGTTTGGAGGGAGCTGTCGTTCCTGAACCAAACCAGAAGACATTCAAAACTCAAAATATAATGCAGTATAGTTATTCATGCCTAAATTCCAAACTGACCCTCTCTGAAATTGTTCTTGAATCTTCGAGGAAGATGCCGAAGATGTCGCATTCTTCCAGTCCCCGTAGTTTTTCTCCTTATGGCCTTTACACTCCAATTATCTGTTAACAAGGACGGAACGAATTAAACCTTCAGTAAACGATTTACAAAAATGACCAAATCATTTCACTCACAGTGCCTGATACGCTTGGCGGGATAAGCGCAAGCCGCACAACGGCTCTTCTGAATGTGGAAACTTGTGCGGCCACATCTCCGGCACAGAGTGTGAGACTTGTTCCTCCGCTTTCCAAAGCTCCCTGTCCCCTTCCCCTGATCACACCAGAGTCGACGGGTAGAAACGCGGATGTCAAGACCGCTACATACAAACGCATGCATGCAAATGACGAGCCTCTAGGGAGATAGAAGACATACCATCCTAGGTCCCCCCCTCGGAACCTCGCAAAGAGCAGCTGCGACACTGACGAGCTAAACGTGCTCGAAAGTACTTATAGGAATCCCTAATGCATGACGTCACATAAAAATTAAGAGTGCTCCACACAGAGTGGCGATACACTTTGTGCTGCCAAAAAAAAATTCATTCGATGGTGGAAAAGCTTGAGTGCTCCACACAGAGTGGCGATACACTTTGTGCTGCCACATGGAAAAAAATTCATTCGATGGTGGAAAAGCTTGAGCGTTATGGGTTTACGTCATACATTCTTTGCTTATTGTTGAAACCAGGATACGTTGCATGTCTTCTCCGCCTCCCAAATCATGATATTTCTCCTAATCAGGATCCAATCTTCTTTCATAGGCTGCTTTGTTTCGAGCGTCAAAAATCATGGGATTGTCCTTATGCTAGACCCAATTTTTCCTATCCTTATATAAGATTCCCTAGTCACAAAGCCATTCTTTTCTAAATCCATAGTCATATTCGTTTCTCATGAATCTTCGGAATATCATGTACTAAGAACCATATAGATCCTTCTTTTGAAAGCCTAAGGATGTATAAACGAGAAAATCCAATTAAAAGTATCATATGATTTCACAATAACACTTTCTAGAAATACAAAAATTTGATTTCTAGATACAAGCTTCTCATTACTTATTGTTTCTAGTATCTTGTTACATTGCTAGTCTTTTCGATTGCAAGCATGGTGTCTTCTCGGTTTGATGACATTGACTTTCTAAGGTGGAAAGATCAACTGTGGCATATATTAGTTCATGCAGGGTTACACATGTATGTGCATAGAGATGCACAAAGGCCTCGTGACATGCCCACCCACATATGGATGGATATGGATGCATTGGCTAGCTCCACTATTCGGTTGTAGCTTGTGGATTCTATTTACGACTATGTGATGTATGAAGAGATGAGTAGTGTCGTATGGCAGAGACTACATGATATGTATGCAAATCCATTGACTCATGGGAGACATAGAACACATCAATGACTTTGATGTTGACACTATGGTCGTGAGGGCCGTACTCGATGATATTGCTTTAGGCAAATGTGAGGATGTTAGCGACATGCATATGATGCAGGCCAACTAGTGGTTTTAGGAGAGGCTTTGGCAAATGATTATGTCAGTGATGGTGATATCACTTTCTCCTATGATTCATCTTAGGATTCCTCTTGTTCATTGGATGGAACGCATGTAACTTGGTTGCTTTATGCATTATACACTTTTTATGTTACTCCACATTGTGAGTGGTTTTGTCGATTCTCAAGTGAGAGTTGTGCATGTGTGCACATGCCTAATGGTATGGCACATGACATTTGAGGGCACACGATGTATGCTTATGCTACCTATTGAAGCATCATTTACACTCAGACATGTACGTTATGTGTCATCATTCCCTATGAGCTTGATTTTAGTTAGCCAGTTATAGGAAAGCAGATGTTATGGATTCCTTAGTGAGCATCATTTTCAATTGCATTCGGGACATCTTATGCTTATTAGAGGTGCTAGGATTACATGTGAGAGACAATCTTGTCTATAGAGCATGATTTTCTTGATCATGTGCATGCTCATGCACCGCACACTTTGGATGATCATGTGGATGCTTTAGTGCATGATGTGGATGCTCACATAGAGCATTATGATGATACTCTATTAAATCTTATTCATCAAATGGACCTTGGTGTTGAGGTTGTGCAATTAGCTCATGTGGGGCATGTTGATACACTTGGTGTGGTAGAGTAGGATAGCTCTTACGATACACAACGTTTGGTAGAGCATATTAGCTCTATGGGTGCAGAGCTAGACATGTCCTTGGTTGAGAAGATGGCTAATTTGGATGTTGAGGAATCAACAATAATGTAGTCATTCTTGTATTCGCTCATGTGAGATGTGGACATGGATATGTCTGAACATGCCTGAATGCCTTAGATCTAGGCATGGCTAAGTTTCTTCAGCATTTGAAAGTCTGATGCTTGAGTTGTTATAGTCGAGACCAGACATTGCAGTTGCTATAAGAGCATTTGCATTTGGAGTTTTCAATCATTAGAACATGGCAGTATTTCATGACTATGAAGGTTTCTTCGAGAGCTCATCGCCATGTTATGTGGATACTTGTCAAGTGGGAGAAACAAAAAACTAGAGGTTATGCCAAGGTAACCGCCCACCCACTACCTATGCATCAGAATTTAGCCAATGGATATGTGATGTCACTTGGCATGAGGACTCTTTCATAAGTCATTTGAGATGGGGCTTAAGAGATTATGTGAAGGACCTTCTACTCACAGTGTCAAAGTTCAAGACTTTGAATGAATACATCATCCAAGCTATTCAATGTTATAACCTCCTTTTTGAAAGAAAACAAGAAAAACAATTAGAAGAAAGGCCTCACCAATGGACACTCTTCCATCCAACTCCTAAAGAAGATTCTATGTATGAACCTATGCAGATAGATTAACTAGGTTTCAACCCCTAACCCCATAGGAGAAGTAGAGAAGGAGAGATAACAAGTTATGCATCTATTGTGGAAACCCTCGGCATATTGTAGTAAATTGCACAAACAAAATAACAAACTCTAGAATTGTAGCTTGTAATAGGGAAAAGTCCAGTTGTGAAGGTGTCACATGGAGTATCATATATGAATAGGGACTAGAGGTGAGACCCTCCCCTTATTCATAATGAGTATGAAACTTACATGACTGCCAAGTGGCACTCATGTGAGAAGCCTTGAGTATGGACCCATATTGGGTATGTATGAGAGAGAGAGAGAGTAATAATTGAGCTATCATGCGGCTGGGCAATTTTTCCAAGACATAGAACTCCATGTGTAATGTCTGTGTGTTACGGTCTCGAAGTGTGTGCAGGGACGATGACAAAATTTGGGGAACTCATCGGAGCACTACACTGGTATCGGAGCGGTTAATGGTCAACCTGTTAATGGAGGCGTGCGCACATGAGAACTGACAGGACGACAGAGCCGACAGGGCGACAGAGCCAAACATTCAGGCACGCAGGCATCCGCCAGCCCACGGGGGAGCTTTGCTCCTCCTTCCCCACTCTAGGATGAAAGAGCCTATCTAAAAGTCTTGGTTATATAGGCAGCTTATCGCCTGGCATGCCCATATGTGGGATAAAAGCCTCCTCAATCGACAGTCCAAGTGCTTTTCGTTTTGACAGTGAATTCAAGCTAAGTAAGGAGGTAAATTTTCAAAAAAAAATTGGAATTTTGGAGCGGAAAGGTGATGCTATGAGCCAAATTTTTGGGAAAATTATGATGCACCTATGTATTATGGGCTATGGGCTTTGGGTTGTTTCAAAAAAGCTTCAGTCCCTCAGTTTTGAGCTTCTCAAAGTCACTCCTCCAAGAAGACTAGCATTTTCACTTCTTATTCTTGACCTACTCAGCTTCTCCGCACCATAGCTTGCTCATACGATATCGGATTTCAAAAATCTTGGTCACATTTTAAAGCTACACTCCTAAGCTTCACTCAAAGACCATTGATGATGGATTTGGATGAGATTTGCCCCACCAAAGTCTCTCTGCAGTGCTTCAGCAGGAACTATGTGGCCATTCTCGGGCCTAGTTTTTCGCCATCCGGTGTCCAAATTCACTTTTTTCACTTGGGATAGTCTCAAAATTTTGAAGTACGGGTGCTGCGCTACACTTCTTGGACTGGCAAGGATTGATAAATCTCAAAAGTTGCTCAGTTTTACTCAATTCGCCCAGTTGGGGCTATTCCCACGTGATTTTGGCATTGTTTTGGATGGTTTATGGTGTTTAGAACCTTCCCGGACCAACCGGACATTTCCAATTTTTGTTTGGGCCTGGCGAGGACTCAAAGTCAGCGACCTAAAGCTTCAAGGATCATTTGGATTTCACTTCGGCAGCTCAATTTTGTAACAGGGAAGTGCTCTTGTGATATATTTCTCTTCTTCTTGCATATTTGAGCTTTACTTCCATTCATTTTCATATACTCTAGTTAGCAAACGGGGGAAGGGAAGAAAACATGGAATCTAAAGGCAAACAAGTAGTTGAAAAGACTTCTCCATCTAAAGAGCAACTAGAGGATCCTGATTCTAGAATGGAAGAAGTAGAATTAGGGCAAGAAATAGAAGAGAACCTAGAAGAAAAAGAGCCTTCATAGGAAGAATATACTTATGAGGAACTTTTAGATGAATTTGTCACCTGTGACCAATTCATAGACTTGAAAGAGAAAGCCCTTAAATTAGAGAAAGATCTTGGTAGCATCACATCTCTTATACAGCAACTTAAGTCTCAAATGATCTCACTTGAGACTAGTGTCACCTCTTTCCTAGCTAGAAAGGAAAGAGAGACCCCTCCTATTCCTCTGGAGCTCACTAGGAAAGATATTCTCTTCCTAGTAAGCACAAAGGAGAGAGCTCTAGGGAAGCTCCCCTCCTGAAAGACTTGAATCCACCTACCTTTCCGGGGGATGACGGAGATAGGAACAAGGATGCAATCTACATTTTTTTACAAAAGTGGCATGATTTGCATCAATTGAAGGGCACCCTACCAGAGTACCGTGTGCTAGAGGCGAGTCTCTCCCTCGGCCCGTGTGCTTACAAGTGGTGAATGAGTCTTAAGGAGGCGAACTCTATCCCTACTGATTGGACTTAGTTTGAGACTCTTTTTCTTAAAGAGTTTCTTCCTAAAAATGAGGAAGAGAGGAATTGGGATGAGTGGGATAGGATTACACAAAGAGGTAGGCCTCTTTCAGTCTACCTATCCCACTATAGAGAGATCATTTTGAAACTTAAGGGCTTAGATGATTTCCAGAAGACTATAGGGTTTGTTAGGGGCTTAGATAAAGCTACAAAGAGGGAAGTCAGAAGGAATGCACCTAAGACATTTGAGGAGGCGATCAAGTATGCACAAATATATGAGGACCATAACTGTCCTCAGTATACTCCTATGGAGATGGATCAGCCCCTCAAGCCTCTTAGTACGACTAAATTCAAGAAGAAGTTTCCTTTTGGGAAAAACAAAGTTTTTATTAAAAAGCAAAGATCAGAAGGGCCTAGATTATCCACAGACTAGTTTGAGAGGGCCAAAAGAGAGAACTTGTGCTTTAGGTGCCTATCTCCTAGCCATTCATAGTGGAACTGTCCACCCAAGAAGGGGGAAGAAAAGAAGAAGGGACCAGAGTCTAGTACGGCCCACAAAAAGGGCAAAAAGGCAGTCCACCTAGTGCAGACCCTTCCTATTCATGGAAGCTCTAGCTGCAAGGGGGTGGAGGTGATGCACGAGGATATAGAGCACACCTATTGTTTGACTCAGTCATTGTGGTCACTGTAGTTTGGACCACATGACCTAGTTAAACTGCATGGTAGTGTATACGGGACGAGGGTGCGGGTCATGATAGATGACTCTGCTACTCATAATTTTATAAACTATGCTTTGGTCAAGAAATTAAAGATTCCCCAGTAGCCTAGTGCACATAAATACATTGTATCTATGATGCAAGGGCAAGATAAAAGAATATGGGATACTATGGTATCCAATTTGGAAGTCAAGATGCAAGACTATACAGATTTTATGGACTTCCAAATTATGAATATGGAAAGGACAGATCTAGTCTTAGGAAGAGAGTGGCTATGGGGGTTGGGAGACACGCTAGACCATATATTATAATGTCATGTACAATTAACCCACAGGCATGTATTTTTTTAATTTGCACATAAAAGCATCACAAAAATTTTGATATTAAAAAATTGGTTCAGGGAAAACTCTATTATAAGTAGTAGTAAGAAATAAAACTTCTGCAAGAGAGCTAGATAACAAGTAGTTCCCAAGAAAGCCCCAAAACACCAACACCCAAAGGTGTATCAATCTTAAATAGATTCTCAGTATTGGAATCTGAAAATCATTAGTAGATGCTTAGGCTTAAGTTGAGGCTAAGGTCTCTCAAGAATCTATAAGGTAAGCCAATGATCTTAGTCGATAATGAATTAGATGTTAAGATAAAAAATAATTCTTTATAATTGTCACCCAATCAACAAGAATTGATCAAACTTAGAAAATCTTGCCCAAGAAGTTGCAATTGGAACTACTATAGATTTTTCCCAAGTACTGGCAATAAGCTCATGAATGATTCATGACATAAGAAAAGAGTTACCTCTTAATGCATAAAATCATGAGTAGGATTGGATTTTTGGAATCATATGTTTCCAAAATAAGAAATAAAGAGGTATAAGGGTCTAGACATATACCCTAGATATTTGGCCTAAAAAGTTCTTTGCAAGAACTAATAGGTGTGAAATGAGGATATAACACCTTGATCATACCTCTCAAAATTGGCTCCAACAAGGGTTAGAGAAAGGAACATTCGAAATAATCATGAAAGCATTCAAGGCATAAGAAAGAATGTAAAAAATAAGATCTATTTATGTGGATTTGAGAAAGTGTCCACTGCTATGGGACAATGGAATGATAACTCCCTTTGAGAACTTTTCTTTGATGGCTAGAAAGAAAAGAACTCATCATTCATAAAAACCATCAATCAAGTTATCCCTTTTTTAGGAAAGCACATAGGGCTAATGTACCTATACTGAAAGAAAGGATAATGAAATGAAAAGAGAGTTTTAGTCTCACATTCATAACAAAAGTGAAGCCTGTAAAGTTTCATCAAGTTAAAGTTTTGAATCTATTCTAGGTTCAAGGGTAATGATCCTTTGAACCAAGTTGGACTAAGGCAATTCAAGTTTGAAAAATGCAATTGCTAGAAGCAACTCAAGAAATTCAATCTCCTGATTCAAAGCAATGCATATGAATCAAATTCCAAATAAGGAAGTCTTAAGAGATCGAATAAAGGAAACATCAGCTTAGTTGAGTTGAAGCATAAAAAGTTTTGAGTAAAGGAGAAATTTGATCAATGGAAGCTTGGTGGGTCTACACACCAACATTGATACCAAATTAATATCTTGTGGTTGGATGATGTTTACTTTTACTCTAAGGATATTTGTGAGAATCCAATTTACTTCTCTTAAAGATAGATAAAATGCTTTAGTATCTTGTTGAAATAGATCTTTGATAATTTAAAATATTGAGTCACATAGAGTTTGACTCAAATTAGTTTAAGTTATCTTAGAAGTTTAAATTGGTGGCACAGAGTTTCATTTCTTACTCCCTTCTTTCCAAAACCTTTGGATGTGACTTAGATAAAGTGTTTGACCCATTTTGATAAAGGTTAGGGTTAGTCAGTTGGAATAGAACATCCTAGATAGATGTTCTATGTAGAACCCATTCAATCTTCAAATATGCTAAGTCTAAGTTGACACATACATTTGAGTTTAGTCCAATGGATACAAAAATATTTCATAGTTCTCTAAAATATTTTAGAACACTCTAGAGAGAAAAGAGATAGGAATTGCTCATGATCCCAAGAAGTTGAAGCAAAATATCTAAGAAAAGTGTCTTAAGTAAAAAAAAAGTTCGTTTTTTTATTTTCTTTGGTCAAATTGAATTGAAGATTATCCAAAAGTGTATGAGACACTTCAACCTATATTTTTTCAAGGATTTTTGAGCCAAATGGGATAAATTAGTCCTCTAGTATGGTGGTAAATCAAAACAAATGTTGGTTGGAAGTGGACCATGGTACAAACATCTAAGCTAGATGTTTGGGTCAACCTAAAGTTACAACTCCAAAGAAGATTCAAATGAAATAGAAATTCTCAAAGTCTTATCAATGATAGAAAACCCACCCCAGTTGTTAGGTCCATGTGTTGGTGATGTTCAATAATGGATGTATATCCTAAATCCAACCATTTCACATGTTAGTGCCAAGATAGCACATAGAGAAAATAGTCAATTGGCCAAGGATGGTTTTTTATCCATCCCTATCATTCATTTCCTGCTTTGCACTAGAACCAATTTGTCAAGTTCAAATCCAAATGGTGTTTTGAATCATTTGGACAAGGATTAGATAGTAGATTCCCCTCTTTTGGAATACGAGGAGAATCCCACCACATAGACGAAATATGTTCTTCAAGACTAGAGCATGAGGCTAGGGGTATGCCTATAGTTTTTATATGTTGATATGTTTTAGTGGTGATGTGTGTGAACACATTTAGGACTATCAAGGAGTTCCAATTCACTAGTACAAGTGCCTCGAAGTCTCCTATAGGTTTAGCAGATCTCGATAGGGTAGTTTTGTTAAACTTTTTGAGATACAATCATTTTTTGGCATCAAGGTATTTAATCAATGGTCATGGCTTAAAGCAATGATGTTTGTGTTGATATATTTTAGTAATGATGTGTGCAAACACACTAGGACTATGGCAGCACTTTTTTTCCCTCTTTAGGATGTCCCCCCTTGTAAATACACCTATAACCCTAAGGGGTCACTTATCTTTGTACATTCACTTGGTAATACATTTAGTATTGTGTGTTGTGCCCCAAGCTTCTTCTTCTTCCTTGTGCTATTTTCCTGCTTTCAAAGACCTCAAACTCCAACAATTGGTAGCAGAGCAAGTTGTCGCTTCACCTAGGGTGTCATTGGCACCCCTTCGGTCACAGTCTCAGAATCACAAAAAAATTGGTGAGCATACTCAAGGTGATTTGGAGTTCAAAATTGCTTCATTTTGTGGTGTCAGAATTTTGATATGAGCTCTTATCAGCCTCCGAATGCACTATTGTAGCACCTGTGTAGGCAATTTTGTCCTTTTGTGCCAAACATATATACAAGTTTTAGTTTGCCAATACAAGCGCCTCAAAGTCTACTATAAGTTTAGTAGACCTCGACAGGGTATGCAAATTTTTGGCATGCATGCTTTGGTCATCTAAATTTTGCTAGCTTGTTATGCCTACAAAAATCTGAAATGGTTTTCTCTCTATCCAAACTTGAGGCATCTGGTAAACATGCCTATGAAGGCTGTATTTTGGGCAAAATGCAGCTCCTTCCCAAAAGATGGTTCAATACAAGGTCCTTAGAAATTGCATCTTATTCACAATGATGTCTGTGGTCCTATACAAACACCTTCTTTTTGGAATTACCTTTACTTCATGACTTTGATTCATGATTTTTCTAGAGATGCATGGGTGTGTCCATTAAAAGAAAATTTCAACGTGTTTATGTGATTCAAACAATTTCTGTTTTTGCTTGAAAATCTAGTAGCACGTAAAATGGGCAACCTCCATTCTGATAGAGTGGGGGAATACATGTCTTCTAATTTTAATGCATTTTTGGCTGAATGTGGGATAAAACATCAGTGTACAATATCACATACACCTCAACGGAATGCAATTGCTAAAAGAAAGAACAGGTCCCTCATGGAGATGGTGAGGTGTATGGTCAATAATCAAGCTTTACCACATAGCTTTTGGCCTGAGGTTGTTATGTGTGCAACATATTTACTTAATAGGTGTCCCACCAAAGCAGTGCAGTCACTCCATATGAGGCTTGACATGGTCACAAGCCATCTGTTGCTCATTAGTCTGTCTTTTTGGTTGTCTGGCATATGCATTAGTGCTTGAACAACAATGTAGAAAGTTCGATGATAAAGCAATAAAATGTATTTTTGTTGGGTACAATTTTGAAAGCAAAGGCTATCATCTATATCATCCATAGACTAAACTACATTTTAGTTAGTCGTGATGTTGTTTTTGTGGAATATGCAATTCAGCCATTATTTTCATGTACTAAGGAGACATGAGTTAGCTCCAAAGATGTGTATGACACTTTGGTACCTCTTTTTATAGGTGGACAATCAAGAGATAGTCCAAATGAGGAAATTTTCTAGCCTTTATAGGTTTCACATGATGATGCAAATCATTCAATTTTTTATACAGACTTACATGATGCACTTGTTGATGAGAGGGATGATATAGAGGAGGAAATAATTATGCCCAAATGGCTGGTTCAAACTTTGCAAGATAGAAAATTAGATGCACCTCCAAATGACTAGTGCTTATAGCATCTGTGCATTTGCAATTCATCATGGTTGGAATCTACATCAGTAGGACATTAAAACTACATTTTTGAATGGGAACTTGCATGAGAAAGTGTATGATTTTTTAGCCCCATGGTTTTGTGTAGAAAGGGCATGAAAACAAAGTGTACATGTTGAAAAAGGCATTATATGGTTTGAAGCAAGCACCACATGCTTGGTATGAAAAGATACATGCATACTTGATTGCACATGGTTTCGAGAACAGTCCAACTGAGAGCACCTTATATGTTAACTATGGAAATGATGTGCTTATGATCATTGTTGTCTATGTTGATGACATGCTGCTCATTGGTCCTAATGAGAAGCATATTACTGATTTTAAGGCTGATTTGCATGCCTCTTTTGAGATGTTAGATTTGAGGCATTTGCATCATTATTTGGGCATTCACTTTATGCAATTTGATGGTGGAATCGCTTTGTGTCGAACAAAATATATCGACACATTATTGTAGTGTTTTGGCCTTGAAGATTGAAAACCTATTGCCACTCTTATGGAAATAGGTTTAGGGTTGAGTCTTCATGATGCTAGAGATGCATTTCACATTGTTCTCTATCCGCAAGCTATTGGATGCTTGATTTACTTATGCATAACTTGGCCTAATATTCAGTTTGTTGTCTCT
This sequence comes from Ceratopteris richardii, assembly GCA_020310875.1. Lineage (NCBI taxonomy): Eukaryota > Viridiplantae > Streptophyta > Polypodiopsida > Polypodiales > Pteridaceae > Ceratopteris > Ceratopteris richardii. The sequence goes on along the minus strand of CM035422.1, from coordinate 173,468,240 downwards.
GAGATGAGCAGGTTTATCCATTGCTTAGATTTCAACCATTGGAAGATGGTTAAGTGCATCTTTCACTACTTGAGTGGTACTTGGCTACTTGGATTGTGTTATCCCAAGGCGATCACTACCACCAAATTTACATGCTTTTCCTGACTCACATTGGGCTGGTTGCTATGAAACTCGTGTATCCACTAATGGTTTTTGTTTCATGCTTGGTAGCTCATGCATATCTTGGTTGAGCAAGAAGCAGCCTATTGTAGCCATTTCTAGTTGTGAGGCTGAGTATAGGGTAGCTTTCACGGTGATTGTTGACTGTGTAAGGTTTTGGTTGATCTGGATGTTGTTCATTCTTCTACCACCACCATCTTCACTTACAGTCAGAGTGCATTATCAATTGCGATGAATCTTGTGTTCCATGCGCACAAAAAGCACATTGAGGTGCTTTATCATTATGTCAGAGAGAGGTTCTCTATTGCGGAGACCAATTTGGCATATGTGCCCACATAGGCTAACATTGTAGATCTTTTCACAAAGGTTACCTTGGGAAAACTTTGAAGCTTTTCGCAAAGCTTTGGGCTTTCTTCCTTTTGTGGATTGATCTCTTTTCACATAGCTTGGCACTTCCTTATACATGAGTGCCATATCCTTGTTCATTGCATCACTCCTATGGGGGATTTGTTGATATTTTGGTAGTGATGTGTGTGAACACACTAGGACCATTGGGGTCCTTTTTTCCCTCTTTAGGAGGTTTTTTACCCCTCGCTTGTAAATATGACTATAACCCTAACGAGTCACTTATTTTTGTACATTTGCTTGGTAATACATTCTGTATTGTCTGTTGTGGTCCAAGTGTCTTTTTCTTCCTTATGTTGTTTGCATGCTTTTGCAAACCTCAAACTCCAACACTCTATGTTGGCTATTGGGGACAAGTTGGATGGCACTAATTACCCATTATGGGCATATATGATGCATCATGGATTGGTAGCAAAAGCACTATGGAATACTGTGTAGGGTATTGAAAAATGTCCTACTACACCTATGAATATAGTTTTCGATGGTGATACAGATGGCATTGAAGATTATGATTTTCAAATTCATGTTCTTGTTGCAGTTCCTATTGCATCTACTATAGAGCAACTTCATCGAGATGGCAAAAATGCTCAAGCACATGCATTTATAGCTTTGTCTATCAAATGTGCCATTATCCCTCACATTCACTCTTGCAAAATAGTAAAGGATGCTTGGGATACACTTATCACTTTATACTATGCAAGAAATGAGGATTGTGTTGCTTACCTCCATAAACAATTGGAGAGTGAGCATATGAATGAAGGAGATTCTATGGACAATTTTTTGACAAAGATCAAAGATATGAAGGATCATTTGATTTTTGTTGATGAAGTCTTGCCAAATAGTTCACTTGTGAAGACTCTTCTTAATGGCCTTCCATATTCAAATATGATTTTTGCTTCTACTCTTTGATTGATGATGAAAGGCAATCCAAATGCCTTAACTTCTACGGAGTTAGTCTCTAATTTGTTGTAAGAAGATCGCTCTAGATAGAATAGGTCCATTATGCCCGTTGCAGATCAAGCTTTCTTAGCTAGTCAGAAGGGCAAATGTTAATGGAGCTCATCTACTAGTATGCGGAAATTTGCTAATGTTGCATAGTAGCGAAAGGAAGACAAAGATGAGAAGAAAACAAAAAAGCAAAAACAATTTTGCAAATACTACAAGGGAAATGATCATGTCATAAAAAGTTGTCCAAAATTGGCAAAGACAAAAGAGGCTACAATGGTTGTTGCATAGGCCTCTACACCTAACACACAGTCTGGCGGTCTTGTTTTGAATTATTGACATCATTAATTTGTAACCACCCTTGAACATCTATACAGGAGGGCTTGGACACATGCATCCTTAGTCTTGCCAATGCCAATCTTGGGATCTCAAGGAGATGACATCTCCAAGAAAGTACTTTCCCAGTTCTAGTTCAAGTTCTAGTCTTGTTCCTTGTTCTAGTCTTGTCTAGTCTAGTATCTTGACCATCCTCTCTTGTCCTCTTGTAATTTCGTAGTACAATATCTTTTCTAGTTATTTCTTGTACCTAGTTCATCTTGCTCAAGGGAGGTTCTTGTAGCCCTTATATCTTACTTCATACCTACAGTCCCTGGTTGTGGGATCTATTGTATCATCTCTAGTCCAGTTATCCATACCTATCATTCCCAAGTTGTGGGACTTCTTGCATCGATTAAATATTCTTGTATTATTTTCTCTACATGGGTGATCTTGTAAACATAAGTATAATTCCAAAATCTTGTCTAGTCTAGTTAAAGGGCACAATCTAGTGCTCCCTTGACATTTTTCCAAGGCTCGCTTCTATCTAAGAATAGGCATCATGGAGAACACAATTGAATTGATTGCAGCATCTCTTTGGAATCTCCAACAACAAATCAATGATCTAACTCGTCAATAGACACAAATCAAGATGGGGCATCCTGTGCATGTAGGTACTCATCCAAGAATTACAAGAATGAATCAAGAATCTTTAAGCAAATCAAGGAAGCATTCAAGTGAATCAACACCCTAGTTCATCCTTCATGAAGGAACCTAAGATTTGCATGCCAAAAAAGTTTGATGGTGATCATACAAAGATTTGTAGATTCCTATAACAAGTTAAATTGTACAGTTCTATGCAACCAAATAGATACCCTAATGAGGCATCCAAGGTCGCTTTTATTTTGGAATCGTGCTATGCGGTCAAGCATTATCATGGTTTTCCCCAATCTCGGAGAAGAACATGGTAGTACTACATGACTACGAGGGGTTTCTCCAAGATCACACCAACATGTTTGTAGATGCAGACACTAGTCAAGTGGTAGAAACAAAAATCTGAAAGCTAACTCAAGGTAACTGGCATGCCTCCACCTATACATGATATTTCAAGCAATTGATATGTGATCTCACTTGGCATGAGGACCATTTCATGATTCAATTTAAATGGGGATTAAGAGATGATGTGAAGGATCTTCTACTCATAATGTCAGAGTTTAAGACATTGAATGTATACATCATCCAAGCTATTCAATGTGATAACTACCTTCTTGAAAGGAAATAAGAAAAACCAGTACAAGGAAGACCTCACCAATGGAAACCCTTCCACCCCACTCCTAAAGAAGAGTCTATGCATGAACATATGTAGATAGATGTAACTAGGTTCCAACCCCTAATAGAAAGTTATTCCTCTATTTTGGAAACCCTAGGCATATTGTAGTAAATGAATTGCAGCCACCCTTGTGGAGTAGGGAAATGAAGAACTATAGTTGTAAAGGAGACTCTACAATCGGACCATGATATAATAAAGGATCTCATAATTCCAACAACACCCGTAGAAACATTTCTTGCCCTTATTAAGTTGATCATGCCAAAGAAGACACTTTCCCTTATAGCCTTAGTGATTTTGGAGCCTCCTCATGTTCCATCAATGAAGGATTTGAAAAAAAAACATAGGATTCCAATGCTTCCAAAGAACAAACAAGTAGTAGCTAAAGTATTACATGGATGACCTTTAGCATATGGGAATAATATCAAGGAAACCCCATTATTAAGACTCACCTTGGTGATCATGATTCCCATATATGTTTCAATGTAGTATCCAATGCGATAAATCTTGTTATCATTGGAATTCCATAGCTAAAGAAACATAATCTAAACATTGATTGGGAAAATAATAAAATCACTCAATGAGATATCTAGAAGAACTTGACATATGTAGGATACAAAGCCTTCCTACATGCTATTAGGAAGGAATCGAAATTATGATCTATGTCGTACCAACTCAAGCATCCAAGAAAGATGATCCAATGAAGCTACCCAATGAGTAAAAAGATTTCCAAGATGCTTTTAAAAAGAAGAATGAAGATATCCTCCCAGATCACGTACCTTATTATTGTGCCATAGAACTTCAAGAGGGAGTGTAACCACCCTTTGGATCAATCTATGGACTATCCCTAGAAAAAATTAAAGAATTTCACAAGAATATTGATAAGAATATAGCCAAGGGGTTTATCAGACACTCAAAGTCTCATTCAAAAGCTCTGATCCTATTGGTAAAGAAGGATGGGACTCTCCGAATGTGTGTAGACTATTGTGGATTGAATAAAGTGACTGTAAAAAATAGATATCCTCTACCACATATCATATCTCTTTTAACACCTTGGAAAACCAAGTTCTTCACAAAGATTGAATTTCTAGGAGCTTACAACCTTGTCAAGATCAGAGAAGGAGGCAAATGGAAGACAACATTTCAACAAGGTATGGGTATTTTGAATATTTGGCTATGTCATTCAGTCTCACAAGTGTTACAATCATCTTTCAACATATTATGAATGATATCTTTCAAGAATATTAAGATGATTTTGTTCTACTATACCCATATGATATATTGATTTTCTCTAAAAACTCTGGAGGAGCACAAATGTCATGTAATGATAGATCTATAGAAACTAAGAGAAAAAGTTTTATATGCAAAATTGGAGAAGTTCTCTTTCCATCATTATTGCGATAGTGGGTGCATTTGATACCGGTGTTACCATCTAGAAGGAGAAGCCCATTAAGTTACTGTGTACATATATCACAAGAATTTAGAGTAATTTATGACCACATCCTTAACAAAATGCAATCTTAATTGAGAAAATTTCTATCTAGGGCTGATTTTGTCATCACTTACCATCTAGGATGCAAACAATGTCACTCATATGCATGGTCAAGAAGGTCTTACCTTGCACCAAAGAAAGGTGAAGAGGCTTTTCGTACAACAAGAGTGCATATTACTCGAGCTTGAGCATCTCTAGTTAACAACTATCTCTTCAAGCCATCAAGAAGATTCAACCTTGACCCATTTGATTCGGGAGACTCTAACATGTGATGAATTGTTTTGTAACATCAACAAAAAATTCAAGAATAGAAATTTCATGAAGTAAATGAGTTCCAAGCAAGCAATGGACTACTATTCTATAAGAACTTATTGCATGTCCATCCAAGAAATCCCAAGGTCCAAGTACTTCAGAAACATCATGATAACCTTGTAGCATGACATTTTTGAGTGAATAAAATAATAGAGCTCATATCAAGGGATTTTTGGTGGGATAAAATGTGGAAGGAAGTCAAAGAATATATCTAAACCTATGACACTTGCAATATATCTACGGTACTGCATCATAAACCTCATGGTCTCTTGTAACCTTTACCTATTCCAAAAAGACCATGATATTCATTATCTATGGATTTCATCAGAGATATACAAAGGTCCAATAATTATGATGCCATTCTTGTCATATTCAATTGATTCATAGAGATGGCATACTTCATTCCAACTACCAAGGCAATCACAGGTGCAACCACTGCTAGACTTTTTCCCATATACATATTTACGCTTCATGAATGGCCTGATGATATTGTCAGTGATTGAGATCCAGAGTTGATATCCATTGAAATAGTCTTTTCAAACTCCTTTGTGTTCAAGTTAAAATGTCTACAACCAATCATACATATACTGATGGACAAACAGAATAGGTGAATCGATTCCTAGAATAATGTCTCTTTTGCTTACCATCAATATCATCAAAATGATTGGTTTGAGCATTTAACCTTTGCAAATTTTCCTATGAAAATAGTGTGAAGAATTTGAAGTCGAGCATGTCCAAGATTCAAGAATATTCAAAGGGAGATTGGAATAATTTGTTCATCGGAAAGGGTATGACATCAGTGGCCACACTTGGGAACCTAACAGAAACTTTTAGAGATCACGAATCAAAGTTCGAGAAGTCTATAAGAAGAATCCAATGAATTCAAGACCAAAGAACATGACGGTTCCTCATGGAATAGGTCACTTGAGGGGGAGGTGTTGTCAAGGATACAATGGAAACCATGTTGACCCTAATATTCCATTTGAATTTCTATATCTCATGATTGATTCAAAATTTGGAGAAACTAATGCTTTCATCACCTTCAAAATGTGCCAAAACCTTAGGATTGAATGTCTACTAGATTCTCACATCCATAGATCCACTTTGGATTGTTGACATCATCAACTTGAATCCACCCTTGAACAAATATATAAGGAGGGATTGGCCACATACATCCTTGGTTTTGCGAATGAAAATCTTGGGACCTCAAGGAGTCATGATCTCCAAGTAAGTACTTTCCAAGTTCAAGTTTGAGTTCTAGTCTTGTTCGTTGCTCTAGTTTTGTCTAATCTAGTATCCAACAAATCATATCTTGTCCTATTGTAACCTTGTAGTAGGAGATCATGCCCAAGTATTTCTTGTACCTACTCCATCTCCCTCAAGGGATTTCTTATAGCCCATATACATTGCTTCATACCTACAATCTTGTGGTATCTCTTGTATCATCTCTAGTCCACTTATCCATACCTATTAGTCCTAGGCTATGTGACTTCTTGTATAATTTGCATGTTCTTGTATTATTTTCCCTACGTGGGTGATCTTGTAGTTAGGGGTATAATTCCAAAATCTTGTCTAGCTTAGTCAGAGGGAATAATCTAGTGCTCCCTTGAAATTTTGGCAAGACTAGCTTCTACCCAAGACTAGGCACCATGGAGAACACATATTAAGAGATTATGACATCGCTTCAAAATCTCCACCAATAAGTGAGGATCTAACTCCTCGACATACACAAGTCTAGATGGGACATCTTGTGCATGCATGAACACTCATCCAAGAGTTACAAGAACGAATTGAGAATCTTCAAGAAGCCCTAGTTCATCCTTTTTGAAGGAACACAAGATTTGCATGCTAGGAAAGTTGGATGGTAATCTTATGAAGTTTCATGTATTCTTGCAACAATTTAATTGTGCATTCATATGCAACCTGATAGATACCTTGGTGAGGCATCAAAGTTCAGCTTTATTGGAACCCTGCTCTATGGTCAAACATTATCATAGTTTTCCCTAATCTTGGAGAAGAACATGGAGTATTTCATGACTCTGAGGAGCTTCTCTGAGAGCTCATTGCCATGTGTTGTTGTAGTATGACCAAGGGGATCCAAGACCCACACCACCTTGCATGGAAGCAATATGAAGGCTCAAGAAGGACTCTCCTTTCATCCAACCAACCCTCCATCATGCTCAAGCCATTGGCCCTTTGCTCCCAGCAATGCCACAAAGTGAGAAGCATGTACTCACACCTCGCTCTCACACTCAAAGAAAAAATACACAAGTGCACATAGTCTAAGAGTAAAGAAGTTCTTCCATTGATTTCTAAAATATATGTACATGGAGCTCACATGAACCAAAAGCTCTCTTTTCCAAAAATGAGCTTCTCTATTTATAAGCTAAGCTCTTTTCCCCATATCCTATAAAGATTAGTCAAAAAAGGGAACATGTGCCTAACTACCATTTCCCAAAGAGAACTTCAAAAAATATACTTCTAACAAACCAATCTCCATGGATTTCATGCGTGGGATTTTCCTACATGGGTTTTTTGCATATTCTCTGGAAATGAGCAAAAATGTTTTATTTACAAGCTTCCAAGCCTTAGTCTTGGAGAATTATCAGAAGGGTCCTAAGAGGGTGTTCTCATGTGCAAGCCTCAAAATATGAAAAAAAGGGTATTATCATGAGCAAAGGAAGGTTCCCAAGAGAAAATATGTGCACATCCTACAACCCAACACACTTCTCCCCCTAGACTTTGTCATCCCTGACAAAGCTAAGAGAAGAGGACCATACATAGTTGAATAGTTCCATGTTGAGTCTTCAAGTCTTCCAAGCTTGGAAAGTTCTCAAGCCTTCAAGGGGGTGCAAAGTTGAGCAACACAATCCTCCTAAGAGGCAATCAATCCAACAACTCAAAGAGAAGCATGAAGTTGAGCAGAGGTCCAAGTCTGTGAATCATCCAAGCTTTGAAACTTCCAAGGCCTTCCAAGTGGTGAAGAGTCTTTAAGTGATGAGACACAATCCTCCTAAGAGGCAGTCAACCGAGCAACTTGAAGAGAAGCATGAGGTGCACCTTGTTGCCAATTGTGTATACATCTTGATGATTAGTTCTTTGGAAGACCTCAAAAAACCTTTAATGAACAAATAATGAGTCTATAAGTAGCTCTAGTTGAAGATAAATGATACACCTTCAATGTAGAGCCCCAAAACTCAAAAATTACACATGTAAAGGAGGTGGACCTTTGTAAGATGTTTGACTTGGGACACAATCCCCTAGGGGCAATCACCAAATATGGAATGAAGATATTCTTGTCCCAAATTGCTCCCATGTGAAGTTGTGGAGTTTCGGACACCATCCTTGTGTAGGGCAGTCACAAAAAATCCAAACCACATAGTCATCAACTCACTTACACATACACCAAGAAACATAGGTGAATACACATAACCACCAAGACATCATTAAGAAGCACTAAATTTGATGCAAAACCCTATGTTTGTACATATCTATGAAATCAAGAGTTCCACCTCACACAGCCAAGTAGACCAGACTAAATGTCAATTATATTCTTAATTTGATGGTCAGGGAGTGGGCACAATCCACGATAATTTCATATCCAAAAATACTCTTGAAATAACAATTAGGGCAAAGATGTCATTTAACCATGATGAGATTCTTCTTATGACATTTAACTAGGAAAACACAACAAGTTTATATCATGAATACTGTTAAGAAAACATGTTCATAAGCTAAAGGGCTGAAGTGCTTTTCTTGAAACACAACTCAGATAAAGATAGTAGTCGATGTTGCAATTAGTGGGATGATGTAACTTATCTCGAGCACATATGAAGCTATTCCCAATATTGATAGTAGCGAGTAGACTTCATGAATTCCACCTCTATCTTGGGCATACATAACCTGAAAACTTTCATGACAAAGATTTATGTGTGAACCACCTAATGTTGATAAGGTGGTCATGGGGTTAAGTTGAAACCTATACCAGAAGGTTACAAAGTCAAGTGAGCATACACAGACATGTGAGAATGTAGATCACGATTATGACAGATTCTCAATCATAAGCTGATGAACCTTTGTTATCATCATTTCTTGTAAATTTACAAACTAAGATGACAAGGAGACCACCAATGAAGCTTCCAATGGATATGGCACCAGGAATAAATATAGATTGTGGAGCTTGATCATAAAAGAGTTCTACCTATAGTGTGACAAGCTGGATCATTAAGTGGATGACAAAAACCATATTAGGAAATGAAAAACTCATTGGTTTGGGGAAGTTTTGACTTTGTATTACAAACTCAATTGTTCTTCAATTGTAGCAACTACTGCATTCACATCCTTTGGAATAGCATTTCTTTGATTCATCAAATGACAAGCCCTATATTAGTAATTTCGGCAATTGACAATTATTCATGATATACCTTCTTTGTAGATATGGCAGAAGCATATGAAGATGGCATAATGTGTATTCTTGGATATGGTACCAAGTTTGAAACTTAATATCATCCACATTCAAAACACCATCAGGAATGGAGTCAAACTATTAAGGATGAAATAACCTGGAAAGCTTGGTGGTTCAAGTTGGCATGTATTGGCATGTGATCATATGTTGATGTAATTGAATGCTTCTTTGTTTAAAAGAATTGCATTGTCTATGTGTTCTAGCAAGGGGTGAGTTTGTCAACACATAGTGGTATGGCTTCACCAACTAACATTGAGATTGATATAATGTGAACTATAGTTCCAACATTTTTCATAATTCATTGAGAGCCTTTCTAGTCACCAAGATCCAAATCTAGATTTTGATCCTTTGCCAGCAACATTGAATCTTCAGAAACCTTAAAGACTAGTGCAATCTTCTGCCCACTTCCTCATTTGATCAAGTTCGAGATCCACAATTTTGTTGAAAATGGTATTATGACCATGACCAAAGTTCTTAGCAACATTATCTTTTCTATGTGTAAGCTTTTTTGGGGCGAAAGGCTACTTGAAAGTACCAGTTCGTACCTCATTAGTAACAATCGACTCCTAATCAACAAAAATAATTAGATGTACATATACTCTTGCCTTAGTTTAACTAAAGATGGTGTTAAAAGCATCATATCCCTCATAACCAATCTTGTGACATGGCATTTGCCCATCCGGATGAGTGCCATGTTTGAGACAGTAAAGCTCCTGGCATGCATTTCCGACTTGAACACTTGCATGACTGATGTGAATAGAAATGTCTCCTCTCATTTTTGGATTTCTCGGGGTCCATCCCATTAGTGAGATAGTTTCTACTCTAGGTGTGTGCAAGGATGTCCTTGCACGAACAACACTCCCTAATGGGCTTTGGTGTGCAAAACAAGAGGAGGAAGGAGGAGATGGAGAGAGAGAGAGAGAGAGAGAGAGAGAGAGAAGAGGAGAGACGTGCACACATGCATGTGAGCCTTGATACCCATGATCTCCATTGAGGCAATGCTCTATAAATGATGTATATATATGAATATAGGGGTAAGGTCATATGACGCTTACATCCCCAACAATCTCCCAATTAAGGGTCAATTTGACCCTTAATTGGAAGAGTCTAGAACTCAAGTGATAAAATATACAAAGAATGATGTAGGACTATATACTAATATCTAGGAAGAGTCTGGATCTCAACCCATATGGATCATCCTACACCAGCTGCCTCAAATAAGGTGTATCCATGCACCTCAAACGTGTCTAAGCTCATAGTGTTAAGAGTCAAGCTCACATTTGACTGATACAAGAACTGATGAAGTTCCTACAAAGCTCCCACTCGCTCTATGCCTATGTCAATCATCGAATAACTGACAACTCCAAGTGCAAATGCTCTAATAGCAACTGCAATATTTGGTTTCAAGCATAATAACTCGTACATCAGACTCCCAAATGCTGATGAAACTTGTGCTATCCTAGCTAACCTAAGCATTTCATCCATGCCTATATCCAAGGCATCCAAAGCACCATCATCAAGACCAACATGTCCCGACATATCTGTGTCAACATCTAGCACGAGGGAATCCAAGAATGATTGCATGATCGCTGACTCATCAATCTCTAAATCAGTCATCCTCTCAACCAAGGATGTGTCTAGTTGTGCACCCTGAGAGCTAGTATGTTCTGGCATACATTGTGTATCATAAGAGCTATCCTGCTCTACGACACCAAGTGTATCATCATGCTCCACATGAGCTAACTGCACAACATCAACACCAAGATCAAACTAATGATCAAAATCAAACTGAGTGTCATCACAATGCTCTAAATGAGCATCCACATCATGCTCTAAAGCATCCAAATGATCATCCAAAGTAGGATCCACAAGAGCATCCATATGATCAATGAAATCATGCTCTACAAAAGCATCATGAGCATCCAAAACATCCATCTGAGTCTTGCCATACATGTGCATCATGAATGTCAACATACCTATGTGTAGGTAGACAAAATGAGACATGACGAGTCTCACATCGCACATAAGGCTGACCTCCCACTAAGATGAGACTTTCTCTCACATGAAGTACCTATAGTGGATACCTATGCCCAATCCCAGCACCTCTAACAAGCATAAACTATCCCAATTGCAACTAAAAATGATGCTGACCAAGGAATGCATAACATCTGCTCTCCTGTAACTGGATAACTGAAATCAAGCATAGGGAATGAAGGCACATAACATGCATGTCTGAGTATAAGTGATGCTCCACTAGGTAACATACGGCATACATCTCTTGCACCCTCAATGTCATATGTTGTACCATCAAGCATGTGCACGCATCCACGACTCTCACATGAGAATCGACAAAACCACTCACGATGTGGAGTAACATGAAAATTGGCTAATGTATTAAGCAACTAATCCATGTGTGTGCTATCCAGTGAATAAGAGGAATCCTGAGATGAACCATAGGAGAAAGTGATATCACCATCACTAGCATAATCAGCTATCATAGACTCTTGTGAAGTCACTACCTTATCTACATCATGTGCATATCTCTGATGTCATCGTCGCATCCACCTGAAGCAACATCGTTGGATATGGCCCTCACAACCACAGTGCCAACATTGAAGGTATCGATGTGATCTATGTCTCACATGAGTCAATAGACTCGCATACATATCATGTGGTCTTTGCCATAATGCACTACTTGTCTCCTCATACATAATAGATTCATATATAGAACCCACAAGCTGTAATCGAATAGTGGAGCTGGCTAATGCATCCATATCCATCCATACGTGGTTGGGCATGTCACAAGGCCTCTGTGCATCTCTATGCACATACATCTATAAGCTTGCATGAACCATAGATGATAACCTCTGAATTTGAACTTTTGCTCTTCATAAAACTTCCAAAACATGTAACGATAAATAAAACACCTCAATCGGAGGTGTGTAGCTCAAGACCTACCCAAAACAAGCATCTACTATCAATTTCACCTTCACTTGCAGCACTATTGTTCTGTATTTTGCCATTTCGGCAGCCTAGCACTCAAAATTTGGACCTGCATTCTTTGCAAACTTGTATCTTCTTTTCTAAGCTACACACAACAAGTTGAATTGCTTGAACCTAACCTATAACACTCAAGTTACATTCCAAAAATTGACCTATTGTCCAAGTGATTGTAGATTCGTCTTCTACATCAATCTATGTTTTTAGAATTTTCGGTGATTTAAAACTCCAAACCAGGTTCTACATTCTTTTGTGAAGTTGTATCGCTCTATTTCAGCTATGCACAAAACTTTAAAAGGCACCAGTCTTAGCTTCGTAGCTCAAGTTATGGCCAAAATACTGAACATTTGTTGAGAGGTGCCGACCTGCACATTCACCTCTTATGACCTAAGCTTCCATTGAAGCTTCTTGCACACCAACCTTCAACAAGCTCTGATGCCAATGAAGGGCTTTGGTGTGAAGATAAAGAGAAGGAAGGAGGAGATGGAGGGAGGGAGGGAGGGAGAGAGAGAGAGAGAGAGAGAGAGAGAGAGAGAGAGAGAGAGAGAGAGAGAGAGAGAGAGAGAGAGAGAGAGAGAGAGAGAGAGAGAGAGAGAGAGAGAGAGAGAGAGAGAGAGAAGAGGAGAGATCTGTGCTGCATGGGAGCCTCGATACCCACATAATGATCTTTGTTGAGGCAATGCTCTATAAATGATGTATATATATGAATATAGGGGTAAGGTCACATGATTCTTACATCCACAACACTCCCCCCTTGAGGGGTTTCCTACACAATGTCAACAATTGTGGCGCTCTACATGATGGATAACAAAGTAGAGTACACATTGACCTTGTTGTCCCAAACCTTTGTGATGAATCTCACCATGTCCTTGCTTGAGTCACACATGCTCATATTTCATGCTCAGACTTGCATGAGCAATGGGTTAGACTATTTTCCTTTTCAAGCTCCATAGTAGAGCCCTCTTGAAAAGACCCGTCCCGTGAATTTCAGTAGATGGTCAGGGTGTGCATACCTTAATCTTGTGAGCCAATCATATCATTTGTTTGTCCAAGGCATGACAAGAAAGGTTCAACTTAAGTAGAGGTATAATTTTTTGAAGCCCGAGGAAGCCATGGAAAGGAGATGAGAGGGATGCCTTAGAGTGGATGCAGTATTGCAGGATATGCAACGAGGGTGTTTAGAGCATATAGTAGGATCTTTGCTCACCATTTCTTGGTGATGCCTTTGGTATTGCTGCAATAGCCAAACACTCCATGAATTAGAGATGCAGCTTCTTCCAAAGGAAGTGCACGAGGAAGCTGAATAGTAGTTGCAAATATCATTATTGTATGTTTTCCAATATTGACAGGATGCTCATCAAATTCAAGGCCTCCGAGAGTAAGATGAAAGCCTTTTCAAAATCAACCGAGGGAATTCTATATAGCACATCAACTATTAATGAAGTGCCTAGAATATATGATTTGTGTCAACAAGAAGTTTGTGGAAAACCTTGATATCATCATCTTCTCCAACCGAATGCTTCTTAGAGAATCGGTCTCACTAGTCCATGACTTTGTCCTGCAAAGAAAGCAAAGAAGGTTGCCTACCATAGGTCCTTTGCCCATGCATATGCCACAATAGTCCTCCCTGACGAATGTGTGTTAAGCCTTTGTTAGTTCGATCATAGACTCTAGACACAATCCCATACAAGAAAAAAGCAATACTTCACCATTATAAGTTTTTCGTGACAGGGTAGATACATCCGGTTGCATTTGAACAATAACTTTAACAAATATGACTCAAACTATTTGGAAATCGCCATTCTTTTTAGATAACGAAGGAAACAAGAAGCACGAGTGGAAAAGAGATGCAATCTTTCTATGCCAATATCAGGTCAAATATCAAAATTCCTTTGCTGCCTGACTGACTTTGTGACATGTTCAACCACATCGAGCATGGCAACCTTCATGTGTGACATGATTTCTGATTAAATTTCCTTATTTTCTTCAACCTTAATTGATAATTCTAGAGTTTGTATTGTGAGAAATCGCTTTGTATTCAAAAGTGTTCTCTTATCCCATTAATTTGTGCTTCTGCTGCTAAAATCATAGCTTCACTTACTTGTCCAACTAGCTTTGTAGGCTTCAGATTGAGGAAAAGGAAAACTTTCTTCCCCATTATTTTTATGGTGGTAAGAACTTCCTTAGATCTGCTACCACCTACTTAATTTGACCTTGAGCAATTTTGACTTTGCAAACATAAAGCTTTTCAGCAACAGGATGATTCTCAAGTGACATAACTTATGCCACCTAAAGCCAAGCCTTATCAAAATTTTCTAAGAGATCTACATACCAACTGGAACATCACGAGCTTCTTGAGTCTGTTCTTTCTTTGATAGGTGTCAGAGGCATTTCCTCCACGCATGTGATCAATGATGGAATCCAAGAACATAATAGCGTCATTCAAAACCACCATCGAGACAGATGAAGCACGGTTCAATGTCAAGAGAGGTAGGGGAACGTCACGTATCTTGTTCAACGCCAATAGTAGAAACACTCGAGGAGGAATCTACAGCCAACACGATCAAGGAGGGTAGCTTGAAGTTGGTTCTCTACTAGAGGGAAGTTGACACGGGGAGGGGAGCTCTATGAAGAGCTCAAACCGCCCACACATAGTAGATGGTGAGGGGAAGCTTGAGGCAGCTCAACGTTGAGGGCATGAGACTCAGCCCGAAAGGGATCAAACAGAAGTTACAACCTCCCAACGAAGGATGGATTAGGGAGGGGGATCCAAGCTCAATCTGTGTGAGGGGTAGCACAAGGCTCGACCCCTCCCCGATATGAGGCATCACGGGGAGCAGTGCTCCAGCCGACACCTAACTAAACAAAGAAACGAGCCCACAAGGCAAAACCAACAATAGAAATGGAGGAGATGATGTCCGCACATGACACTCCACCTCTTCGTGCACAAAAAATGATAGAGATTGTTGCTCCACCCATAGATTAGAGACGATGTTCGGGGGACCATGAGGCACTTTGCACCATAATGGAGAACAAGTAATAGAGGATCATAGCTTGTCACATATTCGAATAGAGCAGATGGAGGGGGAGCTCTATGGAGCTCTTACCCACCATAGCCAGGGACACGTGAGAGAAGGAGAATGCTCCACCCCAAACGGGAGGAACCAGAGGGGGAGCAGACACTCAACCCCAAGATAAAAAGGGAGAGAGGGATTCGGGAGGGTGAGGATAACCCTTCCCTCCATCGCTTGCATGTACAAATCATCGGAAGGCCTACCCCCCCATGCCAATTCTTCCCACGAGTTAATGAAGAAAGAGGGGGAGGGGGTGAAAGAGGTTATGTGCAGTTGAAAAGATGAGATTAAAATCAATTTTGTGGAGCATAAAAACAGTTATTCCATTCTCATTTTACATTGACTCGTGGATAAAAGACTCTCAATATCAACATGTATTCCTCTTTTTCTTTGTATTTCCTTGGAAAGGAAGAGACGGAGGGATCATAGAGGGTACAACCCACCCCTCTTTCCAAGGCCATCACTGAAACAAAGGTGGCAGTGGTGGACAGTGATGCCCAAGTGTGTGTGGAGATGTTTATATGTGAGAGAGTGAGAGATAATGGGGTTAAGGAGACATTCTTGTGCCACAATGAAAAATGAACTAAAATGATACTACTAAAAAAAAGGGGGGTGATTGAGATGAGATAAAGGTCCAAAGGAAGGGTGCTAATGACATGCAAGCACAAATAACCTATGTATAAGTAGAAAAAAATGCAAATAAATATTTTACCACATGCCTTGAGATCTCCAAGTGATGAGAGGTCGTTCTCCCTTGCAGCGGTGCCAAAAATGTTGTTGTAGTATGAACAAGGGGAGCCAAGACCGATAAATAAAATTACAATCAATCTTAAGCAACTTGATAGTGTTTACTAATCGCTTCTCTTGGAGATCTGACTCTCCATGGATCAGTAGTCACCTCGCCTCATGCTCAAACTAATAAACATGCAAAGCAAAGTCAATGACTAGTCTCTTCCTTGCATGCCATCTCTTAAAGGACTACATAGAAACATGCTAGTCTTGCTATCTTGAAATCCAATCTGTTCTCATAGGACTTGATCTGAATAGGTAGATCAACAACTCTTCCATTTTATGTCTCAGTTCCCTTCCCGTTGGCTAACTCTACTGTGTGGGCATACTCTGCCTACATAGTCTCTAGATGTAACCTCTTGACTAGTCGAGAACTAGTGACATTATGTGTCGACCCAGTGTCAAAGAGTACCTTGATAGGTTTTCATGCAATGCCTCCCCTCATGACAATGAGTTTGGTATCTGGAAATTGATATCCTTTCTGTGCCACTGGCGAGAGCATAGTTTCTAGCACAGTCAGGAGATTCTTTGTGACTGTCATGGCCACTATGGGAAATGATATCCGTGATGGAGAATCTCCAAGGTCCTCATCATCATCACTCCTTGCCTGAGTTGGATTTATGACTATGGTGGCTGCTATCTTCTTTTTCTTAGGACACTCCTTGAATAGGTGCTGCCCTAGACACCCATAGCGTAATCCTTCTTTCATTGCTTTCTCTTTCTGTTGAGGGGTAAGTATCGACTTATTATAGGCTCTCTTAGCTAGAGCAGACATTTTTCTCTTACATCTTGCAATTGTCTTGATCATATGCAGCTGCTTAGCCTCTCTAGAAGGTTGTGCACTGATTGAGCCAAGAGTAGGTGTGTGAAAGGATCGACTGACCTTAGGCCATGAGGATCTCCGACCCTGGAAGCCTGTGCCCCTATGGACATCCTCATAGACTAAAGCCATTTCCATGGCTTGTGCCAAGGAGTCACTCCTTCCTCACCGATGGTCTAATAGTTTCCCTAAGTCCCAGGATAAACTCGTGGACCTGGAGACACCTTGGGATAGTATCAAGAACTTTAAGAAGCACCTCTCTGTACTTATTCGAGTTCTCCTGAACGTTCTGATTCTTTTGACCGATGAAGAACCAGCAGTCTAGTGCTCTAAACCTCTCATCAAGTGGTACAAAATTATTATAGAACAAGATCTTGAACTAATCCCAAGCCTGGGGCTCTTTCTTATCTTGTTCTATCTTACACCACCACCTATGGGTGATGTCCATAAGGTTATACGTGCCATGTTTGTTGGTGCAATAGAAACCAAGCCCACATACTTGGTTAATTAGCATTACTCTTATGGGACTCTATATGATCAACCTCTTTTAAAAGTCCCTCACATTTACCTTTGTAAAAGTGTTCTACAACCACGAGGAAGTTAGCAAGTATCGAATCTCGAGGTATTTGGTAGTTGAGTAATGAGAGAATATATCCTATACTTTAGGATTCACTTTTAGGTGAATTTTTGAATTTGAATTCAAAAGTTTGACTCCAATCTAAACTTTAAAAGGAGGATCAAAACATCCATGTACTATCTTGATTCTATGAGATCATGAGAGAAGACATATTGTGATTTTGAAGAACTCACTCTATAGCTCATTCATACTTCTCACATTGTGCAATAGATCATTCCCAATCACATTGTATTTGTACATGTTTTAATATATATATTTTCATATCTTCACTTCACTTCTTTGTCATGACTACATCAGAACAGTGAACTTCTCAAAGCTTGTTCTCAGTGCACAATTGATAATTTGCAATTATTTAAAGCATGATATGTTCATTTCTATCTACTATATTGCTGCCAAATTTCATTGTCATTACTCATCTCAATCGTGAGATATTAGCATGACATTGCTCTCTAGTTTGTTGACTGATGCACCTCAAAAATGTCCGGAATGTTATGTGCTTTGCTAAACATCATTCTCAGTGTGTAGTCCATCATTTTTTATGAAATCACTCATGATTGGTAGCTATCTAAGCTAGTTAGATTTCCCCAAAAGGAATTAAGCTAATTGCAATTGTGCTCAGAGAACTATTCAAAACACTGAACATGTGTAGAGATAAGAATAACAAGTTTCGTAGTCTAGGATCAATTCCTACCTATCTATTTTAATCCTTTGATTAGTGGATCATATTCCAAACATCATATATGATTATTTATGATCATTAGCTAGCTAAGGAGGCCCGCTACACTCCCGAACAACTATTCTTGGTAGGTGTGAAGCAGGTTCACCACTTCATCTCTTAAGACTATCCACCATCTCCTCCAACAGTGGTATCAGAGCAAGAACAAGCAAGATGGGAGATGGATTTCCATCCTTCATTGACAAATTGGACAAAAGCAACTACTCAGCATGGTCACTAAGGATGCAAGCATGGTCTATATGGATACATCTTAGGAGATGAAGAGATGCCAACATTCAAGAGCAAGAATCAACCCACAAGGGAAGAGCAAGAAAGGTTAACCACATGGTGTGCAAAGGATGCTCTTGTCCGGTTTTATCTACTAAACTCAATATCTGATTTCTTATTGCCTCACATTAGCAATTGCAAGACCTCCCAAGAGACTTGGAAAGTACTCTCATCATATTTCTCATCAAATACAAGAGCTAGGAAGAATCAGATATGGATGGAGTTTACAACTCTAAAGAAGCAACCCAAGCAAGGAGTAGCTGCTTATGTAACCAAGATGAAAGATGTGGCTGACTAGCTTGCATGCATTGGAGAGGAGATAGAAGAAGAACACATAGTAAGGTAGATCATTAATGGCATCAAAGCTGATGATAAGTGGGAGTCATTCACCACAGCAATGGACCTGTACATGGATATGCAAATATGTGACCCCCACACCTTGATGGGACAACTCTTCACCCACGAGACAAAGCTCAACAAGAATGGTGACAACTCCAGAGGTAACCAATCGTCTACCCTTTTATATAGATACGAATAAAAGTAAGGATAAAGTTAAAATCAAGAAGAATGAAGAAGAGGCTAGTACCTCTCAATCTAACTACACAGGTAGAGGAAGAGGTGCTAGAGGAAGGGGCAGAGGAGGAAAGCAAGGCAGGTGGAGATCCTACAACAATCCACCTTGCAATATTTGTGGTCTTACCAACCACATCACAAAAGAATGCTTCAAAAACATAACGAATCGGAGGGGAAGAGGCTTCCATAGAGGTAGCTATGGACAATCCAGAAGGCAGGTGCAACAATGGAGGAAGCAACTACAATCATAACAACAATCAAGGCTACAACAACACTTAACAAGGAGGTCTCAGAGGAAGAAGATATTATAATAACTACATAGAAGACCAAGAGGATTCTCTACTCATCATGAACATGACATCCAAGCAAGGTAAAGATGATGAACATCTCTTCTATATTGATTCATGCTATTCCAATCATGTGGTTGGAAATGTAGCTTTATTATCTAATCTTGAAGAACCCAAAGGGAAGCATGAAGTACAGATAGGTGATGACACTAAACACTTAGTCAAGACAATTGGAAATGTCAAGACTTCTGATGGTAACATGAACCTCTTGAGTAAGGTTTTGTATGTGCCAACTATAACCTAATTAGTGTTGGACAGATTGTTGACAAAGTCTTACGGTTCCGATTCACTAGGCATGGAGCATATGTGGAAGACCCTCAACAAGGATTCAAAAGGAGTGCTAAAGGTGATAAATTTGGTAGATTATTTACATTTGAGATTGAAGACACTAGGAACATAGCACTCTTCAATTACAAGGATAAAACCCTATCTGAGCTAGAGATATGGCACAAAAGGCTAGGACACATAGGAGAAAGAACGCTAAAGCAAATATGCAAGGATGAGAGTGTGCTTGGCATTCCCAATGTGACTAAGCAACACATGATATACAAATGTGGAGCATGTCAATTTGGTAAAGCTCACAAGCAACCATTCAACAAAAAGGGGTACATGTATGAAGACTACTTGGAGCTTGTACACACTGATGTGTGGGGTCGTAGCAAAGACCCATCAATCTCGGGTTTAAGGTACTATGTTTCATTTATAGAGGATTACAGTAGATGGAAAATCCTTTATTTCATGAAGCATAAGGATGAAGTATTTACATGTTTAAAAAAGTACTTGGCATTAATTGAAAACCAAACAGGTAGAAGCTTGAAGAGGATCACATCTGATAGAGGTGGTGAGTATTTTTCACATGAATTTGATTCATTCTTACAAGAAAAAGGAATAAAGAGGGAAGTCACAACAAGACATACTCCTTAATTGAATGGAATGGCAAAGAGAAGGAACATGTTAATAATTGAAGCTGCTAGGTCAATGTTGAATGAGAAGAAGTTACCTAACTACATATGGGTAGAGGCTATTTCAATAGCCACCTACTTGGTAAGTAGGCTCCCATCCAAATCCTTGGATGGAATGACACCCTATGAAGCATGGAATGGTAGCAGACCCTCATTGGACCATTGCAAAATATTTGGGTGCATTGCTTATGCACACATTCCCTCACAGATTAGAGGGAAGGTTGACCCTAAAGCTTAAAAATGTATATTCATTGGGTATGAACAAAACTAGAAGGGTTATAGACTGTACAATCGCACTAACAAAGGATTTATAGTTACTAGGGATGTAGTATTTGATGAAAATAATTCATGGTTTGAAGATGATTGTAGGAAGGTCAAGTTACCTTATGATTTGGAAAGTGATTTTCCAACTCTCACTCAAGAAGATCAACAATTACCAGAAGATATCAATTCAAAGGATGAAGAGCAAATGGATTTCAAAGCATGGAAGTCAAGAGGAAAGACCAAGGTGAAGCAATCGGAAGACATTCCAAAGTCCTCCAATCAAGCACTTAGGAGATCTCAAAGGGAGAGTAAAAAGCCCATAAGGTATTGCTATGATACATCATTAGTCACCAAGAATTCTGTGTATATCACTAAAGACTCTATGACAAAAGAACCTTCTTCATTTGAAGAGGCTAGTAAGAGGAAAGAATGGAGAGAAGCCATACAGGAAGAAGTAGAAGTGCTTCAGGAAAACCATACTTGGGACTTGGTTCCCAAGAAGCCAAGCATGAAGGTAATAGGACCTAGGTGGATTTCTAAAATAAAACAGAATTAAGATGGTTCTATAAAGAGGTACAAGGCAATGTTAGTGGCAAAGGGGTTTGGTCCAACCCATGAAGTGGATTATCAAGAAACTTTTTCACTTGTCGTAAAGATGCATGCACCAAGGAATCCTCAAATGGAAGCTGCCAAAAGGGTGCTAAAGTATCTAAAGGTCACCATAAATGAAGGGTTGTTTTATTCCTTGACTTTTGACTTAGATATAAAGATGTATTGTGATGCAGATTGGGCTCGCTCCAAGGATGATAGGAAGAGTACTTAAAGGTACCTATCTTTTGCAGGTTCAAAGCTTATATCATGGTCATCTAAGAAGCAACTAATTGTGGTCTTATCATCCACAGAAGCACAATATAGAGGTTTGGAAAATGCAACTCAAGAAGCTATGTGGCTCAAGCAACTCTATGGAGATTTGGGGTTACACTCCTACACTCCAATAATCTCTGGAGATAACACTAGTTCACTTCATTTGGCTGCTAATCTTGTATATCATGCAAGGACTAACACATTGAAGTGCACTATCATTATGTAAGGGAGAATTGTTTAGCAAGGATATTCAACTATCCCATGTATCAACTCATTTACAATGTGCAGATATACTCACAAAGTCCTTAGATGGAGCCAAGATGAACAAATTCAAATTGATGATTGGTTTGCACGAGATCAAGGAGGAATGAAGACCAAGCATGTTAGGCTTGAGGAGGAGCTATTGGTGCAATAGAAACCAAGCCCACATACTTGGTTAATAAGCATTACTCTTATGAGACTCTATATGATCAACCTCTTGTAGAAGTCCCTCACATTTACCTTTGTAAAAGTGTTCTACAACCATGAGGAAGTTAGGAAGCAGAATCTTGAGGTATTTGGTAGTTGAGTAATGATAGAATATATCCTATTCTTTAGTATTCACTTTTAGGTAAACTTTTGAATTTGAATTCAAAAGTTTGACTCCAAACTCAATTTTAAAAGGAGGATCAAAACATCTGTGTATTATCTTGATCCTATGATATCATTAGAGAAGACATATTGTCATTTTGAAGAGATCACTCTCTAGCCCATTCATACTTCTCTCGTTGTGCAATAGATCATTACCAATGACATTGTCACTTACACTTCTCTATCATGACTACATTAGGACAATGATCTTCTCACAACTTGTTCTCAGTGCATGATTGATCATTTGCAATGATTTAAAGCATGATATGTTCACTATACTATCTACTATATTGGTACAAAATTTTGTTGTCATTACTCATCTCAATCGTGAGATATTGGCATGACATTGCTCTCTGGTTTGGTAATTGATGCACGTCGAAAATGTCAGGAATGTTATGTGGTCTGCTAAACATCATTCTGAATGTGTAGTCCATCATTTTTTATGAAATCACTCATGATTAGTAGCTATCTAAGCTAATTAGATTTCTCCAAAAGGAATTACGCTAATTTCTACTCTGCTTAGAGAACTGTTGAAAACACTGAACATGTGTAGAGACAAGAATAACAAGGTTTTTAGTCTTGGATCAATTCCTACCTATCTGTTTTAATCCTTTGATTAGTGGATCATATTCCAAACATCATATATGATTATTTATGATCATTAGCTAGCCAAGGAGGCTCACTACACTCTCCAACAACTATTTTTGGCAAGTGTGAAGCATGTTCAAGCAATACCACTTCATCTCTGAAGACCATCCACTATCTCCTCCAACAGTGGTATCAGAGGAACAATAAGCAAGATGGGTACAACAATGGAGGAAGCAACTACAATCATAACTACAGTCAAGGCTACAACAACAACAACAATTATCAAGGAGGTTTCAGAGGAAGAAGAGATTATAGTAAGTATACAGAAGACCAAGAGGATTCTCTACTCATCATGAACATGACATCCAAGCAAGGTAAAGATGATGAGCATCTCTTCTATATTGATTCAGGTTGTTCCAATCATGTGGCTGGAAATGTAGCTTTATTATCTGATCTTGAAGAACCCAAAGGGAAGCATGACGTACAGACAAGTGATGAAACTAAACACTTAGTCAAGCAAATTGGAAATGTCAAGACTTATGATGGTAACATGAACCTCTTAAGTAAGGTTTTGTATGTGCCAACTATAACAAAAAATCTAATTAGTGTTGGACATATTGTTGAGAAAGGCTTACAATTCTGATTCACTAGGCATGGAGCATATGTAGAAGACCCTCATCAATGATTCAAAAGGATTGCTAAAGGTGAGAAATTTGGTAGATTATTTACATTTGAGATTGAAGACACCAGGAACATAGCACTCATCAATTACAAGGATAAAACCCTATCTGAGCTAGAGATATGGCACAAAAGGCTAGGTTACATAGGAGAAAAAACGCTAAAGAAGGCCTATTCAATAAATTTCGGAATTATTCAAGTCCCATTTATATTACTTACTATGTTAACTGCTTAATTTTGAGTCCTACAGAGATAATTACATGTTCTAGTATAAGAATGAGTCAAAAAGTAAAACATTGTGACACAAAGAATTGTCTCACAATCGTGTGTAATTCCCATTTTTCCTGAATATGCCTTAAAGAAAATATGTAGGGATCAGAGTGTGCTTGGCATTCCCAATGTGACCAAGCAACACATGATATACAAATGTGGAGCATGTCAATTTGGTAAAGCTCACAGGAAACCATTCAACAGAAAGGGGTACATGTATGAAGACTACTTGGAGCTTGTACACATTGATGTGTGGGGTCCTAGCAAAGATCCATCAATCTCGGGTTCAAGGTACTATGTTTCATTTACAGAGGATTACTGTAGATGGACAGTCCTTTATTTCATGAAGCATGGGGATGAAATATTTACATGTTTCAAAAAGTACTTGGTATTAGTTGAAAACCAAATAGGTAGAAGGTTGAAGAGCATTAGGTCTGATGGAGGTGGTGAGTATTTGTCACATGAATTTCATTCATTCTTACAGGATAGAGGAATAAAGAGGGAAGTCACAACAAGATATACTCCTTAATTGAATGGAGTGGTAGCGAGAAGGAACAGGTTAATAGTTGAAGCTGCTAGGTCAACGTTGAATGAGAAGAAGTCACCTAACTACCTATGGGTAGAGGCTATTTCCCCAGCACCTACTTGGTAAACAAGCTCCCATCCAAATCCTTGGATGGAATGACACCCTATGAAGCATGGAATGGCAAGAAACAACAATAATCTTCTTCACCCAAGCAACCCATTCTAGATTCAGATATGGCTCAAGGATACCTCACATCCTTTCTATCTAACATCAACATCCCAATCTCCAAGGGAGTATCAACTAAAGACCTAGACGACCATGTGAGACACTTCATTGCACAGGGCAAAAAATTCGGCCTAGAAGGTTGAACTGATGCATTTATGGACATATTTCGACAACCTTGGATGGGCTAGCCGACAAGTGTTTCGACTAGTTTGAAGAAGACCACTTTAGATGTGGCAAGCCATGAAGGAAGAGTTCTTCATAGATTTTGGTCTAGCGAACTCCACAGAACAAGTGCTTGTCGAGCTCAAAAGTGTCCATCTAAAGAAACGTGAGCCCTTCCCTGATTTAATCACAAGAGCAAAGGCCTTGGTGACCAAATTATTAGATGCACCTGATGATTTCCTCATCAAGAAGCAAATAGAAAAGGTGCTTCCTATTAGCACAATGCACATGCTTCAAGACTTGTTGGCACCAAATGCTCCACGTGAAGATTCCATAGCCATGGCAACCTACATTGAGCTGGCCCATGTTCAGGCTTCAATGAAGCTTCCTACCACATAGGACATTGGGACCTGATACAACTCAAAAGAGAATCTCATTGCTTCTGTTGCATACTGCTAATGTTGTGCAAATGTTGGAAATATCATCGATAAGAGTGCCCACTAGGGCCAAATGAGTGCTCAAGGAAGAAAATAGTATTGTGGAGAATAAATATGCAAGCTCACAAAAGGAGCACGATTTCAATGAGGCATCTATCACAGAGCAAGAAATTATGATATCTGAAATAGGTCAGTAGATTCGAAAAGTGTAAAGATTGCAGTGAGGAGTTTGACATAGAGAAAGAACATTCCAAAATGATATTGCAAGAAACTATGATATCTGACCAAGCTATTGACTCGTGTAAGGTGAAGGATAGGGAGCAAAGCGGAGAGTGAACTATAGATGATGCCTTCTGAATGGCCCAATGGGACATGGAGAATAGCACTTCAGAACTAGCTATGAGCATATCTACAACACACAAGTCCCTCCAACTGGTTATTTTGGCTCAAGAATTGTAGTAAAAATAGTCAGTCAAGAAATTATGGGAGTCATTGTAAATGGAGGGTAATGTATTAATCCTATGATTGAAAAAACAATGCAAAGGTTATGCCCTCGACCATCTAGAGGTGCACAATTCATAGTAACCATGGTAGACCATAGCAAGGTGAAGCAAGTCGGAATTGTGGAAGGAGTGGTCTTGATAGTGCAATGATCCGAGTTTACCCTTGACTTCGTGGTTCTAAGGGTTCCTCTCTCACCAAGTGGTTTTCCCGTGCTCCTGGGATGACCTTGCCTTATATAAGCTAAGATGATCCATGATTGGGGATGCAACTATGTGTGGGTGCACAACCTAGAAATGATGAAGCAACTGCAAATGGAGGTAGGACCCAACCATGCCACAACATGCATTTTTATTTCATTGGAAGAACCAGAACAAGAAGAGAAAGAGTCTCCACAATTGAATGGCATATTTGATGATGAAGACCTATAGAGGTGGATGGGTGTAGAATTTCCTCCATGTTATACTGTGATATGTCGTGAGCATTCATTAGACAAAGGGAACGGCTCCTGCATAGAAGTTGTCAATATAGAAGAATCCACACAAGATAAGCCGAGCAGAAGGAAGAGTCCAATGGAAGGGGAGCACCGGGTCAATATAACGGAGTGCTAGCACCTAAAGAATACCCCAACAGTCTCATCATCACGTCACCTTTCTACCTGAGGAATATCCTAACTGTGCCATCAATTATATACACAGAAGGACATATAGAAGCCCCTGGAGAAGCCAAAGGCACTAGTATTTGAGTGCCATCCAACAAAATATTGCTTTTCAATCTGAGTTTGATATAATACATTGTGTGTTTTCCTCTATTTTTGTCTCTTCTCTATAGAACTTTGGTTTTGAAGCAAGTTAATCACTCATTTTCTTAGTTTCCAAATGATCAGACAATTCATTAGGCAACGATCATAGTGCATGATAACATTGAACATTTTTCTGTAGTAATTCATTCTGTAACTAGATGGTTTGGTCACTCCCTTCGATAGCCATCCAATTATAGTAATTAGACTTCTCTAACCCCTTAGGTCAAGTATTGAAGAGCCCTGGAAGATAGTATCGACCCCATACAATTGCAGCCCAAGTTGTGTACTATGCGATATTCTTGAATGATAGCCATGAACTATGTCGATGTAGATGGTCTTGCGAACTAGACATAGAAAACATCAACATCACCAAATACACATTGAAGAAAAATTCTTGAGTATTCAAATTGTGGACCCTTTTGAAGAAGACAATCAATTGCTTTACTCAAAACACGTACTTGAAGTTGGCTAATTTGTCTAGATGAATAGTATGATGCCACTTCTCTTATAGCATGTGTTCATATGAATGAGGGTCACTTGAAAGAAAATAAGAGTATGAAAACCGAGTATTATAGGTAGTGTGTATACTCACATTACAAGGTATCATTCTTCTATATGGGATATCAACAATCGTGTCCCATGCAAGGCCATGTAATGTGGCTCTATAGAGGATGCATATTTGAAATGCGAAGGATCTAATATGGTGCAACATACAAGGTTGTATTTGAAGTGCATGGTTATTATACGAGGAGATGCTCGTCACTTTGATCAATCAGTTCTTAATGTCTGAATTCCTATAGCAATTTGACTTGAAGTTTTGGATGGCTAGCGTTAGTTTTGAACATGGAAAATATACAAGTGTATGTTTGCTATTTCAAAAACTTATGCATGAACGACAAGAGCATGAGGTGCATGTTGCTCATGAAGATCCGAAAAGCAATGGGTTTAGCCCTAGCACACACTCCCTAATGCAGAGTGACTTCTTTTGTGCAATGATATTTGATGAAATTCTATGGGGTTTGGAAGAGGAAGGGAACATCTTTTTGGAACCCACATAGTAGGCATGATTTCCTTCCGTGGTTGAACCCATTTTGTATGGTCTTAGATTTTTGTTGTTGTGGTTTCTTTCTCTTAGTTTTATGAGCCATTTATGTGACCTTGAGTGCTAGATTTCCTTGGAATAGGTGGGGATTGAGTCGTACAAATAGATTTGGGAACCCATACTTGATTGTATTGATTTGTTGTTGCTCTAATAGTTTTGGGTATCAAAACCCATGTGATTATTCGGTGTGGCAAACTCAGTTGTGTTTTGGATTCTTGAAGTGACTTTTTGTGGTAGGCTTGTGTCTTCTTGTGATTATGAGAAAATTCCTTAGATTGTCTTATCAGTTTCCCTGGGCACCCAGAGACTTGGGTAACCAATGTTCTCTAGCCACTTAAGAGCTATATCTTCCAAGGTTCTGTGGTGTTGGCTATACTTTTCTAGATTTATATCTAGTTTCATGTTGATTGACTAATGGCTATTTTGGTGTATGTTTGACATCATATGCAGACTCAAGATTCTTTGGAGTGTGTCTTTTGTATTAAGCCATTGATTGAGGAATAAGTGACAAGAGATGCGAGTGCATCTTCTCCTTTTGACTTGAGGATCATTTTACCATGGGCTAGGTTTAGACCTACAAAATTATAAAATAGTGAATCGTGGCCAAGTATGACATGGTCTATTAGATCATCACCCTCACATACTGAAAATTTAACTGTTAATTTGGTCTTTCCCAAATGCATGTGAATTATAACTTCTCCAATGCATGGGGTTTGAATACCTCCTAAGCTTATAAAGTTGGCTTTGACTAGTTTGATTTTGGCCTTCAATGTCTATCCATGTTAGTAAAAAATTTCACCATATGTCTAGGAGAGTGCCATAACTTGGTAGTTATGTGTGGATTCCTATCCTTAATTGTCTTTGCATTAGAATTCATCTCACACATAGCCATGGAAATGGCTTGTGGTTGAAGGAATGACTCCGTGGATATTTTTTCATGAACATTCAAGCACATACTTTGATCTACCTGATTCAAGAATAACTTTTTCTTCCATATATGCTCTAAGGCCTCTTGTTGAACTTGTGCTTTGATACATTGTTCTTCTTGTTTCCTATTAGTATCCACTTGTAATCTTCTTAAGATATCTGCCATGAGGGGTTCTTGGTAGAGATGGACTCTACAATCTCTCATAAAATTGGGGAAAACATCACCTTCTAGTTTGGCTAATTGGAGGGATCCACTATTGATATACAATGTATCAGGTATGGTCCATGGCCTTGTTTTTGAAACTTCTTAGCATGGTGTTTCAGTGTATAGAAAGGTGTGAGGCCACCTTTTTGTAGCTTCTTATCCTTTATATGGTCACCAAAATAAGCTTTTTATGTCTTTTTGTGAGCATAGATGCCAACAATAGCCTTAAGGCATGTCTCTTGGAGTGCATGGAGTTTATCTACCAAAGCAAATAACTCACAACCATTCCATTCGTATCCTCTAGCCAGTTTGAGAGTTAGTACAAAGAATTCAATAGGAAAAATTATGTGTTGTCCATATACTAGATTGAATGGAGTAGATCCTAAAGTGTTCTTCTATGGAACATGATAAGCTCAAACTACATGGTGTAGCTTCTTATCCCAATTTGAGTGGCTTGAATTAACCAATTTTGTCAAAATTGGGCATAGCATGTTGTTGGAACTCTAAACTTGATCACTTACTTGAGGATGATATGGAGCTGACATTGTGTGGACAAACAACGCCATTTGCATCTCTATGAGGCTCTAATGTGTGTACTACCCTTGTTGACTACTAATTTAAAATCATACTACATAAGTAGAAGAAACAAACTTACTAATCAACCTATAGCATAAGGCTTATTGGCAAAGCATATTAGGGCTTGATAGTCTACAAAGATCCTGAAATATGTGCATGTAAATAGTGTTGAAACTTATTAACTACATAGACCATGCTAAGTCATAGTCTTTTGGTCATCATGTAGTTCTTTTTAGAAGGGATGATTTTTCTACTTGCATATGCTATATATTTGGTTGTTTTTGTTGACTTACTACTAGGAACACTAGCTCATTTGGTCTTAGTTTCTTTTGCATGGACTTGAAGTATAGTATGTGTAAGCTCATCCATGCAAAAAGGATGAGTCAGGGTTCCCATAGCATTCATGTATTCCTCCTCATTTGAGTAAGGTCCTTCCATACAAAGACTTGGATAGTCACTAATATCTGATCGTGCGTCACTTGATGGGTATGGTATTTCTTCCCATGGGCATAGCATCTCAACTACTCGATCTTCAATGACACTCACCATGCTTGGATCCAAGTCATAATTATCTTCATCACAATGAGGTAGTAGTGTTTGTTCATTTATAGCTATCTCGATGGCTCCCAAAATGTGTGTCCAACCAAAAGGATCAAATTCATCCTCTCTAGATTCAAGGTTCATACATAATCTAGATCCTCTATTGATCTATCTAATGTTTGTATTGGCTCTATTTTTATTGCTTGACACAATAAAAAACTTGTGTCTTCATGCATCTTGGATGGTTGACTCAAGGTTGTGCTCTTTATAGAGTTCTTGTCGTTGTCATCATGAATTTATTTCCATTGGAGATGTGGGACATCTCTATAAGCATTGGCCTACAAATTATCTTGTTCATAGTGCCTTAATGCTAAATAAAATTTCATTCTCTCCCTAGTCTTGAACCACATATAGCTACCTTAGGAATGGTTTTCCTAAGAGTAGTTAATAATTTTTTGCATTGTTAAACTCGCAAATGGAAATGGTGTGCTTAAATTCAAAACTACATGTGGTCACAACAATATTTTCAAGGAGACTCAAGTATCTCCCCATATGTCCATCAACTAGCTATAGGCACTTATTTGTTGAACTAATTCTATCATTTGATTACACATAGCTAGTCATTCCTTTTCTAGGTCCCCCTTGGGTAGCATTTATCATGATGCTCTAATGATGGTCCTGCTTTAATTCTATCATGATAGGTTCTCAATAATCCTTCTAAATCAGACATTAGAGGATGATCAAAGACCAATCCAAGCTAAGGCCAAGGATTTCGGTAATGGTATGGGTAGGGTTTTGGATAAGGATGTGAGCAACAAAATCTCCTAAGGCTATTTTAATTTGAAAATTGGAGAAGAAAAATGATGCTAAGAAGATTGTCGTTAAAGAGTCGAGTCATGATTGTTTTGGAGCAAGTTTTTTCAATTGCAAAGCGTGAGTTCAAAGACAATTTCATAAAACTGATAAGAAGAAAAATATTCCCATTGTCATAAGATATTGAAATGGAAGAGTCACATGAGGTTACTTAGGTAATGAATGATGTTGTTACTCTGAGTGACTCATCTGATCGTGAAGCAAATGAGCTTGAAATATTCCAAGTGAAGCAAAACTTGTTCATATAC
The DNA here is from genome assembly GCA_020310875.1 of Ceratopteris richardii. Taxonomy (NCBI): domain Eukaryota; kingdom Viridiplantae; phylum Streptophyta; class Polypodiopsida; order Polypodiales; family Pteridaceae; genus Ceratopteris; species Ceratopteris richardii. Next base: position 173,437,197 of record CM035422.1, on the reverse strand, counting down.
TACCTAAGCATGAAGCAAGGAAATCAAAAACTCAATTTGATAGAAACATTTGGGCAAGAGGAACACCATAAGTGAAGATAAAGTTGGGAGATAAACAAGAATTGTGTTTAGCTCTAGGCCGAGTTGATCTTGGGTCAGAGATAAATGTGATCTCAAAAAGATTATATGATGAATTCATGTGGACGATTGATGAAGAACATGGTCAGAAAATGAGAAGGAAAAACAATGGTTTTGGGATTCTATTAGGGGCATGCCCAAACGTGCCTATGACAATTGCTAGTTATTAGAAGAATTCCATTTTTTTGTCCAAGACAATTGTTCATATGAAGCTATCCTTGGGGAACCATTTATAACTGAAATGAGAATGGAAACAAAGGCAATGGATGGTAGATCAACTTACACAAGAATCTACTCACAAACTAATTTGCAATCACTAAAATTAATAACTATATGTCCAAACCATGCAAGAAATAGTGAAAATTTAAGAAAGAACCCCATAAGCTCTTATGTTTGAGCATGGGATGATTGTGCATCACTGAGAGAATATGGGGCATACTTTGACCAGAATTTTAGTTAGGCCTCATTGTTGAGCAAAACCACAATGGAATGTGGTTTGATGTCTCGCATGACCTTGTACATGGTGTTGAAAGCTTTTCTGTATACTCATTTGCATTCAAATTATGATATTTTTCAAAAAAGAAAAGATGACTTCAGATAAACTATGAAAAATTATAAAATCTTAGGCTTGATTTTACCTGATGAACGAATTGAGACTGTGATGAAACTACCAAGAAGTTCCACTATACTAGAAGAGCTTGACCGAGCTCTCCAAGGAGAAGAAAGATTTGAGATTTTAATGTTCAATTGTATTGAGTGTGACATAATTGCTAGATACATGCAAGAGCATGAAGTGAGAGTTGACACCAGATATATGAGCCTTCTTATGTTGCAAGGTTTGTTGACCAAATATAACAAAGCCTGATGATCCATTAAAAAATTGAATTTATTGGCTAGCATGTAATGATAGAATTTATTTATTGCATTGACCATTCCTAATCCTTCTCTCTTCGTAGTTGTGTAATTTCATTCAACTTGGTTCATTTGCCTACTAGCATATGCAATAAGGTGGTCTAATTTCCCTTCATTTTTTGGTTGTGCCAATATACATCAAATGGAGAAATTGGAAGCATCCACATGAATGTGGAATGGTTTATTCCAATTAGGAACTTTCAATATAGGAGTTGAACTCAATCACTTTTTCAACTCATCAAATGCTTGTTCATAGTCATCGCTCCATTCAAAGTGAGTAAGAAAGCCATATAATGGTTTAGAAATGATGCATACATGTGGATAAATCTATGATAATATCGACAATGAACCATAAAAGCTTGCAATTCCTTAACATTATTGGGCCTTGGGGATTCTAGGATCACTTTGATTTTATCCTCATGTATAGTGATACCATTTTTAGAGACTATATGTCCTAGGATCTTTCCTTGGTGGACCATAAAGAAACATTTCTCAAGATTCAGGCATACCTGATATTATATATGTTTGTTAAATATGTGTTTTAGTGCAAGGATGTGAGAAGCAATACATCAACACTCATGATCTGGTTACAAAAATATGGATTGAAGATATAAAATAAGTACCAATGATAAATTGAGATCATACTTGGATGCTTATCAACTCTTCATGCATGCTAAGCCTTTTTCATGTGCATTATGTGCTTATCTTCATAAAAACCCTATGCTTGTTTTATGAGCTTGGATTGTTGGTCTACTATCACTCATTTATTTTGTGTTTATTATAATGATAATTTTTCATGTTGCAAACCTAAGAGTGTCATGTCCTTCTTATTCCAGTGTAGAAGGCTACCAATATAGAAAGTGTCATGTCCTTATTCAATAAGAGTACCAATACGTTAACATCAGCAGACGTTTCACACTAGAACTTAATGAAAATTTATTTGTTTTCCCACTGAAATTATAGAAGATTTTCCAACATGGCCTACATATGCAAACAAATGTAAAGTGTGACTTCTCATCTATTTGTTTATTCAAGTTGTATACCTACTATTTTATATTTAGAATTGTTGATATATTTAGGTAGTGATGTGTGTGAACACACTAGGACCGCTGGGGCACTTTTTTCCCTCTTTAGGAGGCTTTTTCCCCCCATCTTGTATATACACCTATTGCCCTAATGGGTTACTTAAAATACATTCTAATGGTAATACATTCAATATTGTGTGTTGTGCTCCAAGCTTCTTCTTCTTCATTGTGTTGTTCGCGTGCTTTTGAAGACCTCAAACTCCAACAGTTGGTATCAGAAATAGGTTGCCACTTCATCTAGGATGTCGTCAACACCTCTCCGATCACAATCTCAAAATCAGATGAAATTTGGTGAGCATACTCAGGCCGATTAGGAGATCAAAATAGCTTTGCTATGCAGTGTCAAAATCATGATCTGAGCTCGTTTTGGCCTTGGAACACACTATCGTAGTGCTTGTGCAAGCTATTTTGTCTTTTTGTGCCAAAAATATACACAGGTTTTGGTTTGCTAGTATAAGTGTCTCAAAGTCTGCTACAGGTTTAGCAAAACTCGTTAGGGTAGTTCTGTTCAACTTTTTCAGATACAACCATTTTTCTGCATCAGGGTACTTTAGTCAGTGGCCATGGCTGAAAGCAGTGATGTATTTCATAAGTTGGCTATTGAGGATAAGTTGGATGGTACAAATTACCTAGTGTTGATGTTGGTTTATATGATGCATCATGTATTGGTCGCAAAAGGATTGTGGAACATTGTGTAGGGTGTTGAAAAACGATGTAGATGGCATCGAAGATGATGATATTCTGCAGATTCTTGCTCATGACGTGGTTTGTGTTGCAACTACTATAGAGAAAATTCATTTGGATCGCAGAGATGCTCAGGCACACGCATTGATAGCCTTGTTTGTCAAACGTGCCATTATTCCTCACATTCGCTCTTGTAGAATAGCTAAGGATGCTTGGGATACACTTACCACATTGTACAAGGCTAGGAATGAGGCTCGTGTTGCTTACCTCCGAAAAGAGTTGGAGAGTGAGCACATGAATGAAGGTGATTCTATGGACAATTTTCTAACAAAGATCAAAGAAACATTTGATTTCTGTTGATGAGGCCTTGCCTGATAGTTCACTTGTGCAGACTATTTTGAATGGTCTTCCGGATTCATATCGGAGTTTTGTTTCTACTCTTTGTTTCATGATGAAAGGAAATCCAAATGCCTTAACATTTGAGGAGTTAGTCTTTGTTCTATTGCAGAAAGATCATTCTAGGCAGAACAAGGCTATTATGCATGTTGTAGATCAAGCTTTCATGGCTAGTCAGAAGGGCAATGGTAAGCGGAGTTCTTCTACTAGTAAGCAGAAATATGCTAATTCTGCACAAACAAAGAAGGATGATAGAGACGATAAGAAAACAGAAAAGCAAAAATTATTTTGCAAGTACTATAAAGAAAATGATCATTTCATAAAAAATTGTCCAAAACTGATCGCAAAAGAGGCAAAGAAAAAAGAGGCTAGAATGGTTGTTGCAAACCCCTCTACACCGAAAATAGAGTCTTCTAATCTAGTGCAAAATGAATAAAGGGCATTTACTACTGTTTACAGTTTTGACCCATCTTCTCTTGAACAACGTATGTCTGTAGTAGACTCAGATGTTTGGTACTTTGATAGTGGGGCAACCAGACATATTACCTCGTAGCATAGTTTCTTCACTTCACTCGAGCCTGCCCCGACACAGAATACTGTCACATGCACCAACAACTCCTCTTATCCTGTTATGGAAGTTGGTAAGATCATTTTGACTACTATTGATGGTAGTTCTTTTACATTGTTGGATGCTTTATTTGCACCAAGGATCAAGAAGAATCTGTTATCAGTCTCAGCTTTAGCCAAGATTGGCTTGGTTGTGAAATTTGTTGATGACAGATGTAGAGTTCATGATCTGTCAAATGGCAACGTGATTGTTGCTTCTCACATTTTATGTTGTGGGCTGTATAAGCTCATAGACTATGACAGATCTGACAATGATTTAGCATGTGCAATACATGATTCTCAGGTTATGTCAGATGCAAAGCTTTGGCATGCATGCTTTGGTCATCTGAATTTTGCTAGTTTGCATAGTGCAAAATCTAAAATGGTGTCCTCTTTGCCCAAACTTGAGGCACCCCGTAAACATGATTATGAAGGCCATATTTTGGACAAAATGCAGCATTCCTCCTTTCCAAAAGATGGTTCAGTTTGAGCTACTTAGAAATTGCAGCTTGTTCATAATGATGTATCTAGTCTTATGCAAACACCCTCTTTTGGAAACTCTCTTTACTTTGCGACTTTCATTGATGACTTTTCCAAGCATGCATGGGTATATCCACTCAAAACAAAGTCTAAAGTGTTTATGTGCTTCAAATAGTTTCTGGTTATGGTTGAAAATTTGTCAGCTTGTAAAATGGGCACCCTTTGTTCTAATCGGGGGAATATATGTCTTCAGATTTTAATGCATTTCTGGTTGAACGTGGGATAAAACATAAGCATACAGTCCTGTATACACCTCAACTGAATGGGGTTGTTGAAAGGAAGAATAGGTCACTCATGGAGATGGCGAGGTGTATGGTCAAGAGTCAGGCTTTACCACATAGTTTCTCGCTTGAGGCTATTATGTGTGCAGCATATGTACTTAACAAGCGTCCCACCAAAGCGCTACAGTCTATCACTCCACATGAGGCTTGGCATGGTCGCAAGCCATCTGTTGCTCATCTGCATGTTTTTGGTTGTCTGGCATATGCATTAGTGCCTTCATGATAAAGTAGTGAAATGTATTTTTGTTGGGTACAGTTCTGAAAGCAAAGGCTATCGTCTATATCATCCACAGACTAAACACATTTTGCTTAGTCGTGATGTTGTTTTTGTGGAAGATGCTATTCAGCAATTACTTTCATGCACTAAGGGTACATATGTTAGTTCCAAAGACATGTATGATAATTTATTGCCTCTTTTTATAGGTGGACAGTCTAGTGATGGTCCTAATGAGGCAACTTCTCAGCCTTTATATGTTTCATTGGATGATGTAGATCATTCCATTTCTGATGCAGATTTACATGATGCACTTATTGATGAGACAGTTGATATTAAGAAGGCAAAAACTACGCCAAAATGGCTTGTGGAGATTTTGCATGACAACAAATTAGATGCACCTCTGTCATATCATATTTGTCCAAGCTCTAATAGTGCATCTTTTGCATCAGATTTCTATGTTGTGGCTGCCTCTAGTCTTTGTGTGACTTGTCTCCTAGCAAGAAGGCCATTGGCGCTAAGTGGGTATATAAACTGAAACGTAAGCCTAATGGAACAGTTGACAGGTATAAGGCTAGGCTTGTTGCAAAGGGTTATGCTCAGGAAAGAGGCATTGATTTTGATGAGACCTTTGCTCCTACTTGCCGAATGACTAGTGTTCGTAGCTTCTGTGCACTTGCAGCTCATCATGGTTGGAATGTGCATCATAGTAGAAAGGGCATGAAAACCATATGTGTAGGTTAAAGAAGGCATTATATGGTTTAAAGCAAGCACCACGTGCTTGGTATGAACCCTATGTTCCATGCTCACATTAAGCACATTGAGGTGCATTATCATTATGTCAGGGAGAGGTTCTGTGCTGGAGAGATCTGCTTGGCATATGTGCCCATGCTGAAGAACATTGTAGAACTTTTCACGAAGGATCTACCTAGGGAGAAGTTTGAAGCTTTCCGCAAAGCTTTGGGACTTTTGTGGATTGATTCCACATGGCTTGGCACTTCCTTATACATGAGTGCCAGCTTCTTGTTCACCGCATCACTCCTAGGGGGATTTGCTGATATATTTAGGTAGTGATGTGTGTGAACACACTAGGACCACCGAGGCACTTTTTCCCCTCTTTAGAAGGTTTTTTCCCCTGGCTTTTATATACCCCTATTGCCCTTACGGGTTACTTATCTTTGTACATTCTAGTGGTAATACATTCAGTATTGTGTGTTGTGCTACAAGCTTCTTCTTCTTCCTTGTGTTGTTTGTGTTATGAGGGGAGTCACTATAGAAGAGGTGGTATGAACCATCTCTTAGCCCTCATTAGAAGTGTACACACATGGCTACCATGTGGCACTCATGTGACATGCCACCCTTGTGACTCAAATTAAGGAGAGAGTCAAATTGTAAGGGGGTACACAGCTGGGCGAATAGGAAGTTGATAATTCTCCATGTTCGTGCGAGTTCCTGGAATCTAGCCAGCAGATCACCATCATCTACCTCGACTTATCAGCTCAAAAAGTGGAGGTCATCATTGTTGATGTGTGAAACATCACAAGAACTGAATTAATGTGACACAAGAACACCTCTATGGTCGTCATTAACTCAATGCTTCTCCAAACTTTGAGAAATGATTGCTTAAACTGAGAACTTTGCTTCTACAGAAATTTCTAGTCACTAAAATGACATACCTTCACTCTTTTGCTTATTTCTCTTAGCATATATATTATTTCTCCAAAATCTTTTGGTAGATGAAACTAGAAGATAGAGCTTTCCAAAAGCTATTTTTTCCAAGAAACGGATCTCTAGAACTCAAGTTATGGCCTTCACAAGATCACCCTGTATGAGTTTTCAAAACTAGAAATTTTGCCCCTTTTAGTAAAAATTACTATCTAAAAATGCAAATTTGATGTCTAGCATCAACCTGCAACCAAAAGTCGATGCCAAGCATCGACTTGGTGCTTTTTTAGCTACTTTTTCAACACTTGAAATGGCTGCTTGAACACAAGATATGAACAAACCACTTTTATGCGCGAAGTCGATGCCCGGCATCGACTTTATGTTGAAACTCGATGCCAAGGATCCAATTGCTCCACAAACCTCATGTTTTCAAGAAGATTCAACAAGTAAAACTCAGAAAATGAAATAAATGACTTATCAGCACAAACTCGATGCCAGGCATCGAGTTCTTAGAAAACTTGAACTTTTGAACTCATCACACAGTAAGCAAGCATGGAGATGGAGGAGAGAGTCTCATACAAAGAACTTTATTATTTCTTCTCATAGCTATGAAAAACTCAAAAGTTTATAGGTGCTTTCTCACTCAGAGAAGTTGACTATACTCAGTCATACAAAATGAACTTTTCCTCACTCTAACTACTTCTCTTCCACATTGCGTCAGCTGATACAAACTAACTTATATAGTTTTTCTCACTCTCGTCTAAAGCTTTGACCTTCAAATATATGTCTAAAGCTTTGACCTTCAAATATATGTCCAATTTAGTGATTGTTTCTCCAATAGCTCCCCCTCAATCACTAATTGACATTCTCGGTTTCTTCATATCATCTTCTTTTCTTTTACTCCTGCCATGCTTTTGAATCTGTTGGTCTTCACACCATCCAAGCTCTTTGTCATTATATCTGCTATCTGATCCTTTGTCAAAATGTACTCCACTTCAATTTCATTCTCCATTACCTTTTCTCTCAGGAAATGATAATGTATCTCTATATGTTTTTTTCTTACATGAACTACTGAATTTGCTGCAAGATAAAGTGAACTCATATTATCTCCATGTATTGTAGGTATACCTTGATCAATGCCCAAGCTTTTGAACAATGTTTGCATCCATATGACCTCCTTAGCTGCTTCCACAAGTCCTTTGTACTCAACTTCAGTTGATGATAATGCTACTGTATGTTGTTTCTTTAAACACCAGCTTACAAGCTTATCACCAATATATATCATGTAACCATGAGTTGATCTTCTGTCATCTTGATTACTTGCCCAATCTGAATCACTATCGGCTCTCAACTTCAAATCTACAATCCTTCCTTTATGGTTCCTTTGATATATCTGAGAACTCTCTGACCTGCAATCCAATGTGGGTCCTTTGGACAATGCATGAATTGTGACAAAACTCTCACTGCATAACTAAGATCAGGTCTTGTTAGTGTAGCAAAATCAAATTACCCACAAGAGATTTATACTTCCTCATATCTTTATATTATGCACCATCATATTTATTGAGCTTGTGGTTGACTTCTAGTGGAGTTGAAGCTTCTCTACAATTTTCCATTCCAAACTTCTTCAATAAGTTCAGAAGATACCTTTTTCTTGACACATATATGCCATGATCTGTATAAGTGACTTCCATTCCAAGAAAGTATGATAACTTTCCTAGATCACTGATCTTGAATTCTTTTTCAAGTAATCTCTTTACCTCCTTGATTCCTTCATTTGAAGTACCTATGATTATAATGTCATCCATATAAATACAAATGTAGATTGTACCTTCCTCTGTTCTTTTGATGAGTAGACTCGGATCTACTTTTGAACTTTGATATCCAAGATCATTGAGATACTTCACCAGTCTATAGTTCCATGCTCTTGGAGGTTTCTTCAATCCATAGAGTGCTCTTCTCAATCTGCAAACAAAATTTGGATACGTAGAATCTATAAACCCTTGAGGTTGCTCCATGTATACCTCATCTGATATGTATCCATTCAAAAATGCATTCTTTATATCCAGTTGACTCAGAGTCCATCCTTTTGAACCTACAATAGCAATGATTGTCCTTATAGTTGACATCTTAGCTACAGGACTAAATGTCTCATCATAATCTATGTCATAGGTTTGGGCATAGCCTTTCACCACCAGTCTAGCTTTGTATCTGGCTATACTTCCATCTGCAAGCTTCTTCACTTTACAAACCCATTTATTTCAATTAACTTCTTACCATTTGGTTTAGAAACAAGTTCCCAAGTCTTGTTCTCCTCTAGTGCATTGAATTCTTCCTTCATTGCTTCTTCCCATTGTTTCTTACCTTTTGCTTCATCATAGTTCTGAGGTTCTTCATCATCTTTGACCATATATGCATATTTCTTTTGAGTTATGTAAGAAGTATAATAAGAATACCTTTTTGGTTGTCTTCTTGTCCTAGTTGACCTCCTTGGTTCACATTCTTCATATGTGTTTAGATACACCTCTTCATCAAATATAGGAGCTTCTTCATTCCTTCTTGTTAATCCACTTTTGGATGTACTTGCTTGCATATAGCCTTCATCTTCATTTACCTACACAATTGATTTTCCTTTCTCACATCTTCTTACCTCTTCTTCAAATTCTTCAACTGTTTATTGTAGAACTTTGTCCTTTATCTCCATCTTCCTTCAAGTTTTGCTCAAATGTTAGCATCAAACCAAGCAATTGATTCAAGTATGGAACAAAATGATTTAAAGAAAGTTTTGTTGACAAGACAAAAGGTTTCCACCTTTCATCCCCTCTCAAACCTATAAGTAATTGAGAAATCAACATGTGATCCTCAATATCTTCATCTATAGATCCAAGACTATCTCCTAGATCCTTCATCTTAATGACATAATCACTAATAGTTTGACTCGGCTTCTTCTTGAATGTTGTAAACTCTGACCATAGACTTGCTTTCCTTGCTTTGGTAGTACTTTGGAAATGATATTCCAATGCATTCCATATTTTTTCAGTTGATTCCAATCTTCTGATGTGTGGTAGCAAATGATATGAGATTGTATTGTAGATGTAAGCTTTTGCACTTGCATCCTTCTGTTGATATATTTAGTTAGTGATGTGTGTGAACACACTAGGACCGCCGGGGCACTTTTTTCCCTCTTTAGGAGGTTTTTTTCCCTCGGCTTGTATATACGCCTATTGCCCTAATGGGCTACTTATCTTTGTACATTCTCTAGTAATACATTCATTATTGTGTGTTTGTGCTCCAAGCTTCTTCTTCTTCCTTGTGTTGTTCACGTGCTTCCGCAGACATCTATCTCCAACAATTGGTATCAGGGCAGGTCGACGCTTCATCTAGGGTGCCGTCGATACTCCTCCATTTGCAGTCTCAGATTCACACGAAATTTGGTGAGCATACTCATGGTGTTTCAGAGATCAAAACAGCTTTGCTGTGTGGTGCCGCAATCGCGATCTGAGCTCGTCTCGGCCTCCGAACACACTATTGCAGCACTTATGCAGGCTATTTCATCTTTTTGTGCCAAAGGTATATACCAGTTTCTGTTCGCCAGTTTAAGCGTCTCGAAGTCTGCTACAGGTCTAGCAGAATTCGTCTGGGCAGTTCCGTTCAACTTTTTGAGATACAGTCAATTTTCTGCATCAAGGTATTTTAGTCACCGGCCATGGCTGAAAGCAGTGATGTATTCCGTATGTTGGCTGTTGAGGATAAGTTGGATGGTACCAACTACCCATTATGGGCGTATATGATGCAACATGTATTGGTTGCAAAAGGATTGTGGAACATTGTGCAGGGTGTTGAAAGACGTCCTATTACACCTCTGACTACAGGTACTACAACTACAGGTGTTGGAGCTTATGAAGATGGTGTCGAAGATGATATTCCACAGATTCTTGTTCATGCTGCTATTTCTGTTGCACCTACTGTAGAGCAGATTCGCTGGGATGGCAGAGATGCCCAAGCACATGCATTGATAGCCTTGTCTATCAAACGTGCCATTATTCCTCACATTCGCTCTTGCAGAACATCTAAGGATGCTTGGGATACACTTACCACATTGTACCAAGCTAGGAATGAGGCTCGTGTTGCTTACCTCCGAAAACAGTTGGAGAGTGAGCACATGAATGAAGGTGATTCTATAGACAGTTTCCTAACAAAGATCAAAGATTTGAAGGAACAATTGATTTCTGTTGATGAGGTTATACCAGATAGCTCACTTGTACAGACCGTTCTGAATGGTCTTCCTGACTCATATCAGAGTTTTGCTTCTACTCTTCGGTAGATGATGAAATGAAATCCGAATGCCTTATCATTTGAGGAGTTAGTCTCTCTTTTGTTGCAGGAAGATCAGTCCAGGCAGAGCAGGTCCATTATGCAAGTTGCAGATCAAGCTTTCCTGGCTAATCAGAAGGGCAAAGGAAAATGGAGCTCTTCTACTAGTAAGCAGAAATCTGCAAATGCTGCACATTCAAAGAACCAAGACAAAGATGAGAAAAAATCAGAAAAGCAGAAATTGTTTTGTAAGTACTATAAAGGCAATGATCATATCATAAAGAACTGTCCAAAACTGGCTGCTAAAGAGGCAAAGAAGAAAGAGGCTGGAATGGTTGTTGTAGAGGCCTCTACACCAAAAACAGGGTCTACAAATCTTGTGCAGGAAGAAGAATGGGCGTTTACTACTGTCTCCAGTTTTGACCCATCTTCTCATGAGCAGTGCATGTCTGCAGTAGACTCAGATGTTTGGTATTTTGACAGTGGGGCGACCAAACATATTACCTCGCAACGTAGTTTCTTCTCTTCACTCGAGCTTGCCCCTACAGGGAATACTATTACATGCGCCAAAAACTCCTCTTATCCTGTTATGGGAGTTGGTAAGATCATTTTGACTACTGATGATGGTAGTTCTTTCACTTTGTCAGATGCTTTATTTGTGCCAGGGATCGAAAAGAACTTGTTATCAGTTTTTGCATTAGCCAAGATTGGCTTGGTAACTGTGAAATTTGTTGATGACAGGTGTACAGTTCATGATCTCTCAAATGGCGATGTGATTATTGCTTCTGGCATTTTATGTCGTGGTCTGTATAAGCTCATAGACTATGAAAGATCTGAAAATGATTTGGCATGTGCAGTAAATGATTCTCAGGCTATGTCAGATGCAAAGCTTTGGCATGCACGCTTTGGTCATCTCAATTTTGCTAGTTTGCTACACCTCCAGAAATCTGAAATGGTGTCCTCTTTGCCCAAACTTGAGGCACCTGGAAAACATGTTTGTGAAGGCTGCCAGACACCCTCTTTTGGAAATTACCTTTACTTCGTGACTTTCTTGATGATTTTTCCAGGCATGCATGGGTATATCCACTCAAAGCAAAGTTCGAAGTGTTCATGTGCTTTAAACAGTTTTTGGTTTTGGCTGAAAATCTATCAGCATGTAAAATGGGCACCCTCCATTCTGATCGAGGGGGGGAATATATGTCTTCTGATTTTAATGCATTTCTGGTTGAACGTGGGATAAAACACCAGTGTACGGTGTCGTATACACCTCAATAAAATGGAGTTGCTGAACGAAAGAACAAGTCACTCATGGAGATGGCGAGGTGCATGGTCAAGAGTCAGGCTTTACCACATAGTTTCTGGTTTGAGGCTGTCATGTGTGCAGCATATGTACTGAACAGGTGTCCCACTAAAGCGCTGTAGTCTATCACTCCATATGAGGCTTGGCATGACCACAAGCCATCTATTGCTCATCTACATGTTTTTGGTTGTTTGGCATATGCGCTAGTGCCTGAACAACATCGCAGAAAATTGGATGATAAGGCAGTAAAATGTATTTTTGTTGGGTACAGTTCTGAAAGTAAAGGCTATCGTCTGTATCATCCACAGACTAAACGCATTCTGGTTAGCCGTGATGTTGTCTTTGTGGAAGATGCTATTCAGCCATTGCTTTCATGTACTAAGGAGACATATGTTAGCTCCAAAGACATGTATGATACTTTGATGCCTCTTTTTACAGGTGGACAGTCTAGTGCTGGTCCTAATGAGGCAACTTCTCAACATTTGCAGGTTTCATATGATGATGCAGATCATTCCATTTGTGATGCAGATTTACATGATGCACTTGTTGATGAGAGAGCTGATATTGAGCAGGCAAAAACTATGCCAAAATGGCTGGTGCAGACTTTGCGTTACAGCAAATTAGATGCACCTTTGTCATATCGTACTCGTTCAGGCTCTCATAGTGCCTCCTTTGCATCAGATTGCTATGCTATGGCTGCGTCTAGTCTCTGTGATGAGAATGAGCCTGTTTCTTTTGATGAAGCACAGAATTCAGAAAATTGGATGGTTGCTATGCAATCTGAATATGATGCTATAATGAAGAATGGTACATGGTCTGTATGTGACTTGCCTCTGGCAAGAAGGCCATTGGCACTAAGTGGGTATACAAGCTGAAGCGTAAACCTGATGGTACAGTTGACAGGTATAAGGCTAGGCTTGTTGCAAAGGGTTATGCGCAGGAAAGAGGCATTTATTTTGATGAGACCTTTGCACCTACATGCCGTATGACTACTGTTCGGAGCATTTGTGCACTTGCAGCCCATCATGGTTGGAATGTACATCAGTTGGACATTAAAACAGCATTTCTGAATGGTGACTTGCATGAAGAAGTGTATGTTTTTCAGCCCCGTGGCTTTGTGCCAAAAGGGCATGAAAACCATGTGTGCAGGTTAAAGAAGCCATTATATGGTTTAAAGCAAGCACCACGTGCTTGGTATGAGAAGATACATGCCTATCTGGTTGCACATGGTTTTGAGAATAGTCCAACTGAAAGCACCTTATATGTTAAGCATGCTAATGATGTGCTTCTGATCATTGTTGTCTATATTGATGACATGCTCCTCACTGGTCCTATTGAGAAGCATATTGCTGATTTCAAGGTTGATTTGCATGCCTCATTTGAGATGTCTGATTTGGGGCATTTGCATCACTATTTGGGCATTCAATTTATGCAAGTTGATGGTGGAATGGCTTTGTGTCACACGAAATGTATTGACACATTATTGCAGCGTTTTGGCCTTGAAGACTGTAAGCCTATTGCCACTCCTATGGAGACAGGTTTATGATTGAGTCTTCATGATGCTGGAGATGCATTTGATGCCGTTCTCTATCAGCGGGCTGTTGGATGCTTGATTTACTTATGCATTACTCGGCCAGATATTTAGTTTGTTGTCTCACAGATGAGCAGGTTTATGCATTGCCCAGGAGTCACGCATTGGAAGGCGGTTAAGCGCATCTTTTGCTACTTGAGTGGTACTCCGCTACTTGGGTTATTTTATCCCAAGGGGGGATCACTACTGCCAGATTTGCATGCTTTTTCTGACTCAGATTGGGCTGGTTGCTATGACACTCGCGTGTCCACTAGTGGATTTTGCTTCATGCTTGGTAGCTCATGTATATCTTGGTTGAGCAAGAAGCAGCCTACTGTGGCCACTTCCAGTTGTGAGGCTGAGTATAGGGCAGCTTTCACAGCTACTGTTGAGTGTGTGTGGCTCAGATGCGTTATGGCTGATTTGGGTGTTGGCCAGTCTTTTGCCACCACCATCTTCACTGACAGTCAGAGCGCATTGGCAGTTGCGAGGAACCCTGTGTTCCATGCTCGCACTAAGCACATTGAGGTGCATTATCACTATGTCAGGGAGAGGTTCTCTACTGGGGAGATCAGCTTGGCATATGTGCCCATGCAGGAGAACATTGTAGACCTTTTCACGAAGGCTCTGCCTAGGGAGAAGTTTGAAGCTTTCCGCAAAGCTTTGGGCTTACTTCCTTTTGTGGAGTGATTTCCACATAGCTTGGCACTTCCTTATACATGAGTGAGAGCTCCTTGTTCACCGCATCACTCCCAGGGGGGATTTGTTGATATATTTAGGTAGTGATGTGTGTGAACACACTAGGACCGCCGAGGCACTTTTTTCCCTCTTTAGGAGGTTTTTTTCCCCCGGCTTGTATATATGCCTATTGCCCTAATGGGCTACTTATCTTTGTACATTCTCTAGTAATACATTCAGTATTGTGTGTTTGTGCTCCAAGCTTCTTCTTCTTCCTTGTGCTGTTTGCGTGCTTCCGTAGACGTCTATATCCAACACCTTCTTCTACCAATGCTTTAAAGCATCAAGTTCTTCTTTTTTTGGCCGGCCTTCATCTTCAAATACTAGCTTATCTTCTTCACATGTTACATATACCATGAGATCCTTACTCATAAGTAAGGCTTCCATTCTCATTGCCCATGCAGGATAATTATCTCTATCCAGTTTGTCAATGGAGATATGATCTTCCATAATTCTTTGCTTCTACTGCAACCTGTGAGCTCAAAGGCTAAAGAATAATACCTTTTGGAGTTCTTTGTGTATGAATATACTTTTGAAGTAACCTTTTGATGCCTTGTGCCTTTGAATGCTTTAGCTTTCAAACTTTAATGAAAACTTTTCAAAAACTTCTCGTACCTTTGCCACCTTCTACTCTCTAGAACCTTTCTGCTCTGATGTCACTTGTTGATGTGTGAAACATCACAAGAAATGAATAAATGTGACACGAACACCTCTATGGTCACCATTAACTCAATGCTTCTCCAAACTTTGAGAAATGATTGCTTAAACTGAGAACTTTGCTTCTACATAAATTTCTAGTCACTAAAATGACATACCTTCACTCTTTTGCTTATTTCTCTTAGCAAAGATATTATTTCTCCAAGATCTTTTGATGGATGAAACTAGAAGAGTAGATTCCAACAAGATATTTTTTTGCAAGAAATGGATCTCTAGAACTCAAGTTATGGCCTTCACAATATCACCTTGTATGAGTTGTCAAAAATAGAAATTTTGGCCCCTTTTAGTAAAAATGACTATCTGAAAATGCAAACTCGATGCCTACCATCGACTTGCAACCAAGAATCGATGTCAGGCATCGACTTGGTGCTTTTTCAGCTACTTTTTCAACACCTAAAATGGCTGCTTGAACACAAGATATGAACAAACCACTTTAATTCCAGAAGTCAATGCCAAGCATTGACTTTATGCTGAAACTCGATGCCAGGCATCGAGTTGCTCCACAAACCTCATGTTTTCAAAAAGATTAAAAAACTTCTAGAACTAAAGTGAACTAACTTTACAAATACAATACACTTGTGAATTTATCCCTTCACATAGGCATGTGGTTTTCTTCTAAAGCTTTGACCTTCAAATATATGTCCAATTTAGTGATTGTTCCTCCAACAATCATAGAGAGCAACTCGACACTGGGATCAGAGCTAACAACATGCAAACACGCTGAAGAAGACAGCGCCAGACGGCCCACACCGGAGCCCACAGAGGTGCATGCAAGTAGACAGTGACGGACTACCCATTTCGGAGCCCACAAAGGTGCCTCTCTCTCCACCCTCCCTCTTGGGTGAAAGCAAGTAGGAGTACTTCTCTTATATATAGAGAGCTTGCTAAACGTGTGTGCTGATCTATGGGATTATTCCCTCTTCTCTCAATACTTCTCATAATCGAAGTTGCTCCATGAGGAAGGAGGTAAGGTAGAATTCGAATTTTTTTCTCAACCTTGGAGGGAGAATCACCGACTTATTGATCAAGATATTAAGGGAATAAGGATGCAAATATGTAGTATGGGTTATGGATATGGGATATGGGTCATGGGTTTAGCTTGAAGAGCTTCATCCTCTCATTTGTGGGTTTTCAAACTCACCCTTCCATGAAGGTTTGCTTTCCTACTTCCTATCCGTGACATACCCGACTTTCCCACACCATAGCTTGGTCATATGATATCTGATTTCAGAAATTTTTGACACGTTACCAAGTTGTTAAAAAACCATCAGTGTTTGATTTGGACAAGATTTGGTCAACCAAAATCTCTCCATAGTGCTTCAGCAAGAACTAGGCGGCCACTCTCGGGCCTAGTTTTTCATCATCCGACGTCCAAATCTAATTTTTTCACTTGACATAGCTTTATATCTTTGAAGTATAGGTGCTCCGCTATATTTCTCAGACTAGCGAGGATTTTCAAATCTTTAAAGTGCTTCAGTTTCACTCAATTTTCCTGGTTGGGGCTATTACTACATGTTTTTGGCATTGTTCTTATTGGTTTTTGGTGATTAGAACCTCCCCGGACCAACCAAACATTTCAAATTTTTGTTTGGGCCTGGCAAGGATCCAAAATCAGTGACCTCAAGCTTCAAAGATCACTTGGATTTTGCTTCCGCAGCTTTATTTTGTACCAGGGAAGTGCTCTTGTGATATATTTCTCTTCTTCTTGCATATTCAAGGTTTACTTCCATTATTCTCACATACTCTAGTTAGCAAACAGTCCAAGGAAGTGAAACATGGAGTCTAAAGGGAAACAAACAATAGAACACACTTCTCCATCTAAAGAGCAACTAGAGGATCCTGATTTTAGAATGGAAGAGGTAGAAATGGGGCAGGAAGTACAGGAAAAACTAGAAGAAAAAGAGCCTCAACAAGAAGAATATACCTATGAGGAACTCTTGGATGAGTTTGTTACTCGTGACCAATTTGTAGACTTGAAAGAACAGACCCTTAGGCTAGAAAGAGATATAGGTAGCATTACATCTCTCATTCAGCAACTTAAGTCTCAAATGATCTCACTTGAGAATCACGTCACGTCTTTCCTAGCTAGGAAGGAAAGAGAAACCCCTACTCTTCCTCCTAGAGATGACTAGAAAGATCCTTCTTTTCCTAGTAAGCACAAAAGA
The DNA here is from genome assembly GCA_020310875.1 of Ceratopteris richardii. Classification (NCBI taxonomy): domain Eukaryota; kingdom Viridiplantae; phylum Streptophyta; class Polypodiopsida; order Polypodiales; family Pteridaceae; genus Ceratopteris; species Ceratopteris richardii. Next base: position 173,419,893 of record CM035422.1, on the reverse strand, counting down.
GAGAGCTCTAAGGAAGCTCCCCTCCTGAAAGACTTAAAGCCACCTACCTTTACGAGGGATGACCGAGATAGAAACAAGGATGCAATCTACACTTTTTTACAAAAGTGGCATGATTTGCATCAATTGAAGGGCACCCCAACAGAGTACCGTGTGCTAGAAGCGAGTCTCTTGCTTGGCCCGTGGGCTTATAAGTGGTGGATGAGTCTCAAGGAGGCGAACTCTATCCCTACAGACACTCTTTTTCTAAAAGAGTTTCTTCTTGAGAATGAGGAGGAGAGGAATTGGGATGAGTGGGATCACCCAGAGACGTAGGCCTTTGACGGTCTATATATCCCACTATAGGGAGATCATTTTGAAACTTAAGTCCTTAGATGATTTCCAAAAAACTAGAGGGTTTGTTAGAGGCTTAGATAAATCCATCAAGAGAGAGGTAAGAAGGAATGCACCTAAGAAGTTTGAGGAGGGGATCAAATATGCACAGATCTATGAGGAACATAACTGTCCTCAATATACTCCTATGGAGATGGATCAGCCCCTCAAGCCTCTTAGCATGATGAAATTCAAGAAGAAGTTGCCATTGGGGAAAAACAAAGTTTTCATTAAGAAACAAAAATCATAAGGTCCTAGGTTACCTACAGATCGGTTTGAGAGGGCCAAAAGAGAGAACTTGTGTTTTAAGTGTTTGTCTCCTAGCCATTCACAGTGGAACTGTCCACTCAAGAAGGGGGAAGAAAAGAAGAGAGGACCAGAGAGTAGTACGGCCCCTGAAAAGGGCAAAAAGGCAGACCACCTAGTGTAGACCCTTCCTATTCATGGCAGCTTTAGCTGCAAGGGAGTGGAGGTGATGCATGAGGATATAGAGCACACCAATTGTTTGACTTAGTCATTGTGGTCACCACAGTTTGGACCACATGACCTAGTTAAACTGCATGGTGGTGTATACGAAACCACGGTACAAGTCATGATAGATGACTCTGCCTCTCATAACTTTATAAACTATGCTCTGGTTAAGAAACTAAAGATTCCCCAACAACCTAGTGCACATAAATACATAGTATATATGATGCAAGGGGAAGACAAGAGGATATGGGACACTATGGTATCCAATTTGGAAGTCAAGATGTAGGGTTATACAGATCACATGGACTTCCAAATTACGAATATGGAGAGGACAGACCTTGTGTTAGGAAGAGAGTGGCTATGGGGGTTGGGAGACACACTTAAATGTAGCTATCAAAACAACACACTTGAGTTTGAAAGAAATGGAAGTAAATTTTGTATTCAAGGAGAGAGAGAGAGAGATGTACCTAGTGCACCTCTCATTTCATCTTTAGAGTTATATGGTCTTTGTCATTTTCAGCATATATAGGAGATCTTTTTATTGTATAGTCATGATATTGAGCATTGTACAGATAGTTCATCTTATGTATATTTTCATGCTAGGAATGTAAATATGGACAAGACTTTTCATTATTCTTTCTTGCAAGAGTGTGTGGTTAAAAGTTTTAAAGATCTTATGTTTGATTATAGAGATGTTTTTCCCACTAACTTACCTAGAGGGCTACCACCTAAGAGAGGGGACATTGACCAGGCTATTGAGGTAGTTACTAACACTAAACCTATTTGTAAGCCACCTTAAAGGGTTATTGTTTCTCAGCATGAGGAGGTTCAGAAGAAGTTACAAGATTATTTAAATAAAGGCTTCATTAGACCTAGTAACTCACCTAAGGCATCACCAATGCTCCTAGTTAAAAAGAAAGACGACTCTATGAGATTATGTATAGACTATAGAGCACTTAATAAGGTAACTATCAGAAATAGATTTCCAATGCCTAGATTGAAAGATCTATTTGATCAGTTACATCAAGCCAGGTATTTTACCAAGCTTGACCTTAGATCAGGATACCACAGATTAGGATTAGGATAGAGGATGTCCCTATGACTGCAATCAGGACTAGATATGGGCACTATGATTTTTTTTGTGATGCCTTTTGGTCTCACCGATGCTCTTGCCACTTTCATGAAGCTCATGAATAGTGTTTTTTGACCTTATCTAGGACACTTTATAGTAGATTTTTTGGATGACATTCTGATCTATAGTGGATCAGAAGAGGAGCACTTGGAAAACTTAAGAAAGGTATTTCAAGAGCTAAGGGAAAATTCACTCTTTGCTAAGGAGTCAAAGTGTGAATTTTTCAAAATAGAGGTTAGATAACTTGGGCATATAGTCTCCCAGAATGAAATCCAGATGGATCCTGAAAAAGTAAGGGCTATTATGGAATGGCCACATCCAAGGAACCTAGAAGAGCTGCAGATCTTCATAGGTTTATTAGGTTTCTATCGAAGATTCATTAAGAACTATGCCAAAATTGTTGTCCTGATGATGGAACAGCTTAAAGGAAAAGGGAAAGCCTTTCATTGGGGAGACGAACAGAAGCAAAGTATGGAGAAATTGAAAGTAGCAATTGCTACAACTCCACTTTTACATATAGCAGATCCCTATAAACCCTTTGTGGTTGAGATCGATACGAGTGATTTTGTCATAGGAGCGGTTTTAGTTTAAGATGGTCGACCAATAGCTTTTGAGAGTAAGAAATTAGAATCAGCTCAGAAGAATTACTCGGTCTATGAGAAGGAGTTATATGCAATTGTCCATGCTTTGAAGAAGTGGTATCATTATTTATATGGTGCCAAAGTCATGATAGTGTTTGACCAAGAGAGCATTAAATGGCTCTCTAATCAAACAGACCTTAAAGGTTGTAAGGCCTGTTGGGCAGAGACCCTTCAGGAGTTTGATTATGAGCTTAGGTATAGGAAGGGAAAGTTTAATGTAGTGGTTGATTCACTTAGCCACATGCCTATGCTCAATGGACTAAGTTTTACTCAAATCACTAGTGAGCTACTTGAGTCCATTAAAGGAAAATGTAGGCTTGATCCTGCATATTCTGAGATAAAGTTCAAGCTGCAAAGGATTTCTTGGAAGAGATGAACGATATGCTTAGGCTTGCTAACGACAACATTAGGAGAGCTCAGGATAGAGCTAGAGCCTATGCTGACCCTCAAAGGAGAGACATCAACTTTGAGGTAGGAGAGCATGTCTATCTTAGAGTTCCATCTAGATCTGAAACCATGAAGACGGGACCTTGTCCAAAACTATCTCCTAGGTATTGTGGACCTTTCGAATACTTAAGAGAATAGGAAAGTTGGCTTACCAGCTCCAACTTCCATAGAATAGTCAAATACATCCAATTTTTCATGTTAGCCGGCTTAAGAAAAGGCTAGGTGAATCTGACAACCTCATTCTAAACAGTAAGGTAGTAGAGCCTATTTCTGTTCAATCGATTCCACATGAGCCTGAGAGCATACTATGCAGTCGAGAGAAACGGATGAGAAGTCACTTATATAAAGAGTGTCTAGTAAAGTGGAAAGATAGTTCAGAAGATAGTGCTATATGGGAGCAGGTTAGCACCCTTTAGAGACAATTTCCCAGTTTTAGATTACCTTCCCAAGAGTCTTCTTAAGCGGAAGGATACGGGGAAACAACACGGAGATATGACCATGTACTGTTGTATATGGGGACATAGTGGGAGTACCATCCTATTGATTCCCTCTTTCTATCAGGCCTTCCGATACCATTTTTGAGGAAAAAAATGGAGTTAAGGGGAAGGAAATGTTATGAGGGGATTCACTATAGAAGAGGTGGTATGAACCATCTCTTAGCCTTCATTAGAAGGGCACACATGAGTGCCATGTGGCACTCATGTGAGATGCCACCCTTGTGACTCCAATTAAGGAGAGAGTCAAATTATAGGGGGGTACCCAGCTGGGCGGATAGGAAGTTGATAATTCTCCATGTTCATGCGAGTTCCTGGAATCTAGCTAGCGGATCACCTTCATCTGCCTCGACTTATGTGCTGAGCAGGTCAAAAAGTGGAGGGCATCATAGAGAGCAACTCGGCAGTTCACTTGCTTTCGCGGGCCTCAAACTCCAACAAGAATGATGTGAACAATGAAGAAGACAAATAATTTTGTTAAATATGTTTTTTCAACCAAGGGATTTCCCATTTGCATTATAAAGGAAGTAGAAAATAAGAAAGATTATCTTGGGTTAAACTTGTTGTCAAAGGAATACTATTCTCTTTCTATATCCCTCTATTGAATTGTTCAATAAAAAGTATTCAACATAATCAATTGTGACATTAAATCCTCTATATTTGTCTTTCCTATTCCTAACAATCGAGTTGACAACTTTACATGATCTACCACAAGGTGTTCCAAAATCAAGTACACAAACATCATGTTCTCATAAAGATCAATGATCCTTTACTCTATCAATGTAGGAAGTTCTTCCCTAGAAACTCCTTTTATCCAAGCCATCTCCAAGCAAGCACAAAATCCTTCAAAAGATTGGATTTTTCCAGCTTTATATGCTTATGATTCAAACACTTGTGAGGAAATTGAAAAAAACTCATTCATGATCATCCAACAAATTCCAAAAGAATGTCATTTGAAAAAATAAATAGGATAGTAACCTATGCAAAATTTTCTATACGATAAAGTGGAAGAATAAATTCTCTCTCTCTCTCTCTCTCTCTCTCTCTCTCTCTCTCTCTCTCTCTCTCTCTCTCTCTATATATATATATATATATATATATATATATATATATATATATATATATATATATATATATATATATATATATATATATATATATATATATATATATATATATATATATATATATATGTGTGTGTGTGTGTGTGTGTGTGTGTGTGTGTGTGTGTGTATGTCTGTGTGTGCGTGTGTCTCTCATAGATACATACACTTTCTTTTTTGGCACAAGGTTTTTTACTTAATACAAGCTCCATATCTATATATACAAACCTTTCTTCTTGTCTTAATACAATTTTCTTCTCTTACCCTCTTCTCTTCAAATCCTTGTAGTGATATTTTGTTTTCATCATTCCATACCTTTGCCAAAAGATGAAGGTAAATTTGGATTGATTGCTTTCTCTTGAGTGAAAATACATATACCATCAATCACTTAATGCATGCTCTAAAGAACCGTCATGAATGAGTTCTTCCATTTAGCATAAAATACTTTTACATTTTTCCTTTTATTGGAGAAAAACTTTAAATCAAATTAATAAAGATAAAGTTAAAATTGTGATTATTGAAAATACAAAGTTGGTTTGTGAATCTCTTATCCTTTCATAGGAACTCCAATTTGGCTCTATCTCTTTCTCTTTTATCATGAAAATTTGGGAGTTCATGAATAGTGGAGTATTTATAGTCCTCCTATGGAGGAACTTGAGGAAACTTCCAAAGGAAGCATCCCTTGATAAAAATCCAAAATTGAAAGCATTCAAAAGCATTTCTTCTAATGACATTCCACAAGATGCCAAACATCCCACAACTTCCCTTATTACCATGAGGTATTATTTACAAGTGCACAATGTTCCAATGTTTTCTCCATTCATGACATCTTTTTATACTAAGGGCCCCGAATTGAGATTGGCTACATTCACATTTTCCAAAAATCTTCTTTGCATAATTTGCATATAAGCATGGGCTTCTTTATTCTTGTGAGGGTTCCACATATCCCATCCTACTTTCGACCATTGTCTAATCCATTTAGAAATTTATTTGATTTGAAGATTACTAACTTTATTGAAATGAGGTGGAGCATCAATAGGTTTTTTACCTCTCCACATTAAACCTCTTTTCTATGCATTGACACCCCAAAGATAATTTTAATGTCATTGCAACCCAATGCATTGATTTTCTTCTCTTTTTTGGTTCCAAACGGCCTCTCCATGTTAGGTCTATCTAGCATTGCTTGGTTTTTTCTTTCCCCAATCACCCCAAAGTTTCAATCCAAGAAGTAAGAGACTCATTTGGGTACATGGAAGTGAGTACCCCACTAAAAGTAGGTAGGAAGTGCTTCTTTAGTCTGAGTTCTGTAAAAGCACGCAAATAGCATAAGGAAGAAGAAGAATCTTGGAGCACAACACAATACATAACGTATTACCAAGTCAATGTACAAAGACAAGTGATCCATAAGGGTTTTAGGCACCATCTTTACTGATAGTCAGAGCACTTTGAAAGTTGTGAGGAACCTTGTGTTGCATCATCACAGAAATCACATTGAGGTGCACTATCATTACGTCATAGAGAGATTCTCTGATAGAGCATTAGTTTGGTTTATGTGCCCACACAGGATAATGTTGTAGACCTTTTCACAAAGACTCTACCTAGGAAGAAGGTTGAAGCTTTTTGCAAATCTTTGGGCTTAGTTCCTTTTGTGGATTTATTTCTTTCCACATAGCTTGGCACTTCTTCATACATGAGTGTCAATTGCTTGTTCATTGCATCACTCCCAAGCAGGATTTGTTGATATATTGGACACACTTAAGACAATTTGTGATATTTTTTTTCCCTCTTGAGGAAGGTTTCTTCCTCTTTATGAGGTTTTTTTCCCTCGGCTTGTATATACGTCCATAGCCCTAACATGTCACTTATCTTTGTAAATTGATTTGGTAATACATTTTGTATTGTCTTATGTTCCAAGCTTCTTTTTCTTTTATTCTGTGACATTAGAAGATTTTCACTTATTGATAGATGATCCCCATTTATGTGTGTCCTTCTAACTAGCTAAGAAATCTTGACCTACAACATGCATAATTGAAATATTATGTCTTGACGGATCTTGTTGTAACATAAAAGCAATTAACTCTCGAAAGCTAAGGCGTTTGGATTGCCTTTCATTATGAACTGAAGAGTGGAATCAAAACTCTGATACAAATATTGAAGACCATTAAGAATAGTCTTTGATCTTTGTCAAAAAATGCATGTTGAATCTCCTTCATTCATATGCTCACTCTCCAATAGTTTTTAGATGTAACCAATATAAGCCTCATTTCTTGCATGTTATAATGTTGTAAGATTACCCAAGCATTTTTTGTTTTCTTGCAAGAGCGAATGTCAAGAATAAGGGAATGTTCGATAGAAAAAGCTATTAATGCATGTGCATGTGCATCTTTGTCATCCCAACAAAGTTGTTCTGCAAAAGGTTGCAATAGAAATCATAGCACAACCAGGAAATCGAAGATCATCATCTTCAACACCATTTGCAACACCTTCAATAATTTTATTTGAAGGTGTATTAAGACATTTCTCAACACCCTGCACAATATTCCACAAGCCCTTTGCTACCAATACATGATGCATCATGTATGCCCACAATGGGTAAGTACCATCCAATTTATCCTCAACAACCAACATATGGAATACATCATTGCTTTCATCCATGGCCAGTGACCAAATACCTTGATGTGGAAAACTGATTGTATCTCAAAAGGTTGAACACAAATACCCTCTTGAGCTCTGTTACACCTGTCAAATATTTTGAGACTCTTGTCCTAGAAAACCGAAACTTATATATGTTTGGCATTAAATGATAAAATTTCTTGCAATAACTACATTTGCACGTTTGGAGGGCAAAATGAGCTCAAATCAAAAATTTAATGCCAAATAGAAAAAGTTATTTTGAGTCCTAATTGCCTTCAGTATGCTCACTAGTTTCATGAGATTTTAAGACTCTCACCATTGGGGGTGTTGATGATGTCCAAGATAAAGCCGCAATCTACTCTGATACCAATTGTTGGAGTTCATAGTTTGTCAATGCACATGAACAACACAAGGAAGAAAATAAGGTATGGCCATGGGAGATAAGAAATAAGGTTTAGGCAAGTGTTAGACTTCAAAAGATAGTAGAGAGACTTCATGCAATGCAAGAAATTCAAGAAATTTGAGTCACAAAGAGCAAAAGAATCTACACTCTAGCATGATCTCGACTCCATTAGGATCAAAACTGTATCAAGAGATCAAAAATCTCATAACTTAACAAGAAGGGGATATTTGTACAAGTTTTCTAGAGCTTTGCACCCTTTCTCACTATCTAAGGCCAAAATCTTAGAAACATTCATATGAACAATGAATTTACATTGTAAAAAATTATATTATCAATGGAAGCTTCTTGATGCCCTTGCATAGCCTTCATTGCCATTTCATAATGCAACATTCCTCACTTCCTAGGGCTCTCTCGTCCTAAATAGAGATAATTAAGAGCTCTTATAGAAGATTTTGGTTCTTGACTGATCCTAATCTTTGTTGTTGTTGCCTACAACGATTGCAGCTTCCTTGCAAGATCTTGGACTTCCATCTATTTATCTTATTCACCAAGATAAACAAAAATTGATCTCAATGCACCCCCCCTCTTATGAAACATCATGATCGTGGGAGGCCTCTGTGTGGCTGGTCATGTAATCAAGAAGAATTGGATAAAAGAGTGATCTTTATTCTATCCCAACACATTAAAAATTCTATGATAGCACATTTCATAGGTGACCACTTAGAGCTTGGTTGCTTTGTACAATGAGAGGAATATTTCTAGGTGCATCTCAAAGAACTGGATCAAAAATGCTTCTTGGAAAGCTTTAAGGAAAATTGATTGCATAAACATAAGTCACGCAAAATATGCCATCAGATGTCATCGTAAAAAATCAAAGAAGGCAAACCGTTTCTAAGTAATAGATGAGGTCTACATACAATGGATGAGGTGATGGTCTTATCATCAAATATTCCATCACAAATTATAGGCCTTCACCATATTGACCAAAGGCACACAGCCCTCTCCTATGAAACCTAAAAGGACCAATGACTCCATAATCTACTTGGTTATTAAGTGACTTTTTTGTTCTTTTTTGTATATTAATCCCTGTTTGTGCTTCAAAGCATTCATGGATGCCTCCATGCTTTCTTCTAATGCTATTAATCTTTTTGCATGAGGGTAAAGTAAATGGGGGCCAAATCTTCATCACCATAATCAAATAAAAATGGAAATACATGTTTAGTCTCCTTTTTCATAATTTGATATACCCAAATGGCTTCAATCATTGCCCTTGGCTAAGAGCTTGAATAATTGTAGCAAATTTTTTTATAAAAAAATTATTGAGATTTTTAAATTATCCATTTATCTAGGGTAACAAGCACACAAAATCTTTACGAAAGATTTTGCATTTATCAAATATCTGACATAGGATCTTATTGAAAAAGTGAGTTCCATGATCATTTGTTATTTTTTTAGAATATCAAAAGCATGAATGGACTTGCTTTTTTGCTTGAATTTCGCGTACAATGAGAGATATTTTTTTTCTTAGTCCCATTCATACAATGCAAAGTCGCCATGAGAATGAAGCACTTACCTAAATTTTTTATTATTTTAATAAGTCCTATGAATTCCAGACCCCATCGTTCAAAGGGATACAACCTAGTTTCTAATAGAAAGAGTGAAAATTGTTGATTTGTTTGTCAAGGAGTGCACCTTTGACACATTTCATATTTCATAGAAATTTTGATTGCATCTTTGAAGAGGTGAGGCCACTACAACCCTTCCTGAAAAATACTATGGGCCGAGTCATCTCCTTTTTGATGGCCTTCTGTATGGAATACATCAAGCAAACCATGAACTTCATGTTGAATACACACGTGCATGGTATTTCACCATGGGTGCATCTATACAATATTTAATTTTCATTATAGGAAGTGACTTATATTTGAATAGAAGGACCCTCCTCCCCAATGGCGATAATTGTGGTGGAAATTCTATTTTGATAAGTAGATAATTTATCACTTTGTACTAATGAGTTTGAGGTTCAATGTGGAGTTTATGACTATCAATTTGTTTGTTTGAGATACATGCGGTTCTTTTGCCCTTGGATTTCATTGAAAATTGATATATCATGTGGTACTATTTTCTTAGTTTAATCTCTATAAACTCATATTCTTGAAAGAGGAGGTAGTACCAAATTCTTCATGCTACCCTTTGTTTTTTTGTGAGGTGCCTTAGTGGTTTACGGTTTAAAGTAACCAAAAAATGTTATCCCCACAGATAGTGCCCAAACTTTTACACAGCAAACACAATGGCCAAGCCTTCTCGTTTGGCTTAATATAGTTTATTTTTTCTTTATTGTTAATTTACTTGCATGACAATTGCATTGTTCCATTTTACATATCTTAGAGGTTTGTGTCAAGGCCACTCCCACCACATGAATTCTTGCATCATATGATTGTACAAAATTGAATACTAGTTAGGATCAATGAACAAAGATGTAGTACATACCCTAATTTTCAAATCATAGAAGTCTTTTTTCACTTCTTTTATCAACGTGAATGGTCCCTTTTAGATGTGTAAATAGTCTAGCAATGTCAAAATACATGCATGTAATATTATGATATCTTGTATGTCCCAAGAAGCTTTGTACTTCCTTTCAATACAAGCAATTGATGTAAATAATATGGCAAAAAATTTTGCTAGGTCTATCATAAAGGCCCTTGCAAAGTACATGTCCGAAAAGAGCTCATTTTGCAGCAAGTGGCAATTACTTGACTTTAGCATTAATCATACGTGAATGCATTGATTGAAACCTGAAGTCATAAAAGATGCCAGTAAAATTCTTCCACTATTTCTTGATCATCTTTTCTTAAGAATACAAAAAAGAAATCATCCATAAAAATGTGTAGGAAGCAATATAACCATTTCCCTAAGATCAAATAAGTTGAAAATTTGAATGAAGCAAAAACATTTATGAAGCCAAATGATATCTTCATATAAATATATGTATCCCATGGAGTGATGAATTCCATAATTTCACGATTCCTTAGATGGATTGTGATCTTATAAGAGCCACTACATTCCATCTAGGTAGTTGTACAATACATGCATGGAAACTCCTGCAAGCACTTACTCAGTAAATGGTTATGAAAACTTATATTGGACTATTGTTCTATTCAAAATATGAAATTTGATACAAATCTTTATTTTTTCTTACATCCTTCTTAAGGACTATTACCATTGAAGTAATTCATACATAGTTGATTAGGATAATGGTACATGCTTCATCTAGCCTAATCACATCAGACTTGACATATTCCACATAGTTTGATTAAGTTTGTATGGCCAAGTCCACATAGTTTGATTAAGTTTGTATGGCCAAGTCCATATTGATACGGATACCTCTATAAATCAAATTTTATACAAGCCAAATTGCTCTAGAATGGCTATAATACATTTTTTAATGAAAAAGAAAATGCTTTCTTGTAATTAGTAAAGTAGAGAGATAACTGCATAGAGAGAGAGATAGTACACTATTTGAGGTTCTTTATTAGCTCTTAGGTTAATTTCAGACCAGTAGTTCCTCTTTGCTAATGGATCATTGGAGGTTTTTGATTTGTTCTTTAATGGTAGCTCCAAACTATTCATGGTTTTCATTTTTGCTTCATGTTGAGCTATACTATTCCTTCATTCATTGACTTCCCTTGGTTTCATTAAATCATCTTGACCCTTCTAACTAAGTAGGCCAACTAGATTAACGTGAAAAACCTAGCCAATTGAATCAATTGTTAATGGAACATTTTTTTAATCAACTC
>CM035422.1:173395902-173403402 GCA_020310875.1 Ceratopteris richardii | reverse complement strand
AAGCATCTTATTGAGTAAGGTCTTGTATGTTCCTACAATCCCTAAGAATTTGATAAGTGTAGGACAAATTGTTGAAAAGGGATATGAAGTAAGGTTCACTAATGATGGAGTATATGTGGAAGACCCTAGCCAAGGGTATAAACAGATTGTTTCAGGGAAAAAGGAAGGAAGATTATTTACATTGAAGATTCAAGGCAATATTGGTCATGCTATGTTCACATATGGAGGACATAAGATCTCTGAGTTAGATCTTTGGCACAAGAGGCTTGGACATTTCAATGAAAGAGGTATTAAAGATATGGTTAACAATGGTTCAGTGCTTGGATTGCCTAATGTTGCAGGTCAACATATGACATACAAATATGAGGCATGTCAATTAGGTAAGGCTCATAAACATTCCTATTCCAAGCATGGTTTTATGTACTCAGAGAAGCTTGAGTTGGTACACACAGATGTGTGGGGACCATCAAAAGATTTCAGTATAAATGGATCAAGGTATTATGTGATTTATGTTGATGATGCTACTAGGTGGATCACTATCTATGTGATCAAAGATAAGTCAGAAGTGTTTAATACATTTAAGCACTATCATGCATATGCAGAAAGAATTACAGGTCATAAGTTGAAAAGACTAAGGTCAGATGGAGGGGGAGAGTATTTCTCAAATGAGTTCAGATTACTTATGGAATGCAGGTATAAAAAGGGAAGTTACTTGCAGGTACTCTCCTCAACAAAATGGTGTTGCAGAAAGGAGAAATAGAACTCTTGTTGAGTTTGCAAGATCCATGATGAAGGAGAAAAATTGCCCTAATTATTTGTGGGCTGAGGCTGTAAATACAGCCACTTACTTGGTCAATAGGCTACCATGTAAAGCCTTGCAGGGTATGACACCATATGAGGCTTGGTGGGGTAAGAGACCTACCTTGGATCATTGCAGAGTTTTTGGGTGTGTGGCATATGCATATGTGCCATCACAATTAAGACACAAATTGGAACCCAAAGCTGAAAAGTATGTTTTCATTGGCTATGATGACAAGCAGATGGGCTATAGATTGTGGAGTCCATCTACAAAACAATTCATGGTTTCTAAAGATGTTACATTTGATGAACAAAGCACTTGGTATGCAGGTACAATCAACATCAATACAGGTGATGAAGAAGAAGTGAGCCAAAGAAAAGGTAAATCAAAAGTTTAGATATTTGATGAGCAAGAGAATAATGAAGTGCAGGTTGAAGTGGAAGAGACACCAAGATTTGATCCTGAATGTGAAGAGCCAGAAACCTCAAGGAGTGGAGAACTCAGAAGGTCATCAAGAAATAGGTGGCAACCTATAAGGTATAGTTATGATACTTCATTTTTAGCCACAAAAGATTATGCTTATATGGTGAATACAGATGAAGACCCTTCTACATATGAAGAGGCAAAAGGTAAGGAAAAATGGGAGAAAGCTATGCAGGAAGAATATGATGCACTATTGGAGAATCAAACATGGGATTTGGTTCCAAAACCAAATAGTCAGAAGATTATTGGATGCAAGTGGGTCTACAAGACAAAAAGGTTTGCAGATGGAAGTGTGTCTAGATACAAAGCTAGACTTGTTGTCAAAGGGTTTGCTCAGACTTATGGTGTTGACTATGATGAGACCTATAGTCCTGTGGCAAAGATGACAACCATAAGGACACTTATTGCTATTGCTGCATGTAAAGGTTGGAAGCTATGTCAACTTGATGTGAAGAATGCTTTTTGAATGGTTATATTTCAGATGATGTATTCATGGAGCAACCTCAAGGGTTCAGAGATAAAAGGTATCCAGATCATGTGTGCAAGCTCAAGAGAGCTTTGTATGGCTTGAAGCAGGCCCCAAGGGCATGGAACTATAGACTTGTGAAGTTCCTAAAGGAACTTGGATTTCAGGTGTCTAAAGCAGATAGTAGCTTGCTTGTCAAAGCAAGTGATAATGGTTTCATATACATGTGCATATATGTTGATGATATAATCCTTACAGGTACAGATGAAGAAGGAATACAAAGGCTCATGAGGCAAATGGAAAAGGAGTTCAAGATAAGTGACTTGGGAGACTTGTCATATTTCTTGGGCATGGAGATTACATATACTCAACATGGAGTATTTGTGACCCAAGAAAGGTATTTGAAGAACTTGTTAATCAAGTTTAAAATGGATGATTGCAGGGTAGCACCTACACCAATGGAGGTGAATCACAAATTGAGTAAGTATGGAGGTGAAGAATTCAAAGACATGAGACAATATCAGAGTTTGGTTGGTAGCCTTATCTATGCTACTCTAACTAGACCTGATTTATCATATGCAGTAGGGGTTTTGTCTCAATTTATGCATTGCCCAAGGAAAGAACATTGGATTGCAGGACAAAGGGTGTTGAGGTACATTAAGGGTACACTCAATGAAGGTTTGTATTATGGGTTTACCTCAGATACAAATATCAAAATTTATAGTGATGCAGATTGGGCAGGTAATCCAGATGATAGAAGATCAACCTATGGATACATGTGTTATGTGGGAGATAAGTTAATCTCATGGTGTTCTAAGAAGCAACATACAGTTGCTTTGTCTTCTACAGAAGCTGAGTATAAAGGCATGGTTGAAGCTGCAAAAGAAGTGATTTGGCTCAAGACCTTGATGAAGAGTCTTGACATTGTGCATGGGGTACCAATTATATATGGAGATAACATGAGTTCATTGTATTTAGCTGCTAATCCTGTTTTTCATGCCAGGACCAAACACATTGAGATTCAGTACCACTTTCTAAGAGAGAAGGTGATGGATAAAGAGATTGAAGTAATCCATACTTCAACAAAAGATCAGATAGCTGATATGCTTACAAAAGGCTTGGATGGACCAAAGTTACAAAGGTTTAAAGACATGGCAGGTATAAAGAAGATAGAGAAAACCTCAATTGATGATTGAGGGGGAGCTGTTGGTGCAGACCAATCACCAATTGAATGTTTGAAGACTAAAGAATGAAGGATGAGATCAATTCTTGAAGCTTGGAAGGAAGACACACTCAGAATATGTGAGGAATGTACACATATGTACATAGTTCACTTAGATCTTTGATTAGTCATAGACTTGTACAAATTTATCTATAAATACCATGAAAATGTCGAGGCGTAGTATGAGAGCATATGTGAGAATAGATAGAAGTCAAGAATGAGGAAGATAGATGTCATGAGACATGTGAAAAATTAGTTGAGTTTCCTCTCATCACTCAACTGTAATTTTTCTGAGTTAATGAAGAAATATTGCGCCCGATCTTTTCGTGTCTGCTCCGTCTGTGTTTGATCAATTGAGAAATCCTTTTGAGGATATCTAAGTTGTTAGTTAATGAGCCTGTGACCTGAGTTTCAGAGTCTAATTGCAAACAGGCTAGGAGAATTGTAAGTAGGAACATTCATATGTGTTGAATGTTTACAGTTCTCTGAAACAGGCGCAAATTTCGAGTTTAATCTTTTGGTCAGATCTCACTCCATAGTTTAAAGTTTTGTGCAAGTAAGCACTTAATCTTTAAGTTAGAAGATGATCTACTCGTGGCTAGAAGCATTTGCTTAAACGGGTTTTGTACTGAGAGAATTGAAGTTAAGAAGTTAGGGGTGTCTAAATCGACTTCTCAGAAGTACAGATTCAGACATAGGTAACTTGTGAAGTTGATTTCTCAAGTTATACTAAACCTTTTGAAGAACTTTAACTTGGAGGAGGTGCGCAATCTCTAGGCGAGACTCCATACAAAATTTCATAGAAAACTTTACATGTTTGATAGGTCAATTAGAAGAAATTGTGCAGCAGATTTTCTGTGTTTCATCTTCTTCACAGAATTTGTCAACTTTTGATAATTTGGAGATTGGACCTCTAATTTAGTGAAGGTTTTGACTTACTCTTGATATAGAGGTGTTCTAAATTCAAGAGTAGGTTATTCTTTTGGAGATTAACACTCTCCATCATGTGTGTGTGTGTGTGTGTGTGTGTGTGTGTGTGTGTGTGTGTGTGTGTGTGTGTGTAGGTGCATGAGTAGTTGTAGGTGTATATGCGATGTAGATGTAGACATAGATGTACATGTGAATGTAGATGTAGATGTACATGTAGATGTGCATGTGTATGTGCAGGTGTATGTACGTGTACGTGTACGTGTAGATGTACATGTAGATGTGCATGTGTATGTGTATGTGCAGGTGTATGTGCAGGTGTATGTATGTGTACGTGTACGTGTACGTGTACGTGTACGTGTACGTGTACGTGTACGTGTACGTGTACGTGTACGTGTACGTGTACGTGTACGTGTACGTGTACGTGTACGTGTACGTGTACGTGTACGTGTACGTGTACGTGTACGTGTACGTGTACGTGTACGTGTACGTGTACGTGTACGTGTACGCGCGTTGGCGTGCGCGTGCGCGTGGGCGTGCGTGTGTACATGCGCGTGGGCATGTGCATGTGCATGCGCATGTGCATGTATATATGTGCATGTGCATGTATATATGTGCATGTGCATGTGTATATACTATATGTGCATGTGTATGTGCATGTGTATGTGTATGTGTATGTGTATGTGTATGTGTATGTGTATGTGTATGTGTATGTGTATGTGTATGTGTATGTGTATGTGTATGTGTATGTGTATGTGTATGTGTATGTGTATGTGTATGTGTATGTGTATGTGTATGTGTATGTGTATGTGTATGTGAATGTGAATGTGAATGTGAATGTGAATGTGAATGTGAATATGAATGTGAATGTGAATGTGAATGTGAATGTGAATGTGAATGTGGATGTGAATGTGGATGTGAACGTGTATGTGTATGTGTATGTGTATATGTATATGACATAGTTCAAAAAAATCGTGATTCTTCATGAAATAAAAACCTTTTAAACCACAAAATGATTTATTTGCTTTTTTTTTTAACTCTATTATGAGACATCATCAAGCATTTTATCCATGTTACATGCATTATTTATGACCTATATGATATATATGGAAATATTAAAATGTTTTGTATGTGTATATACAAAAATATTAATCAAAAAATCACAAAAATTACAAAAAAATAAAAATGTGATTTTTATTTTTAAATCTGACGATTAAAACGATTAAAACTTGATTTTTACTCGCGATTTAAATCTCTCTTTTTGAACTATGGTATATGTATATGTATATGTATACGTATACGTATACGTATACATATACGTATATGTATATATATATGTATATGTATATGTATATGTATATGTATATGTATATGTATATGTATATGTATATGTAAATGTAGATGTAGATCTATATGTACATGCATATGTATATATCTATATTTATATGTATATGTACATGCATATGTATGTCATGTATGTATATGCATACATATATTATATGTATAAGTATGCATATACTTAAACAAATAGGTAAATGTGCATGTATATGTGTAAACTATATGATATAGGTATATATGCATGTTCATGTGCGTGTGCATGTGTATTTTGTGTGTGTGTGTGTGTGTGTGTGTGTATGTGTGTGTGTGTGTGCATATGCATGTGCATGTGCTTGTGCATATGTTTGTCCATATCCATGTACCTGCGTGCGTGTGCGAGAGTGTGTCTGTGTGCTTGTGCTTGTACTTGTGCATGTGCTTGACCATGTCCATGTGTGTGTGTGTGTGTGTGTGTGTGTGCAAGAGAGTGTGTGTGCGCGCATGCACGTGTGCGTGTGCGTGTGCGTGCGTGTGTGTGTATGTGCTTGTGTGTGTGTGTGTGTGCACACGTGTGTGCGTGTGCGTGTGCACGTCTGCATGTGCGTGTGTGTGCGTGCATGTGCATGTGCATGTTTGTGCATGCATGTGTGTGCATGCATGTGTGCGCGTGCATGTGTGTGCGTGTGCGTGCATGTGTGTGGGTGCATGTGTGTGCGTGCATGTGTGTGCGTGCATGTGTGTGAGTGCATGTGTGTGCGTGCATGTGTGTAAGTGCATGTGTGTGCGTGCATTTGCATGTGTGAGTAATATGTATGTGTATGTCTATGGGTTTGTGCACCATTATGTGTAAGTACTTGTATATGTATATGACATATGTGTAAGTGTAAAGTGCAAGTGAAAGTGTGAGTAAGATGTATGTGTATGTTTATGGGTTTGTGCACCATTATGTGTAAGTGCAAGTGCATGTGTGTGCGTGCATTTGCATGTGTGAGTAATATGTATGTGTATGTCTATGGGTTTGTGCACCATTATGTGTGAGTACTTGTATACGTATATGACATATGTGTAAGTGTAAAGTGCAAGTGAAAGTGTGAGTATATAGCCTATGCATGTGTACGTGTATGACATGTGTCTATGTGAAAGTATAAGTATATACCTATGCATGTGTATGGGCATGTGTATGTGTATGTGTATATGTACGTGTATGTGTACGTGTAGGTGTATGTGTATGTGTATATATGTATGTGTGTAGGTGTGTGTGTAGGTGTGTGTACGTGTACGTGTACGTGTGTGTGTGTGCATGTACGTGTACATGTGTGTACGTGTACGTGTATGTATGCATGTTCGTGTGCATAGTTACTTGCACAATTGGAAACGTTCGGTTCGGACCCCCTAGAAACGGAGTTTCCGAGTTTCCAAAATTTTAGAAACGATAAGAAACAGGAATGCCATACACATACATGATCCTTATTCTCAAGACTCAAGTCTCAAACACACTCATGCACATGAAATATATTAAAATTTATCATCTAAATAATATGCATTTATCATCTATATAGTATGCACACATGCATGATGCATGCAGCAATACATGTGAAACACAAAGCAACACATGAAACACACATATGCACATTGCATGAATAAACATTATGTGATATGCACATGTTAGTAATTACTAATTATAGAGCATTGGTAAGTTGTTTCTCAGTGAAGTTTCAACTTTCATCGCTAGTCTCTTTAATCTTATCATGTGTCCACAAATGCACATATGTCATAGATGCATTTTGCACTATCGTCTATGTACAAATGGCTACGAAAACTCATGAAGTACCAAAATTGCAAGACTAAAACTCGAAACACAGTCAAAATTGACCTAAAAACGGGCATAAAAAAAGTAAGCCAAAAATGGTGTTTTAGTTTGGATACGGTCCACGAAAACGACCGAACCGTTTCTTGACCCAAGAAACGCTGTTTCTAGTAACTATGTTCATGTGTATGTGTACGTGTATGTACATGTACGTGTAAGTATACGTGAATGTGTACATGTATGTGCATGTGAATGTGTATGTATGTACATGTGTATGTGTGTGTGTGTGTGTATGTGTATGTATATCTATGTGAATATGTATCATATTTGCAACACAACACATTGTGAAGCCTTCACAAGGCATTGCTAACCCCTGTGTACATGTATGTGTACGTGCATGTGTATGTGTGTGCACAAATATATTTATTTATCTACCTTTGTGTGTGTGTGTTTGTGTTTGTGTGTGTGTGTGTTTGTGT
>CM035422.1:173150902-173383402 GCA_020310875.1 Ceratopteris richardii | reverse complement strand
CTTCAGCCCTTGAGCCCTCAGCCCTTGAGCCCTTGCAAGGTCTTAGTTGCAACTTGCAAGTTCCTACACACCCCCTTGTGGTCCACTCATCCTCTTGCTTCGGCTTTATAGTGTGCATACATCCACACACCTTGAAGCCTCAAGCCTGTGCCACTTGCTTCTTCCTCCATCGAAAATTATGCCTCATAGTATTTCCCACCTTTGGGCCCTTCACACTTCAAGCCATGAATTGGTAAATCCTACGGCTTCTGGCTCGGGCACACGAAGGTGGGTGTGCAAGTATTGTGCAAAAACATTTAGCAAAATAACTACACGTCTCATTCTACATGTGTAAGCACTAGGAGGATCTGGCATTTCAGCTTGTCCAAAAGTCCCCAATGACATAGCCGAGGCTGTGCGACATGAGCACAATCTCAACCAAGAGGTGGTGGCTTCTCGCAGGCGTGAGTCTGGTGCAGCTTCTATTTATAAATTAGAAGACTTGGAAGGTGGACTTAGTGTTGGACCTAGTGCTAGCTCATTTAGAAGTTGTACATCTACCCAACGAGAAGAGAATGAAAGCTCTACCCCTCTTGAGTCATCTGAACCGCCAAGCCAAAGACCTAGACAAGGGGGCCTCCATTCCGCTTATCTAAATACGGGCTTACAGAAGCAATGCCAAAAAGTTGTGGAAATTGAAATTGAGCATTGCATACTTGAATGCAGATTAACCTCTCTTTCAATGTTGTTCGCACTGAAGCTTGGAAGAGGATGGTGAGGGCAATAGCCCAAAGTGGGACTACTAATGATGATTGACATGGGATTCCATATAATCGCCTATGCACATCCATGCTCATTGAAGAGAAAGAGAGGATCGACATACAATTAGGACCCATTAAAAGCAGGTGGCAGATCTATGGCCGCTCCATTCTATCCAGGTGGCAGATCTATGGCCGCTCCATTCTATCCGATGGATGGAGCGATTTTAGAAGACGCCACATTATCAATGTGATAATTTCCTCTTGCTTAGGCACTTATTTTCTGAAGGCAGTGGATTGTAGTGCTACAGGTACCTGTATTACAAGGGAATTCATTTATGAGCATATAAAATCTGCTATAGAAGAAGTAGGAGTTTCCAATGTGGTACAAATAATGACAGACAATGCCTCTAATTGTAAGAGGATGGAGGAGATGATAGAAGTCGAGTTCCCAAGTATTGTCTAGACCCTTTGCAGCGCACATTGTCTTGGTCTTTTGTTTGAGGACATAGCCAAACTCTCATGGTTGGCTCCCGTGCTTTCAGATGCCAAACGCATTATCTCGTTTATAAGAAAGAATCACCCGTCTTCTCCCGCTTACACATGTGCATTGATTCCTTGAGGATGACTATAATGGATAGGAAATGGATAAGTATGGCAAGAGGAAACACAGAGATTGCATATCATGTGCAAAGAAAGATTTTGGACATGGATTTTTGGGCAGAGATAGGCAACATTTTGCCTGTCTTGAGACAGATTCATGTAGTATTATGCTATGTTGACATGGAGGGTTCAACCCTCGGACTTGTGTACCGCATGTACACAAGAGTGACAGAGGCGATTCGAGCATCTACGACATTGTCACCATGCAAGTATATTATAATTTGAAGTTTATGTTTAAAATTTAAATATTTTTTATTTTTTTAATTTATAATGTAGACGTGAGGAGATACTTCAGCTTGTGGAGTCTCGATGGGAGTTCATGTCACGACCTATTCATGGGTTTGCGGCATTACTCCATCCCTACTTCAAAAGGGAGACATTATAGAGTCAAGGATCACTGCGACATATGAAAGATTTGTATATGGAGCATGTCATGGCTGAGAATGAGCAGATCGCTTTTGATAGCGAATTCTCAGCTTATACGGGAAAAATCGGCATAGCATATGTGTGTTTACAACTTTTGAGCTTTTTGTGCAATGTGTTTACAACTTTATTATTTTGATAATTGATTTGATTTACATTATAAGCCTTGATATTAATTTCAGGATTGTTCGGAGAGCCCATGTGAGCATAATTGGAGTGCATTCTCATTGGTGCACACCAAATTACACAATTGTCTCAGTGTGGCACAACTTCAGCTTGTGGTATATTGCAAAGCCAATCTTCAGCTTTTGCGATCATTCCGGGATCTCAAGGATCAAAGACAGGTATTGTGAAGCTTAAAGCTTATGACTTATAATTACGGAAGCTTGAAAGTTGAAGCTAAAAAATATTATTTTCATTTTGTAGGTTTCTCCTCTTACATTAGAGCTGAGTTTTACGTCTATGTGGGAGGATCTCCACAGGACGAGGAGGAGATCTATCGCATGTTCCATACGGAGCTCGAGGTGATCGATCGGAGGGTTACTAGAGCACGCTCATGTGCTTTACAGCAGAGGCGGATTGATCGTCCTTCTACTAGTGAAGCTCCAGTGAGAGGTAGGAGGCGCAAAATGTGCCCCCAACGTAGAGGTGCTCCTACACCATCGAGTGATCATGAGGAGTCTGCTACGGAGACGGTTCCTATTAGGGAACCAAAGTTCGACGATGATGAGAATGTCATTACACCAAGAGACATTCTACTCTCCTCTCCAAATTCTTCTTCATCTGATCATTCCATAAGCATGGATGAAGAGGAGTGATTATGATTCACATGATAGGCATACATCATTCCAAGGCTTATCTAGATTCCATCATTTCAGGTTGACTGTTGGAAGGTGGCAGGGCTTTTGTCCATTTTGTTTTGCCACATTTTGTATGACATTATGATATATCAGCATATTCGATGTGTCGTGTGTATTATGCCTATGTCAAGACTCAAATTGTTATTCTTGAATCTTGTCTCGTCTTTTTATATGAACAATGGTACGTTGAAATTGATCCTTGAAGTTTAAAGTTAAGTATTTCAATTTCAAAGTCATAATTTACAAATGTTCATTGTTTAATGAATCAATGTCAAATGATGAATCATGAATGTATATGTAGAAACACATATTCAGTAAATTATATATATATATATATATATATATATATATATATATATATATATATATATATATATATATATATATAGCACCTTACCTCCCCGTACCATTCGGTTCAAGCACCTTATGCACACCGAATTGAACGCACCTAACGCGCTACCTCCCCGTACCATTCGGTTCATGCACCTTACGCGCACCGAATTGAACGCACCTGACTGCTATGCCAACCATGGACAATTATGTCAACTTGAAAGTAAATACATGGAAAATAACTTTTACTCTTTACATGAAAAAAAATTTAAAAAAAAATGAATCTAACGTTCTTTTCTCCTTTAGTTGTCAATGACTCTTTTCTCTTCTCCACCTATTGTAGTTCATCCTATCTAGAAAGAAAAGCATCATGATTGATTTTAAGGTTATCTTAATAAAGAACATATTATGATATTTGTGATAGAAATGGATCTCATTGAACTTGAATCCATAACACAAGTTATAACTTCATGAATAGATGGAATGATAATTTTCTTGTGAATTTAAACATGGAAACATGAAAGTTGGTCATTGTAGAAGAAATGGGCTCAGCTTGATGTCAACCTGTCACTGCTTTTAAAGACCACAGATAAAATCCATGAAGATAATACAAAGTTACAATTCTTGTCATGGAAGTGAAATTGCCCATTAGTACAAGTAAAACTAGACCTGATGCACCACTAGCTTGATCAATACATTGGTTCTATACATGCGCATAATCTCAGACAAACCTATAATAAAAATAAAAATCGACAATCATTGTAACCGAAATGAAATAGAATCAATATACAGCATACACGTGGGAGACTAGCTAGGAAAATATATGCAAAAAGGCTATTATACATTAATTCATCCCTAAACCGTAAAAGACTGTGTCTTAAAGAGCCATAAAGAACCAATAGAAGATGCAAAATGAGGGTTTGCCATCAGGTTCTTTAGTTGATATACTCAGACATTGTGAGTCATCCTCAATATCAGCATCTGATGCAAGCTACAGTTTTCTTTTTACGTGTCAATACTTACAACTTTTTATTAGCAAGAATCAGGAGCCTCATACCTGCAAAGAATACACGAGCAAAAGCCAAGGTCACAGCATTGTAGTTCAGCCATTCACTTATCCATATGATGATCTGCACAATGACTCAAATGTTCATGAAAGATGCGTAAACTCAAAGTTAAACTAGAACTGTGAGCATGAAATTATACCTGCAGAACATAGATGAGCACATTTATTACAAAGAAGCTTAATCTAAGCTTGTCTGTTGACAAATTCCTGGCCTGGAAAAATATAATAAAAACTGCTGAGCAAACTTCATCAAATTGCACAAGCCGTCTCTACAGCATGCAAGAAAATAAGACCTGCCGATAAATTTCCGCCCAAAAGAGAACGAGGAGAGTATATGTTGAAAAAAAGAGAAGACCAGGAAAGTCCAGAAGGATTGAGCTTAACACCTGGTACGGAAGTCCTAGAAACTGTAAGGGTTGCATGAGAAAATTAAGAAGCGTTCAAGAAAACTCTCAGAATAAGTACTCACTCTGATTTTAAAATCGAAAACGTCCTTGTAAAATCCAAAAACCAAAGCTCTAGCTGTGCAATGAAAAAACTTAGTCCTTATATAATAGATTTGGGCAGGAGTAAATAAAAGCTAAGAAAGTACGAAAAATAAGCAGCATACCAGCAAGCACTAGAAAATTCATCAATTGAAAGACCACCTGAGTTGTCAAACCAAATCCTGGAACACGGATTTTAATCCGCACAAGTTGAATCTGCCATCACACTGCAATCTCTAAAAAATCTATGGTCGAGCAATAAAAGAAGTAATCCCCTAAAAGAATACAATGGGGATGACCATTGAAATATAAACAAATCCCTAAAAGATCTGTAATCAAGCAATATAAGAGATGATCCCCTGTAAATTTAAAATGGGTACAATTCATGAACACTGAAACATGAGAAAACTGTCCCGAATGAGGAGTCCCTATGACTTCGATGGTATGGGATGGAAAGAACCAGAAATCCTCAACCTCACCATAAAAAGACTAAAAAAACGGTTCTCTTCCCTCTACAGCTCTAAAAAGCATACTCCTAAAGAAGATAGCAGATCTGTTTTTATATTGTACCTTATTTATGAACATTCAATTATAACCAATGGTTGCCGATGGTGTTCTGATGATGATAAACACATGAAGTTTTAAGTGTTACTGAGTCCAATTCTCCGGAGGGAACACTTAAAACTTCAGAAGATTCAGAAGTTGAGGAATATTTAAAACGGTAATATAAAAGCATTGTTCTACAATTCTTCCAGTCAAGAGTTGCTTTGTCCTGCAACTAAGTGACGCAAGTATTCTTTCCCCCAAAAACACAAAATGCTTCAGATAAGACTTCAGGTTGCTACACAATTAAGTTCAGTAATAACAATGTCCAGTATTCTTTGCGATCATGCTAACCTTGAAATTTCTGTGTCTAGAAACTTCAAAAGAAAATATGCGCAAATGATTTACTTACAATTATACATGAACAACGTGAATCCTAACGAGGTGAAGGAGCTGCTTCAGCGCATCCAAAAACAGATGGCAATACTTAACCAGTCACCATGTCCGAATAAAACCAATGACATGGTGTAATAAGGACCATCATTTTGGAATGCATTGTTCTTAACTCTTAGGCCAGACAGCAAAAAGAAAGAGATCTTACCAATGCGGATGCAGCTACGATCGAATAGGCTGCACATAGAAAATAAAAGACGAATTGCTGCCAAAAATCAGAAGAATTGACGTC
This sequence comes from Ceratopteris richardii, assembly GCA_020310875.1. Lineage (NCBI taxonomy): Eukaryota > Viridiplantae > Streptophyta > Polypodiopsida > Polypodiales > Pteridaceae > Ceratopteris > Ceratopteris richardii. Next base: position 173,377,610 of record CM035422.1, on the reverse strand, counting down.
TTCCCACCAGCTATAAATAGCCGAAGCCATGATTCTGCTCTGGTCCATGAATGAGTGAAATGCAAGATCCATTAAAATCTGCGAATGCTAACGACGGAGCCCTTTGATAGAATGCATACAGCCAGAAAAACAGACGCACACACATCTACTCTTTCGAGAGTTCGTGTGGCGAGAGGCAGGAACTCATACAGCCTTCACGAAGAGAGAGCAAATTTTGATAGAAGTTTAGCTGAAACAATTCCTGATTATCGACTTAGGCAGTGTAGATGGTTACATGTCTCCGATGATGTGCCAACGTGGGGGAAGGGGTCACATGCATAATTTCCACAATGCATCCTCACTCGACAGTCTCGGGGGGGGAGGGGGACACTTTTGACCTTGGCCCGTATTTGTAGTGGTCTCCAAAAAAGATCAACGGTAAATTTAAAATTGTATTAAGCGACACGGACAGCGCACCACATTCATTAATGGAACGAAAGCAAAAGACAACCTTATAAAAACTTGTTTTGATGGCAAATGCCATCACGTGTAAGAGGAAATTTCTTGTAATTTTTAATTTTTTGTAAATTTTTAATTCTTTTTTTAATGGTTTGACAAGCGTCTACCTCTAAGCTTTAATTTTGAAAGAACAATTGTAGGCATAGTACCCGCAGGAACTCTCATATCTCAAAAAGTAAGGGTTAGATAAGTTAGACAAGGTTACAACTGATTTAGATTGATCAAAGCCATTACATGTCCAATTCAGGTTGAAGACTTCCACCTCAAGAGGCTAGTGCCAAACCAAACCCACCTACAAAACATGGACATGAATTCTTAATTTTCATAGGAAGAAAAAAAGAGCTCTTAATAGTTTTTTTTTTTTTACAGAGATTCGACAAGTTCCTATTCCCTCAACCTTGAATTAAGAACAATTGTACATGTGAATGGATATAGTATCTGTAGATTTTCTTTTAATAGAGGTTTGGCAAGCACCTATTCCCTCAAGCTTTAACTTTGAAAGAACGTCTGTATAGAGAAATAGACATAGTACTTGTAGGATCCCCTCTTCACGAATGAGACAAGATTACATCTAATTATAAGTAATTTAGACTCAAAAAAACCATTACATGTGCAACTCGAAAGTTAAACACAAGATCTCCACCTCAAAAAGTTAGTACCAAATCAACCCGCTTACAAAACGTGGACAAAAAAAAAAAAGAGAGCTTTTCACTAATGAACGTTTTGCATCCATCAAAGACAAGACAAGACCACAAGTTTATTAATTTGCTTTGCATTTCTTCGTAACTTTTTGTGTACTCCTTTCACTCTTAATGCAATCTAATCGAAGCTTCTTTCAATACATACATACACACACAAACACACACACACACACACATATATATATATATATATATATATATATATATATATATATATATATATATATATATATATATATATTGTGTGTGTATGTGTATACAAGAACCACTTATATGTGTGTGTATGTGTATACAAGAAGCACTTACCAAACTTGACCATAAAAAATTATGATTCAGTCCACAAAAAGCCTTGGTGTTTGTAAGCTTTTATAAGTTATGGTGTCCAAATGTTTAGTATTATTATTATTCATCGAGCATATATATATATATATATATATGTGTGTGTGTGTGTGTGTTGTGTACAAGAACCACTTACCAAACTTGATTATAAAAAACTATGATTCAATCCACAAAAAGCCTTGGTCTTTGTAAACTTTTATAAGTTATGGTGTCCAAATTTTTAGTATTAGTATTATTCATCGAGCTAAGGTTTATGATGAGTCGAAAATTTTCTAGACATTTTTCGATTTGGGATTTTATAAAACATTTATGTCGAAGAATACTTTCAACAAACTAACATCAGCGATAAGCTCTCACAATCGTACATTCTTAAGAGATTCAATGCTAAGCTCTCAAAATCTTTCTTTTTTCAAGAGGAATATTAGAGAAGGCCCATACAACCTTCTCTTATTGTCGATAAGCGTAGATGATCTAGAATGGTTGGTGCATAAATTCCCTCAATGGAGTTTAAAGAGAATTTCACCACCAAGTGAGAATGACTACTTTTGTGGCTACTTGAAGATGAAACAAATGTGAATAAGAAGTGAAGAAAAGATCCTAAGCTGAGGCGGCTACGTAACTGAAGGAGGTAAGATTTTCATGTTGTTGTGTATCTTAAGAGGATTTGAGCATCCTTGTTGGAGATGGAGACTCATAGAGCCTATTTTTTAAGGCCAAGAGAGAGAAGATGGTCAGATTTCTATCAAAGAGAAATCAAAGAGCAACGTGGAGATGTCAAAGCAAAGGAAGCGTTAAGTTGAGGTCCTATTTTTCTCAAAATTGCCTTCAATTTGGTCAATTATATGTAAAACCCACCTCTTTGTGAACATGTTCCAAAGCCATTTCTTATGAACTTTTTCATTTATGTGCAAGTAGAGGAGTCCTTAAGTTTGTGGAATGATTTCCTAACCCTTTTTAATTTTATAGGATTCCACTACACTCGAATCTGACACCAAATGAGGATTTAGGACTTAATTTTAACTACGTTGGACATTAGAGTGCAAAGAGGTACATTTTTTCAAAACCTACCTATAAAAGTGGGAAAACCCTCATTTGTGCATCTTCTGGTTCATTGTTTCTTCTAATCAAGTGTGAGTTTCTCAGGAGCTCTTGTGTCAGCACTAGATTGTGCCCTCTGACTAAAATAGACAAGATTTTGGAATTATATTTTTGTTTACAAGATCACCCACATAGGAAAAATAATACAAGACTATGTGATTGATACAAGAATTTCCACAACCCGGGGCTAACAGGTATGGATAACTAGACTAGAGGTGATAGAAGAGATTCCATAACCCAGGACCTTAGGTATGAAGCAAGATATCTAGGTTCAAGAACTCCCTTGAGTGAGATGTACTAGGTATAATCAATAAATGGATCTTGTACTATGAGATTTCAAGAGGACAAGACATGATGTCGATGTTACTAGACTAAGCACGACTAGAACAAGGAACAAGACTAGAACTAGAAATGGAACTTGATTAGTACTTACTTGGAGATTGTGACTCCTTGAGCTCCCAAGACTTGAATTAGCAAGACTAAGGATGTGTGTGGACAATCCTTCCTTATATAGGTGTTCAAGGTGGTTACAAATTGATGATGTCATTGATGGTGTCAATAATTCAAAACAAGACCTCCAAGTGTCAGAATGAAGTAAGTAGACATACGATCTTAGGATTTTGGCATGTTCTAGATGTGATGGAAGCATTAGCTTCTCCAAATTATGAACCAATCATGAGATATAGAAATTCACATGAAATTTAATGTTTAGGATGGTTTTCTTTGTGTCCATGGCATCACCTTCCCCCTTAAGCAATGAGTTCCACGAGGAGTAGTTATGTCACTATGAGATATTCTAGGAGTTGAATCTTCATAGCCCTTATTCTTTGTGGATTTCTTGATATGTGTTACCCAAACCGGTGATGATGAGTATCCATGATGAAATTAGAAAGTAGTTCGTAGGTTATCTAGGTACAGAATCAACTACATGATTCTCATGACGTTCATATTCTAACTCTGATGGTGGTTTTTTTTTAATTTGGGATGGTGATTATGGAAGTCTTGAATCCAACTTATTTCTTATTCTTAGGACATTTGAATACCATGTGGTCATGATCTCCACAATAAAAGCAAAATCCATTATCCTTCTTATGTTTTCTTTCCTTTGGTGTAAGTCGCTTGGCCCTAATGTTATCCAATTGCATGGATTCTGGTGGATTTTCTTCCAAAATATGTTGTTGTGGAATAGAAGTAAACTTGTATTTTTTATATCTGATAGAAGTTTTCTTCTCGTACTTTCTCTTGCACAATCTATTGTCACACTCAATTTCTTGATTCATGAATTCATTTAAAGTGTTTACCTTGGGCATGGTTAGCTCTAAATTCAGATGCACAAGTAGAGCCAGGTCTATTTCCTTGACGCAGCTTTCTTAGCTTTGTTTTGGCAATATGTGAACAATTGATATCTCCAAAAGAAGATGTGAACTCTCAAACAAAGGCCTCAAAATCATATCAAATATTCATGTCCTTCTCTAGGAAAGGTGCAAAGCATGAAGCACAGGACCACATAATAGAGTTTAGAAGTATCATTTGGGTAACTATTGGGTTGCATTCTTATGAAGAGCTTAACTTACTGAAGAAATCCTTTGAACTTCGATGTTGTCCCATCAAATTTCTCGGACATGCTCACTTTTGGACTTTTATTCATATTAGTTGTCATGGGGGTACTTGAAGAAGATTGATTTACTATGATTTGCAAATCTTAGATTTTCCTTTGAAGTTCTATGATTACATCTTAAATATTCTGATGTTGAATCCTTTCTTGGTTTTCTCGTATCACTTGGACTTGTTGTTAAATAATTTTAAGTGTAGAAGATATTTATTCATGAATAATCTCCATGGTGCTTGGTAAGGTGGTCTTGACAAAACGTCACGAGAGCACTAAATTGTACCTTTTGACTAGACTAAACAAGATTTTGGAATTATACTTGGATTACAAGATCACCCACAAAGGGGAAATAATTCAAGAATATGAAAATGATACATGAAGTCCCACAACTTGGGACTAATAGGTTTGGATTACTAGAATATAGACAATACAAGAGATCCCATAACATATGATTGTAACTCCCTTGAGGGAGATGGAACAGGTACAAGAAATAAATGGATAGGATCTCATACTATGAGATTACAAGAGGACAGGACATGATGTCCAAGATACTATACTAACCAAGACGAGAACAAGGAACAAGCCTAGAATTGGGTCTAGAATTTGGAAAGTACTTACTTGGCTGAAGATATATGTGGCCAAGCCCTCTTAATATAGTTCATGTTTGTCAATTTTGGAAGATACTGGAATCTGTGTTGTAGATCCTGGAAACATGTGGGACCTATGGAATTAGTTATACGCCTAACTAATTTCCAACATTTGGTATCAGAGCTCGCAGACTACCAACATATGGTTTTAGAGCATCTTCTAACATTTGACATATGACATACACACTTAATCTAGATGAATAGAGATTTGAGAATTAGACAATTCAGTCACATGTTTATTTATCAGTGTGGAGTATGAAGTTGATGATTTGTTAGCAACCAAATAACATTTGGAAGTATGAAAATACTTTACAGAAGTATTGCTTGAAGACCAAAACTTGATGAAGATAAGGCTACTTCAAATTCAAGGAAAAACAATGGTTTGGAGAAGATGAAGAAACCAGATCAACATCAAATCACAGGAATTAGTTTCTACTATCAGATTGTCATTTGCAAGTCATATCTTAGAAGAGTAGTTTTGAAGAGATTTGAAGGATCCAAGAAGCGTCTTTTAAAACACTTTCATTACTTTGAAAGTTAAAGCATTATCTACACCAAAACAGGTATCTAGAGGTTGTTCTTGACAGTTTTGATAGATCTCTTTCATGGCAAGCAAGCTCATCTAAGAGGACAAATTTGGAGATTAGATCAGTTTTGTTTTCAACCAACACAAGGTTGAAAGTTTTTTTAATTAAATTTTGTACCTAGAGAGGTAATTCAGCATTCAGCCAACTCAAGGAAAAAGGTTGGTGAATTCAGACACATCAGTCACATATGAAGCAGAGTTTTGATTCCTCATATGTTGAAATGGTAGAAGCATGTTGTATTTTCTATTTTCACTTTCATGTATATACTATGTTTGTTTTATCTCTTATTCTTAGCATTAGAGGAAGAGAATAATTCATTTGAAGAAGTTAAGAGTGCTTGCTACTTCAAGATGAAGAGAACAAAAGGTATGGAAGAGAAGTTTGAAGATATTGACATCATTAGGTGGAAAAAGATGCAGAAGAAGAAGGTTCAACAATTCCAAAGGGAAAGTAAGACTTCATTTTCTCATATATTTTCCATATAATATTTTTCCTACTTTTATCCTCTACAACCAAAGACAAGTCTGCGAGAACATCTTTTGTGAAGAAGATAGCTTAAAGAAAAAGCAGTTTCTTGTTTTGCATTATACTTGGTCATGTTTTAGTAGGTTTTGACAAAGAATTGCATTGAGAGAAAGAAGAGCAGCAGATATCTAAGACAACTTATATGTTTTGACTCATATGTGTATGAGTTATGTATAAGTTGAAGATTTTGAGCAGGCAGCTTATATGTTCCCTCAAAGAATTCTTGGAGTGTCAATTCAGAACTACTTGGTATATGACAAGTTGCAGAGAAGTATATTTCTTCTTTACCTAACTCTTGAGATAAAAGATTATTTGTAGCAGATGTTGGAGACTTGGAGTGAGGATGAAAATTCAAAAAATTTAATATATTCAAAAAATTCATATTTTATTATTTTCAAAAAATTCAGAATTTCAATATTTTCAAAAAATTCAGAATTTCAGTATTTTTCAAAAAAATCAGAATTTCAGTATTTCCAGTAAAATTCAGAAAAAATTCAGATTTTTTTTATGTACTAGTCAGTTGGAGAATCTAATTTCTATGATTGTCTTTATTTTTGGATACATGCTTGTATTCAACAAGGTGTTCCATCAGATCCTATCACTTGATTGAGAAGTGGAGATAGCCAAAAGAAAGTCAAGCACATACTATCACATTTCACCTGTGAAGAATATGAAGATATGAAGTATCAACTTGCAGCTTTTGGAGTTCTCAAGGTTAGAGTTTGTCCACTTATGTTCCAATAGAAGTTGCAGATTTTGGGAAGGATCTACTTGAAGAAAAGTTTTACAACTTTATATAAGAAGCATGGACACTTAAAGACAGTCAGGTAGCAAATCAAATATTCAGTCATGAAGGTTTGATAAGAGCAGACTCTACACAGGTATTTTATTGGAGAGATGATAGATCTTGTATGATCTTGAAGATCTTGAGTATTTATGAGTCAGTTGTCTATCCTTTGTTTGTCAAGTTCTTAACATTGGAAGAAGTAAGTCAAAGATTCAGATTCTATCAGATTAGTGTTGCAGAGAAATAGAAGAAGATACTTGTTATGTTGCAGAAGATTATGAATCCTAAAAGTGCTTTCAGCAAAGGTTTTTAGGATCAACTAACTTTATTCTAGATTATGGGAAGCTGAGGAATGGCAGGCAAAGCTATTGGCATGTGTACAATGCTAATAAAAAGGGTTCAGATATTTTGTTTCAGACACAAGTATTGATGATATGGTAGCAATAGTAAATCACTAAAGATCAGATTTATTGGAAAGAAGGAAGACGTTCCAGATTTCATAAAGTCTGATATACTTTGAAAAGTTTGGATACTAGTGTTAAATCATCCAGGGGGTTGATGAAACATGAAGACTTATTTTTAGCCAAATGTGAAGGAATGCAGATTCATACCTACAGGTATTCCTATATTTCCTTTGTCAGTTTCTCTTTATGTTCCAGCTTTGAAAGAAGAAGGAAGAAGGAGAATGTTTGGAGAAAGTTCCTGTTAGGTGTTCCTGCTCGGGAGAAAGTTCCAGAGTTCTATTATAGAGAAACTTGATATTTCAGAGAGGTATGTTACTTATGAGGTGCACACATATATGTTTATACCATAATTTGAAGGAAAGAGGTATGAAAGACTTATAGATAGAACAAGGATGAAGACAAGATGACATCAAAGATATGAAATTTTGGTGAGACTCTCATAAGTTGAGTTGAGTACAGTCAGAGATGAACCAATTAGTGTTCATAATACACTAGGTTGTGAGTTTCAATCACAAGTCCTAAGATGGATTCAGTTTTTTATTTTGTTTAGTGTATCTACATGAAACAACAAAAGTACATTAAGAAACCTTTCTTAAGGTAAATGCAAATATGTGATGCTCGGTGTATGCTTACAGGTTTGAAAAGACAGAAGATAGCAGATTCAGAGTCAATTCATGCTACATACGTTGTCAAGCAATGATTGCTTGATGTATGCTAACACTATTGGATATCTAGCTTGCATATTTTCTCAAGTATTATGGTTCACATTCAGAAAATTCATATTTTTGAAGTTTGAAGAAGTTCAAATTCAGTTTTGAAGAAGACTTTGAAGTTAACGTTTGAAGGTCAATTCTGAAGGACAAGTTTGAAGCTTATGTCAGTTTGTAAATGAATGAAGTTACAAATCCAGTTTAGTTTATACCAATATGACATTGCAGGGGGGACTGTTGGACATCAATGTCACATCAGTCCAAAATCTTTTTAGGGCAGAAACCCTAATTTTGGTACTTAATCATTTTTGGCACAAAATTTGGGTAAAATTTTTATGAGCCTATCTTGAAGGGCTTGAAGAGAACTTTCTGATGGTATATGACATGCGATCATCAGATTTCATTCAGCAGGTGGTCAGAGATGTGAAAAAGCAGGTCAAAAGAGATTTTTAAGCGATAGCCAAAAGCTAGTTAAAATAAAGCTATGATTATTAAAATAAACCAAAAGCTACTAAAAAAAATCGATAAGCTTTATTTTAGTAACGAAAAGCAGTTTTTTTGCACAAAAACTTGTAAGGCTTATATAAGAGAGGCTAGGGTCACTTTTGCAGACATCCCACATCAATTCTAATGCCAAAGATTGGTGGAGCTTGAGGAGGTGGTGCTCTAGCACTCATGGGCAGCCATGGTGCACTTTAGGAGTAGCTATAGAGCTATGTTGAGGAGCAGCCATGAAGTTCTTCTTGGAGAAGAGTGTGCTCACACTCTTGCTTATGGAGAAGACTTACTTATCAATAGCTTGGTGGTGTGGATCATCCATCTACATGATGTATTTGAAGATGTCTTCTACATGAAGATTATGGAGTACTTCAAAGACATTGGATGGAGCTTAACATAAGATTGCATCTTATGTTAACTATTCAGGTACATATTCTCTTTATGCACACAGGTACTACTTGGAGCTTATGGAGGTGGTGGCATCCATATTTAGAGGAGTCCTATTCGGCATATATGGAGGCAGTGGCATCCATAAAGGAGAATCAATACATGCATGCTACATGCATCAGATGAGATGTTAGAGAAGGTGTTTCCATATGAGTATGAGGATTTTTGTCAGCAACATGTTAGCATTCTTTGCTAATTCTGTAAGTATGTGATCTTTCACACACACACAACTGATTTAGGGTCTTCCATAGCCTAAATTCAGATTAGGGTTTGCTGAATATCAGTTTCAAACTGATCTTTCCTCTTTCTGTCACTCATATTCACTCTTCCACAACCTATTAGGTCATACATCTCATACATATTCAGATTTTTGTCCCTACATTTGATTATTCTTGTAAATTTTGTACATACACTCTTCCATCTATTTCTGTTCACATAGAGTCGTTGAGATTTTGACTCCCACATTGTAAATTGACATTCGTATATATGATGGTGTGAGTAAGAAGTGACTTACATAACACTTTGAACATGTTGTCTAATCTCTCTCTATCCTTGTCTCATCATTGTATGATTAAGTGTTGTATGTTCATGTTTTGTCAATTTTGGAAGATACTGGAATCTATGTTGTAGATCCTGGAAACCTGTGGGACCTGTGGAATTAGTAATGGGCCTAACTAATTTCCAACAAATTTTGAGTCACAAACTCAAAAGGTGAGACCAAGTCACTCAAAGATGTTCTTTATGTACCAAGCCTTTGTAAGAACATTCTCTCAGTGGAGGCCATTACTCAGTGCAACATGATTTGCAATTTGATCATGAAAAAGTTCAAGTCATCAATCGAGAATCCAAAGAATTCATAGCTCAAGGATTCGAATACAAAGGTCTCTACAAGCTTTCCAGTTTCATGGCCAAAGATTCAAGTTTTAGCTTATGGCATTTCATATTTGGACACACCTCTTACCAAGCAAAGATATCTTCAAGTCATCTTGTCAAAGGTTTACCTAGGATTGCACAATTGGAATTGAACTACTAAGCATGTGCTCAACAGACATTTAAACCTTTGCCTATAGAAGAATACATTTCCTCATCTAAACCCTTAGCATTATTCCATGCCGATCTTTGTGCACCTATGCATAAACCTTCTGTAAGTGGGTCAATTTACTTCTTCTTGATAGTAGATGGCTTCACTAGGTACACTTGGGTTTGTTCACTAAAACATAAAGGTGATGCACATTCTAAGTTCAAGGAGTGGACAAAGATAATTCAAGAAGAATTTCCAACTTCTTTGAAGACCATCAAACTAGATGGAGAAAATGGCTTTGTCAACCACAATTTCTCAAAGTATTTGAAGCAACAAGGTATTAAGTACCAAGAAAAGAAAGATATTCAATAAGGTATTGCTTTATAGAGGATTCAAAGTGTGATCCAGATGCACAAGACTATGCTTCATCAAAAGAAACTTCTAGTATAGTTTTGGGAAGAAGCTGTACAAACAACAGTACAGATTCTTCACAGAGGATTCTCACATGTTTTCAAGAATCAAACTCCATTTGAGTCTGTACTTTTAGCAGAAATCGATTGTGAATTATTTCAGAGTCTTTGGTAGTGATGCCTATGTGCAAGGACATGATGATGATTGGCCTAGAATGCACCTTTGATGAGTATGCTAAGTGTTCATCCCTTTTGGATTCTTCTCAGGATCTGGATCCCCCCATTTCCACGTCAACAGGGGATTATTCCACTATCAGACAATCACACTATGTGGAGCACAATCTTTTTGTACATGGCTTCTCTGATCATGGTAGACTTTTGGAGCATGAGGACTCAGAGATACAATCTAAGCTTACATCTCAGATGGTTACAAGTTTGTTGTAGAGGACTAAAGACAAGAAAGAGCAAAAAGAAAAAGAGAAAAGAAAGAAAAAACAGACCCCCAAAATTTTCAAGAAACGGCTCACTTTCTTTTCCCAAAATCCATTGTATAACATTGAAAAGCCTTGTAAATGCACTAGAGGAGTCCTCTAGATGCATGAATCCTGAAGATTGTAATACTACCCTTGTACAATAGTAGGAACTTAGTGATTTTTAGAGAAAGTGTCGATCTCTTGTGCGAAAGGACCAAAATTATGGCACATGTATATAAGTCATTGATGAATCTTTTATAAAGATTATTTGCCATAATCAATAAGTAACTTTGAAATTTCGAATTTGTTTCTTCTTGCTTGTGTGACTTCTTCTTCACGAGCTTTAGTGTGTGCTTGAAGCATGAAATGTGTGTCTATAGATGTTGTCTAACCCCTCCCCATCTCTTTTCACTGTTATTGTGTGTGTGAAGTGTAGAAAGTCTTGAGGTGAGAGTAGGTGATTCCCACCACTCTATTTTTTGGCCATAACTTGAAGCACAAAGGTCTAATCAGGCTAAAAATATAGCATTGAATGCAGCTCATCGAGAACTTCCAAATGAACTCAATATTGACTATATTCGAGTATCAAAGCTAGGAGATATCACCTAATTTGTGTATGTTGTTTCACAAAGTATCACGATACACACTTTAGTGTAAGAGGTGTCATGTGAGGTGGATGTTCCCTATTTGCATGCATTACTTGTTCCTTTCCCACATTAATCATCATTTAAGCACATGTTTCCATGCACTTGACCGGTTCAGGCTCTCGGTTTGATAATTTAATGTGTGTATCAAACCACCACTATATACATTTGCTTGACAATTGAGATGCAATCTCTTTCATCACAAATCCCTAAGTATTTATGAGTCTACGTACACACATTTTTGGCATCGTTGCCGTGGATGGGGGCCTAAGTCAATGTGCCTATGTGATGGTTAAAGTGTTCTTGTGAAGGTAGTAATCATGAGGAAGTGAGATTCCGTAGCTTGGAAGTCACAATTCATTCACACTTGTTACTTCATAGACCTAGTGTGTGTGTGTGTGAAAAGTTACTTCATACACCTAGTGATCGTGGAAATTCCAAGTACCATGTATCATGAACATCTTAAGTACTATGGATCGAGGAATTAATGAGCAAACCCTAATTGACTCTGAATAAAAATTGTTAGAGGAATTTTCCTACTAACATCAAGCAAAGATATTTCCAAGACTTGATAGAATACCCAAGGTAAAAAATATAGAGCTTAGGTTTACAAAAATGGGATAAGGCCCCCATATTGCGAATGAACCTACAATCTGGACATGTCCTAGGGAGTCAAAGAAGTGTAATATCCTCAGCAGGGAGTGTAACTCAAAGAAGCATTCACTCTACTTACTTTGAAGCTTCTAGTGACTCAAAAGATGAAATAATTATAGCCTCTGAACACATGCACAACTCAATCCATTCGTAGAGCTCATGTTCATGATATAAGGTGAATATAGGACTTCACTACAATATTTATCTACAAACTTGCATGGAGATGTTCTCAATAGATCAATGGCAAGACTTAGGAATTCAACTACTTGGAAGTTTTGCAAAGATCAGTTGTAAAATTCGAAGGAGGATTGTACATAGGAGAATGAGGACAATTATACTTAGTGATTGAGCACCCAACTAGAATCAACAAAAGGGGAGAAAGTGAGGAACCTACTTATCCAAATGGGACTGACAATAAAGAAGTTGTGACTACCCAAGAGGAAGATCGGTAGTAGTGAATGTTTGGCAAGGAGATTTTATCCCTCAGGATGATGATATGGTGGATATTTATTTGCTAGCTAGAACAAGTAAATTTTTGCAAGCAACTTCACCCCTAGTGGGAAAAAATTGTTGCAAGCCACTTCACCCCTAGTTTGGCAAGGAGATTAAATCCCTCAAGATGATGATATGGTGGATATTTATCTGCTAACTGGAACAAGTAAATTGTTGCAAGCTACTTCACCTGACTACCATCTATGAATTGCATGATCCAGAAGACTCTTTCATAGCCACTTATTTGGATCAAAGCAAAAGAGATATTGGGCAGTTACTGATCTAGATATATCTAGGCTACAATACATGGGTTTGCTAGTATGTCCCCTCAGGGATCAGACAACCATGTAACAAAATCCTCAAGGGCAACAAAAAATCCAAGAAAACCCCTTCATAGGCCAGCAAAGTGTTATAATCAGACCACATGTCCTACCAATACTATACCCAATACTCACTTGGAAAGCAAGATGATGAATCGACCACCCTTTCCCATGAGAACCCCACAAGGAAGAGGCCTATGTGTGCATCATGTGGTTCAAGCATTTCCTCAACCTCTTGAAGTGAGTAGAAGATCAAGAACATACCAAGTTTCAAAGTGCATAAGAAACCATTATGAAGGATCACAGGATCCTTGTGATCATGTAGTTCAATTTAAGCAAGTTTTGAGAGCACAACAGATATATGATTTTTCATTCAATATCAATCCTTTGAAATCATCTCATACCAACAACCTTGATGTGGTTCCAACCTTTGAACCCACTCATTTGCTAACATAGAACAATTTTTTGAAGAATTCATTGGTGAATTCACAAAGAGAGTAATCAAACACAAATCCTCCTCCTTGATCCATAGTTTCAAGAAAGCACCTAATGGATCAATGAGGCTTGAAGCCAGGAGATTCAATCAATATGTGGATCAATGTTTGATGGTTGAGGGACACACCTATTTTTGGGATATAATCCTATCCATTTACATTTGAGAGAAGATCATTGAATCTTCATTAGAGTCTCATGGATTATTTCATGGAGACTAAGGGGCACATATGATAGGAGTCCGAAGAGTGAGTAGGTTAACTCTATAGTTAGTGAAAGTAAGGAACATAGAGTCTGTTACTACTAGAGACTACATGGTGTTGAGGAAAATGCCCACATGAAGTCATATTTTGATTTCTTAGAAGGCAATGTAGTCACTTGCCATTAGGGCTAGCTATTTTAGATGGCATTGTCTAGATGGAAATCACTTAGAGTGCTTAGCATCACTTATAGGTTTCATAAGGATCATTGAGATATGCTCACATGACTCATTTACATCTTACTGTTGACTTTAGCTCACTTATGAGCAATTGGATTCCACTTAGAGAGGAAGTTAGTTAGGATGCCATATAGTATGGGAATCTAGTAAGAACTAGCTCCCTTTGGTAGATTGATGATCTTAGAATCATATAAACCAAGCTAGTCTAGTTAGACCATATGGGATTCACAAGAATCCATCAGAACGGATATATAAGAGTTCCATCTCTATGATAGGAACTAGGTATATAACGTGTTTTGTGATTTTATGATTCGTCATGTATGTACATAGAAAAGGTAACTTCAGTAGTCATTGGATACGTCCACACAATCCTTATGGATTTAGACCATAGGATTGCTAAGAGGAAGGAAATATACCCTCAATATTAGGAATGTGCACAAGCAATCCTATAGGTTATAGGAAGTTGCATAGAGGATTACAGGAGATACTTTTACGATCATCTACGTACCAATTTTCATAATTTTTAGAGCTCCTTTGAGCCTCAAAAATAGCGTAGGAGCCAAATTTTTTACTAGACCGAACACTAGGTCTAGATAGGGCCAAAACCTAGTCAAAAACTATAAAAAGAGCTAGAGAGGTCATTTTTGAGGTTAGCTTGTTAGAGTTTTGAGCTATCATAAGAGACTTTTTGAGTAATACAAAGAAGTCCATTGTTCCTCTCTTTGTTCCTACCTTGTGTGCACGTGTGCTTTTCTGCTTCTCACTCATGCACTTGTGTCGTCACTTGCTCATAGTTGTCATACTAGTCCTCACGTCTCCACGGATTGACAATTATGAGGTGGATCTCCTCACGTTGGTACTTGCCATCGTGCTAAAGTGACACCAAATTTGGCGTTGTTTTCGGGGAGAGAGCTTCGAGGACGAGCGTGTGATGGTAAGACATATAGTTGTGACCTTGGAGTCATAGATAATTTCTCTATTTTTCCTTATTTTTCTCTTTCTTACTTCATCACCATCATCATCCTCACCATCTCCCACGTCCATCTTCATCTTCGCAAAATTTGTTGTTTTTTAATTATATCACCTTCCCCACCTCATTCCTCTCATTTCCCACTGATTTGCTAACATAGAGCAATTTTTTGAAGAATTCATTGGTGAATTCACAAAGAGAGTAATCAAACACAAATCCTCTTCCTTGATCCATAGTTTCAAGCAAGCACCTAATGGATCAATGAGACTTGAAGCGAAGAGATTCAATCAATATGTGGATCAATGTCTGATGGCTGAGGGACCCACCCAACAAAAGATGATATCATTATTCTTAGAGGGTTTAACCAATGGAAATCTGAGAACCTTGGTGTATGTGAAATGCTTACAAAAATTAGACGAGTGCTTACAAGGATGCATAGATTTGGAATATAACTTAGCAGATGACTTGAAGATTCCACACACTCCAACCAAGTTTGATGATACATCTAGTAATGTATCCTCTAAATCTAACAATCTTGAGGAATTCGTGGATTTAATGGCAAGAAATTAGGAGCTTAAAACTAGCAAGGACAAAAACCCTATCAAACTCAAGCTATGAGAATGCCAATGTTAAGAAGATGTGTGCATTGTGGAGGTGACCACCCATCTCCACAACCATATCAATTCAATAAACAACCAACACAAGGACCAAACCTCTACTATCATATTGAGTAGAGATACTCCAATCGCATTATTGAAACTTGACCGTATAATAAGCAAGCTAGGCCATTTTAATCACACCAATACAAGACTTGTGGATACCAACCTAGAGAAAAAGTCAAGGAGGCTCCACGATATGTTCCATATCAAGGACCACCCATGTCCAAAGGCCTTATGAGTACCAAGGATACACTCAACCTCAACCAGTACTAGGGCAACAACCCCCACATCCTCAAAATGTAGTGTTGGTCAAGTACACACAACCAAAAGAGAAACTAGAAAGAGCGGTAGTACCTCTGACACCCATTGATTAGAACAAAGAACCTAAATCAAGGCTATAAATAGAGCTATGGAGATCGTTATTACTATGAAGATAATCTCATAGAGTGTGAATCATCTTATGAACACCAATACTATGACCATGATAGCTATGAAAACTCTTATGGGATAAAAAACACCAATCTAATATATGCATCACCTAGGGCTCAAACTCTAGGGAGACCTATAGCTAGACCACCTACACCTAAAGGACCATGTTATAGATGCAAAGGAGATCATTACATTACGGAATGCCTTACCACCCACCACTTCATAGGGTTTGGAAAGAGTATTTTAGTAACTCTAGAAAAGAACACTTGTTTACAGACTGCCCCAAAAACCATATCAAAGCATTGTTTGCTACTCAAATCAATGTTATGAAAGTAATAGAGTCCTAAGGAAGTGATAAGGAATACACAATACCATTAAAAGTCGTCACAAGAGCCAAGGCTAAGGAAAACCTAGAAAACAAAAGAGTGGATAGCCCAAAGAGTGAAAACGAGGAAGAATCTTTACCTTGAGTAGTAAAAGACTCAAAAGAACCATTGGACACCTCAAAGAAAAAGAGAGCAAAAAAATGGAAAGTTGGGTGGGAGAAAATAAAGAACAAGTGGATCAAGAGGTTGGATTAAGAAAAAGAGAAATCTCTACAAAACAATGAATCGAGGCTAAATAGGATTTAGTAGGTTTGCCTAGTAGACTTGTTCTCAATAGCCATCTTTTAAGGTTGTAAAAGTGGGAAATTGTAATTTTGTATGTATATTGGCACATGTATGTGCCTTATATATATATATATATATATATATATTCATTTATGCACATGTTTGTGCTCTTGTAACATTTATTATGCCCTCATGTCAAGGGGAAACATTTGTGAGCCGCCAGAATGTAATATGAAACCCTGAAAAGTCACATGCATACCAAAAGGGCGTAGCGCAATAATTATAACTTCTGATTAATAAAGGAAGCGCGCATGAACAGAAGGTAGGTTGCTAGACTGTGAGTTTGAGCGAATGCCTGAAGTGGAGTGGAATGTGTATTCTTCATATTCTAAGTACTCTCTTATCTGTCTTTCTGCTAACTAAGTTCGGTGATTAATTAAGTCGTTGATGATTTGGTACTTGCCATTGTTGGAGTTAGACGTCTGCGGAAGCACGCGAACAGCACAAGGAAGAGGAAGAAGCTTGGAGCACAACACACAAGACTGAATGTATTACTAGAGAATGTACAAAGATAAGTAGCCCATTAGGGCCATAGGTGTATATACAAGCCGGGGGAAAAAAACCTCCTAAAGAGGGAAAAAAGTGCCCCGGCGGTCCTAGAGTGTTCACACACATCACTACCTAAATATATCAACAAATCCCCCCTGGGCGTGATGCGGTGAACAAGGAGCTGGCACTCATGTATAAGGAAGTGCCGAGCTATGTGGAAATCACTCCACAAAAGGAAGTAAGCCCAAAGCTTTGCGGAAAGCTTCAAACTTCTCCCTAGGCAGAGCCTTCGTGAAAAGGTCTGCAATGTTCTCCTGCGTGGGCACATATGCCAAGCTGATCTCCCCAGCAGAGAACCTCTCCCTGACATAGTGATAATGCACCTCAATGTGCTTAGTGCGAGCATGGAACACAGGGTTCCTCGCAACTGCCAATGCGCTCTGACTGTCAGTGAAGATGGTGGTGGCAGAAGACTGGCCAACACCCAAATCAGCCATAAGGCGTCTGAGCCACACACACTCAACAGTCGCTGTGAAAGCTGCCCTATACTCAGCCTCACAACTGGAAGTGGCCACAGTAGGCTGCTTCTTGCTCAACCAAGATATACATGAGCTACCAAGCATGAAGCAAAAACCACTGGTGGACACACGAGTGTCATAGCAACCAGCCCAATCTGAGTCAGAAAAAGCATGCAAATCTGGCGGTAGTGATCCCCCCTTGGGATAAAACAACCCAAGTAGCCGAGTACCACTCAAGTAGCGAAAGATGCGCTTAACCGCTTTCCAATGCGTGACTCCTGGGCAATGCATAAACCTGCTCATCTGTGAGACAGCAAACTGAATATCTGGCCGAGTAATGCATAAGTAAATCAAGCATCCAACAGCCTGCTGATAGAGAACAACATCAAATGCATCTCCAGCATCATGAAGACTCAATCGTAAACCTGTCTCCATAGGAGTGGCAATAGGCTTACAGTCTTCAAGGCCAAAACGCTGCAATAATGTGTCAATATATTTCGTTTGACACAAAGCCATTCCACCATCAACTTGCATAAACTGAATGCCCAAATAGTGATGCAAATGCCCCAAATCAGACATCTCAAATGAGGCATGCAAATCAGCCTTGAAATTAGCAATATGCTTCTCAAGAGGACCAGTGAGCAGCATGTCGTCTACATAGACAACAATGATCAAAAGCACATCATTAGCACGCTTAACATATAAGGTGCTTTCAGTTGGACTGTTCTCAAAACCATGTGCAATCAGATAGGCATGTATTTTCTCATACCAAGCACGTGGTGCTTGCTTTAAACCATACAACGCCTTCTTTAACCTGCACACCTGGTTTTCATGCCCTTTCTGCACAAAGCCTTGGGGCTGAAAAACATACACTTCTTCATGCAAGTCACCATTCAGAAATGCTATTTTAATGTCCAACTGATGTACATTCCAACCATGATGGGCTGCAAGTGCACAAATGCTCCGAACAGTAGTCATACGGCATGTAGGTGCAAAGGTCTCATCAAAATCAATGCCTCTTTCCTGCGCATAACCCTTTGCAACAAGCCTAGCCTTATACCTGTCAACTGTACCATCAGGTTTACGCTTCAGCTTGTATACCCACTTAGTGCCAATGGCCTTCTTGCCAGGAGGCAAGTCACATAAAGACCATGTACCATTCTTCATTATAGCATCATATTCAGATTGCATAGCTGCCATCCAATTTTCTGAATTTTGTGCTTCATCAAAAGAAACAGGCTCATTCTCATCACAGAGACTAGATGCAGCCATAGCATAGCAATCTGATGCAAAGGAGGTACTATGAGAGCCTAAACGAGTACGATATGACAAAGGTGCATCTAATTTGCTGTCACGCAAAGTCTGCACCAGCCATTTTGGCATAGTTTTTGCCTGTTCAATATCAGCTCTCTCATCAACAAGTGCATCATGTAAATCTGCATCAGAAATGGCATGATCTGCATCATCATATGAAACCTGCAAAGGCTGAGAAGTTGCCTCATTAGGACCAGCGCTAGCCTGTCCACCTGTAAAAAGAGGCATCAAAGTATCATACATGTCTTTGGAGCTAACAGATGTCTCCTTAGTACATGAAAGCAATGGCTGAATAGCATCTTCCACAAAGACAACATCACGGCTAACCAGAATGCGTTTAGTCTGTGGATGATACAGACGATAGCCTTTACTTTCAGAACTGTACCCAACAAAAATACATTTTACTGCCTTATCATCCAATTTTCTACGATGTTGTTCAGGCACTAATGCATATGCCAAACAACCAAAAACACGCAGATGAGCAACAGATGGCTTGCGGTCATGCCAAGCCTCATATGGAGTGATAGACTGCAACGCTTTCGTGGGACACCTGTTCAGTACATATGCTGCACACATGACAACCTCAAGCCAGAAACTATGTGGTAAAGCCTGACTTTTGACCATGCACCTCGCCATCTCCATGAGTGACCTGTTCTTTCGTTCAGCAACTCCATTCTGTTGAGGTGTATACGGCACTGTACACTGGTGTTTTATCCCACGTTCAGCCAGAAATGCATTAAAATCTGAAGACATATATTCCCCCCCTCGATCAGAACGGAGGGTGCCCATTTTACATGCTGACAGATTTTCAGCCAAAACCAAAAACTGTTTGAAGCACATGAACACTTCGGACTTTGCTTTGAGTGGATATACCCATGCATGCCTGGAAAAATCATCAATGAAAGTCACGAAGTAAAGGTAATTTCCAAAAGAGGGTGTCTGCATAGGACCACAGACATCACTATGTACAAGCTGCAATTTCTGCATAGCCCGAACTGAACCATCTTTGGAAAGGAAGAACGCTGCATTTTGCCCAAAATACAGCCTTCACAAACATGTTTTCCAGGTGCCTCAAGTTTGGGCAAAGAGGACACCATTTCAGGTTTTTGCAGGCGTAACAAACTAGCAAAATTCAGATGACCAAAGCGTGCATGCCAAAGCTTTGCATCTGACATAGCCTGAGAATCATGAACTGCACATGCCGAATCATTCACAGATTTTTCATAGTCTATGAGCTTATACAGCCCACGACATAAAATGCCAGAAGTAATAATCACATCGCCATTTGAGAGATCATGGACTGTACACCTGTCATCAACGAATTTCACAACCAAGCCAATCTTGGCTAATGCAGAAACTGATAACAGGTTCTTTTTGATCCCTGGCACAAACAAAGCATCTGACAAAGTGAAAGAACTACCATCAGCAGTAGTCAGAATGATCTTACCAACTCCCATAACAGGATAAGAGGAGTTATTGGCGCATGTGACAGTATTCCCTGTAGGGGCAGGCTCGAGTGAAGAGAAGAAACTGCGCTGCGAGGTAATATGTTTGGTTGCCCCACTGTCAAAGTACCAAACATCTGAGTCTACTGCAGACATGCACTGATCATGAGAAGATGGGTCAAAACTGCAAATAGTAGTAAACGCCCATTCTTCTTCCTGCACAAGATTTGCAGACTCTGTTTTTGGTGTAGAGGCCTCTGCAACAACCATTCCAGCCTCTTTCTTCTTTGCCTCTTTAGCAGCCAGTTTTGGACAGTTCTTTATAATATGATCATTTCCTTTACAGTACTTGCAGAACAATTTCTGCTTTTCTGATTTCTTCTCATCTTTATCCTGGTTCTTCGATTGTGCAGCATTTGCAGATTTCTGCTTACTAGTAGAAGAGCTCCATTTTCCTTTGCCCTTCTGACTAGCCAGGAAAGCTTGATCTGCAACACGCATAATGGACCTGTTCTGCCTGGACTGATCTTCCTGCAACAGAACAGAGACTAATTCCTCAAATGACAAGGCATTCGGATTGCCTTTCATCATCAATCGAAGAGTAGAGGCAAAACTCTGATATGAATCAGGAAGGCCATTCAGAACGGTCTGCACAAGTGAGCTATCTGGTATAACCTCATCAGCAGAAATCAATTGTTCCTTCAGGTCTTTGATCTTTGTAAGAAAACTGTCCATCGAATCACCTTCATTCATGTGCTCACTCTCCAACTGTTTTCGGAGGTAAGCAACACGAGCCTCATTCCTAGCCTGGTACAAATTGGTAAGTGTATCCCAAGCATCCTTTGCTGTTCTGCAAGAGCGAATGTGAGGAATAATGGCACGTTTGACAGACAAAGCTATCAATGCATGTGCCTGGGCATCTCTGCCATCCCAACGAATCTGCTCTGCAGTAGGTGCAACAGAAACAGCAGCACGAACAGGAATCTGCGGAATATCATCTTCGACACCATCTTCATCAGCTCCAACACCTGTATTTGCAGTACCTGTCGTTACAGGTGTAACAGGACGTCTTTCAACACCCTGCACAATGTTCCACAATCCTTTTGCAACCAGTACATGTCGCATCATATAAGCCCATAATGGGTAGTTGGTACCATCCAACTTATCCTCAACAGCCAACATACGGAATACATCACTGCTTTCAGCCATGGCTGGTGACTAAAATACCTTGATGCAGAAAATTGACTGTATCTCAAAAAGTTGAACAGAACTGCCCAGACGAGTTCTGCTAGACCTGTAGCAGACTTCGAGACGCTTAAACTGGCGAACAGAAACTGGTATATACCTTTGGCACAAAAGGACAAAATAGCCTGCACAAGCACTGCGATAGTGCGTTCGGAGGCCGAAACGAGCTCAGATCGCGATTTCGGCACCACAGAGCGAAGCAGTTTTGATCTCGAAAACACCCTGAGTATGCTCACCAAATTTTGTGCGAATCTGAGACTGCAAACGGAGGAGTGTCGACGGCGCCCTAGAAGAATCAACGACCTTCTCTGGTACCAATTGTTGGAGTTAGACGTCTGCGGAAGCACGCGAACAGCACAAGGAAGAGGAAGAAGCTTGGAGCACAACACACAAGCCTGAATGTATTACTAGAGAATGTACAAAGATAAGTAGCCCATTAGGGCAATAGGCGTATATACAAGCTGGGGGAAAAAAACCTCCTAAAGAGGGAAAAAAGTGCCCCGGCGGTCCTAGAGTGTTCACACACATCACTACCTAAATATATCAACAGCCATTGTGGGAAAGTGACACCAAATTTGGCGTTGTTGCCGACGAAAGAGCTTCGAGGATGAACATGTGATGGTAAGATTTAGAGTTGTGATGTTGGAGTGATAGGTAATTTCTCTATGTTTCCTTATTTTTCTCTTTCTTACTTCATCACCATCATCATCCTCAGCATCTCCCACCTCCATGCTCACCTTTGCAAAATTTTTTGTTTTTTGATCATATCAACTTCCCCACCTCATTCCCCTCATTTCCCACTCATTTGCTAACATAGAGAAATTTTTTGAAGAATTCATTGGTGAATTCACAAAGAGAGTAATCAAACACAAATCCTCTTCCTTGATCAATAGTTTCAAGCAAGCACCTAATGGATCAATGAGACTTGAAGCGAGGAGATTCAATCAATATGTGGATCAATGTCTGATGGCTGAGAGACCCACCCAACAAAAGATGATATCATTATTCTTAGATGGTTTAACAAATGGAAATCTGAGAACCGTGGTGTATGTGAAATGCTTACAAAAATTAGATGAGTGCTTACAAGAATGCATAGATTTGGAAGATAACCTAGCAGATGACTTGAAGATCCACACACTCTAACCAAGTTTGATGGTACATCTAGTAGTGTATCCTCTAAATCTAACAAGTTTGAGGAATTCATGGATTTAATGGCAAGAAATTAGGAGTTCAAAACTAGCAAGGACAAAACCCTATCAAACTCAAGCTATGAGAATGCCAATGTTAAGAAGATGTGTGCATTGTGGAGGTGACCACCCATCTCCACAACCATATCAATTCAATAAACAACCAACACAATGACCAAACCTCTAATGTCATATTGAGCAGAGATACTCCAATCACATTCCTAAAAATTGCCCATATAATAAGCAAGCTAGGCCATTTTAACCACACCCATACAAGACATATGGATACCAACCTAGAGAAAAAGTCAAGAAGGCTCCAAGATATGTTCCATATCAAGGATCACCCATGTCCCAAAGGCCTTATGAGTACCAAGGATATACTCTACCTCAACCAGTGCTAGGGCAACAACCCCCACATCCTCAAAATGTAGTGCTGGTCAAGTACACACAACCAAAAGAGAAACTAGAAAGAGCGGTAGTACATATGACACCCATTGATTAGCACGAAGAACCTAAATCAAGGCTATAAATAGATCTATGGAGATCGTTATTCCTATGAGGATAATCTCATAGAGTATGAATCCTCTTATGAACACCAATACTATGACCATGATAGCTATGAAAACTCTTATGGGATAAAATACACCAATCTAATGTATGCATCACCTAGGGCTCAAGCTCTAGGGAGACCTATAGCTACACAACCTACATCTAAAGGACCATGTTATAGATGCAAAGGAGCTCATTACATTAAGGAATGCCTTACCACCCACCACTTCATAGGGTTTGGAAAGAGTATTGTAGTGACTGTGGAAAAGAAAACTTGTTTATAGACTGCCCCAAAAACCATATTAAAGCATCATTTGCTACTCAAATCAATGTTATGAAGGTAATAGAGTCCTAAGGAAGTGATAAGGAATACACAATACCATTAAAAGTCATCACAAGAGCCAAGGCTAAGGAAAACCTAGAAAACCAAAGAGTGGATAGCCCCAAGAGTGAAAACGAGGAAGAATCTTTACCTTGAGTAGTAAAAGAATTGGAAGAACAATCGGACACCTCAAAGAAAAAGAGAGCAAAAAAATGGAAAGTTGCACGGGAGGAAATAAAGAACAAGTGGATCAAGAAATTGGCTTAAGAAAAAGAGAAATCTCTACAAAACAATGAATCGAGGCGAAATAGGATTTAGTAGGTTTGCCTAGTAGATTTGTTCTCCATAGCCATCTTTTAATCTTGTAAAAGTAGGAAATTGTAATTTTGTATGTATATTGGCACATGTATGTGCCTTATATATATATATATATATTTATGCACATGTATGTGCTCTTGTAACATTTATTATGCCCTAATGTGAAGGGGAAACATTAAAAATGCTTTGTATGAAAGAAAGAGGACAGGTGGAGCAGATGCAAATACCTCTCAAGGCATCAAGGACTCTAAGAGATGAAAGGCTCAATGCACATAGTCTCCTACAACATGAAGAGCTAGTGGATCATTGACACATCATAGGGAAGATCCTTTTACTCTTTCTTTTTTCTTCTCTCATATTTTGATTGCATGATGCATAGTTTAGTACATATGCATGGTTGTGAAGATGAATCCTAGGAATGCATAAATTCTCTTTATTTAGGCATTCATGAAAGATTATAAATTTTCAATTATGGAAAGGAAGGAACAACATGCATATCCAGTTCCATGCATCTTGGAATGTTATCCATGGTATGCTAATTTAAGAAAAAAACAAGAAGTAGCATACACACTTATTAAGCAGAGGGATATAATTTAATATCCAAAAGTTTATTTTTGGGATTTTATCCTATCCATTTGCATTTGAGAGAAGATGATTGAATCTTCATTAGAATCTCATGGATTATTTCATGGAGACTAAGGGGCACATATGATAGGAGTCCAAAGAGTGAGTACGTTAACTCTAAAGTTAGTGAAAGTAAGGAACAAAGAGTATCTTACTATTAGAGACTACCAGGTGTTGAGGAAAATGCCCACATGGAGTCATATTTTGATTTCTTAGAAGGCAATATAGTCACTTGCCATTAGGGCTAGCTATTTTAGATGGCATTGCCTAAATGGAAATCACTTAGAGTGCTTAGCATCACTTATGGGTTTCATAAGGATCATTGAGATATGCTCACATGACTCAAATACATTTTACTCTTGACCTTATATCACTTATGAGTAAATGGATTCCACTTAGAGAGGAAGTTAGCTAGGATGGCATATAGTACACGAATTAGTAAGAACTAGCTCGCTTAAGTAGATTGATGATCTTAGAATCATATAAACCGAGCTAGTCTAGTTAGACCATATGGGATTCACGAGAATCCATTAGAACGGATATATAAGAGTTCCATCTCTATGATAGGAACTAGGTATATAACATGTTTAGTGATTTTATGATTCGTCATGTATGTACATAGAAAAGGTAACTTCAGTAGTCATTGGATATCTTCACACAATCCTTATGGATTTAGACCATATGATTGCTAAGAGGAAGGAAATATACCCTCAATATTAGGAATGTGCACATGCAATCCTATAGGTTATAGGAAGTTGCATAGAGGATTACGAGAGATACTTTTAGGATCATCTATGTACCAAGTTTCATAATTTTTAGAGCTCATTTGAGCCTCCAAAATATCCTAGGAACCTAATTTTTAACTGGGTCGAACACTAGGTCTAGATAGGGCCAAAACTTAGTAAAAAACTATAAAAAGAGCTAGAGAGCTCATTTTTGAGGTTAGCTTGTTAGAGTTTTGAGCTATAGTAAGAGACTTTTTGAGTAATACAAAGAACTCCATTGTTCCTCTCTTTGTTCCTGCCTTGTGTGCACGTGTGCTTTTGTGCTTCTCACTCATGCACTGGTGCCATCACTTGCTCATAGTCATCATACTAGTCCTCACATCTCCATGGATTGACAATTATGAGGTGGATCTCCTCACATTGGTACTTGCCATTGTGCTAAAGTGACACCAAATTTGGCGCTCTTGCTGGAGAAAGAGCTTCGAGGATGAGCGTGTGATGGTAAGACATAGAGTTGTGATGTTGGAGTCATATGTAATTTCTCTATTTTTCCTTATCTTTTGCTTTCTTACATCATCACCATCATCATCCTCACCATCTCCCACCTCCATGTTCACCTTCGTAAAGTTTTTTGTTTTTTAATCATATCAACTTCACCACCTCATTCCCCTCATTTCCCACTGATTCGCTAACATAGAGAAATTTTTTGAAGAATTCATTGGTGAATTCACAAAGAGTGTAATCAAACACAAATCCTCTTCCTTGATCCATAGTTTCAAGCAAGCACCTAATGGATCAATGAGACTTGAAGCCAGGAGATTCAATCAATATGTGGATCAATGTCTGATGGCTGAGGGACCCACCCAACAAAAGATGATATCATTCTTCTTAGATGGTTTAACCAATGGAAATCTGAGAGCCTTGGTGTATGTGAAATGCTTACAAAAATTAGACGAGTGTTTACAAGAAAGCATAGATTTGGAGGATAACCTAGCAGATGACTTGAAGATTCCATAAACTCCAACCAAGTTTGATGATACATCTAGTAGTGTATCCTCTAAATCTAACAATTTTGAGGAATTCATAGGTTTAATGGCAAGAAATTAGGAGTTCAAAACTAGCAAGGAAAAAAACCCTATCAAACTCAAGCTATGAGAATGCCAATGTTAAGAAGATGTGTGCATTGTGGAGGTGACCACCCCTCTTTACAACAATATCAATTCAATAAACAACCAACACAAGGACCAAACCTCTACTGTCATATTGAGCAGAGATACTCCAATCACATTCTTGAAAATTGCCCGAATAATAAGCAAGCTAGGCCATTTTAAAAAAACCCATACAAGACTTATGGATACCAACCTAGAGAAAAAGTCAAGGAGGCTCCAAGATATGGTCCATATCAAGGATCACCCATGTCCCAAAGGCCTTATGAGTACCAAGGATACACTCAACCTCAACCACTGCTAGGGCAACAACCCCCACATCCTCAAAATGTAGTGCTAGTCAAGTACACACAACCAAAAGAGAAGCTAGAAAGAGCGGTAGTAACTATGACACACATTGATTAGCACAAAGAACCTAAATCAAGGCTATAAATAGATCTATGGAGATCGTTATTCCTATGAAGATAATCTCATAGAGTATGAATCCTCTTATGAACACCAATACTGTGACCATGATAACTATGAAAACTCTTATGGGATAAAATACACCAATCTAATGTATGCATCACCTAGGGCTCATTCTCTAGGGAGACCTATAGCTAGACCACCTAGACCTAAAGGACCATGTTATAGATGCAAAGGAGATCATTAAATTAAGGAATGCCTTACCACCCACGACTTCATAGGGTTTGGAAAGAGTATTGTAGTGATTGTGGAAAAGAACACTTGTTTATAGACGGCCCGAAAATCATATTGAAGCATCATTTGCTACTCAAATCAATGTTATGAACGTAATAGGGTCCTAAGGAAGTGATAAGGAATACACAATACCATTAAAAGTCATCACAAGAGCCAAGGCTAAGGAAAACCTAGAAAACCAAAGAGTGGATAGCCCCAAGCATGAAAACGAGGAAGAATCTTTAGCTTGAGTAGTAAAAGACTCGGAAGAACCATCGGACACCTCAAAGAAAAAGAGAGAAAAAAAGTGGAAAGTTAGACGGGAGAAAATAAAGAACAAGCGGATCAAGAAGTTGGCTTAAGAAAAGGAGAAATCTCTAGAAAACAATGAATACAAATAGGATTTAGTAGGTTTGCCTAGTAGATTTGTTCTCAGTAGCCATCTTTTAAGCTTGTAAGAGTAGGAAATTGTAATTTTGTATGTATATTGGCACATGTATGTGCCTTATATATATATATTTATGTATGCAAATGTTTGTGCTCTTGTAACATTTATTATGCCCTAATGTCAAGGGAAAACATTACATTTGCTTTGTATGAAAGAAAGAGGATAGGTGGAGGAGATGCAAATGCCTCTCAAGGCATAAAGGACTCCAAGAGATGAAAGGCTCAATGCACATCGTCTCCTACAACATGTAGAGCCAATGGATCGCTGACACATCATAGGGAAGTTCCTTTTACTCTTTCTTTCTTTTTCTCTCATATTTTGATTGAATGATGCATAGTTTAGTACATATGCATGGTTAAGAAGATTAATCCTAGCAATGCGTAAATTCTCTTTATTTAGGCATTCATGAAAGATTATAAATTTTCAGTCATGGAAAGGAAGGAACAACATGCATATCCAATTCCATGCATCTTGGAATGTTATCCATGGTATGCTAATTTAAGAAAAAAACAAGAAGTAGCATACACGCTTATTAAGGAGAGGGATATAATTTAATATCCAAAAGTTTATTTTTGGGATATACTCCTATTCATTTACATTTGAGAGAAGATCATTGAATCTTCATTAGAGTCTCATGGATTATTTCATGGAGACTAAGGGGCACATATGATAGGAGTCCAAAGAGTGAGTACGATAACTCTAAAGTTAGTGAAAGCAAGGAACAGAGTCTCTTACTATTAGAGACTACGGGGAGTTGAGGAAAATGCCCACATGGAGTCATATTTTGATTTCTTAGAAGGCAATGTAGTCACTTGCCATTAGGGCTATCTATTTTAGATGGCATTGCCTAGATGGAAATCACTTACATTGCTTAGCTTCACTTATGGTTTTCATAAGGATCTTTGAGATATGCTCACATGACTCATTTACATCTTACTGTTGACCTTAGATCACTTATGAGTGATTGGATTCCACTTAGAGAGGAAGTTAGTTAGGATGCCATATAGTACACGAATCTAGTAAGGACTAGCTCGCTTTGTTAGATTGATGATCTTAGAATCATATAAGCCAAGCTAGTATAGTTAGACCATATGGGATTCACGAGAATCCATTAGAACGGATATATACAAATTCCATCACTATGATAGGAACTAGGTATATAAGATGTTTAGTGATTTTATGATTCGTCATGCATGTACATAGAAAAGGTAACTTCAGTAGTAATTGGATACCTCCACACAATCCTTATGTATTTAGACCATAGGATTGCTAAGAGGAAGGAAATATACCCTCAATATTAGGAATGTGCACAAACAATCCTATAGGTTATAGGAAGTTGCATAGAGGATTAGGAGAGATACTTTTAGGATCATGTATGTACCAATTTTCAATAATTCTAGAGCTCATTTGAGCCTCCCAAATAGCCTAGGAACCTAATTTCTAACTAGGTCGAACACTAGGTCTGGATAGGGCCAAAACCTAGTAAAAAACTATGAAAAGAGCTAGAGAGCTCATTTTTGAGGTTAGCTTGTTAGAGTTTTGAGCTATCGTAAGAGACTTTTTGAGTAATACAAAGAACTCCATTGTTCCTCTCTTTGTTCTTGACTTTTTGTGCACGTGTGCTTTTGTGCTTCTCACTCACACACTTGTGCCATCACTGGCTCATAGTCTTCATGTGGAGAATGAGTTTTCCTATGCGCAACGGAAGTGTGTAGTGAACCCTTGTATGTCCAGCACTTGGACAAACATCTGCACCTTAGACAGCTTGCTGCTCTCAACACAAAACTCAAATGGACTTGATGCTTTATTCAATCAAAGTTGACAAAGAGAGCTTTCTAACAAGCTATAAATGACTTAATTTTGACAAGTTTTGATTAGGAAACACAACTGTCAAAGATGAACTACCTGTCCACGCAGGTATGCTGAAGAACTGAGCTTCACTCTCGGACTGATAGCTCTTTGAATATATATCCTTTGAGAAAGATATTTGGTACAGAAAAAGTAGACACAAATAGCTTTCCAACAAGCTAAAAATCAAGTAATTTCGATGAGTTTTGATCAGGAAACTCAACTCATCAAGATAGACCACCTGCACACATAAGTACACTATAAAACTGGACTTTACTCTCTGATAGATATCTCATAGATTATGAATGATCGGAATGAGATATTTGAGACAGTGAAAGTAGATGCCAAGGGCTTTCCAAAAAGACAAAAGTCATGCAATTTGGATATGTTTTGGTCAAGAAACTGAACCGATTAAAATAGACTACCTATCTACACATGTATATTGAAAAAATGGACTTCACTCTTTCACTAATATCTCACAAACTACATAAGATTTCAAAGAGATATTTGATATACAAAATGTACACAAGATAAGCTTTCCAATGAATGTTTAAATGCACAAAATGGTTACATATGCACTGAGATATGAGCTCTGCAACAGAGCTGTGTACAAACTGACGTGCGGCTGGAAGGAGTCTAAGGGAAAACCAAAATGACAAAATGGCTAGATCCGACTACTGGGAGCTCTTGCCTCTTTCTCTCCTTGTTTTGAATGTGCTCCCACGTCACTTTTATAAACAATCAACATGTGAAGAAGTTTGTGCCTCCTTCTTAACTCACCACTTTCTCCACTACATGCTACTAACTACAAGGCAAGATATTGTATCTCTTTCTCATCATGAATTTTGACTAGACTTTTTCTTTTATTATTTTTTCCTTTTTTCCTCCACTTTTTCTTTATCTTTATATTTGGTAAATTTATCCAAGCATGGCTCATATGAAAATGAGCTTGTACATTTATCTTCAACACTCCCCCTCAAGCTCATTTGGGAGTTATCTTCATCCATGTCCTTCAAATTTATCGCATCCTTGAAACCTTTGAGTTTAGAAGCATCCAATAACTTTGTAAACATATCTGCAACCTGCTCTTTGGTTCTGATGAACTTTACCTCCACATCTTTGCTCAGCACCTTCTCCCTTACATAGTGGTAGTGGACCTCTATGTGCTTGCTCCTTGCATGAAACATAGGATTGCTTGCCAAGTAGATACTTGACATGTTATCACCATATATAGGGATGGTTCCAACTTGCACTCCAAGATCAACCAAAAGCTTTTTAATCCACATTGCTTCAGATGTGGCAAATGCTAATCCTCTATATTCAGCCTCCATAGATGAAAGTGCAACAGTAGGTTGTTTCTTTGAGCTCCATGTGATAGGTTTGCTTCCTATCATGAACACATAACCTGAGGTTGATCTTCTATCTTCCTTTGAGCCTGCCCAATTAGCATCACTAAAGCCTTTGACTTGCAGTTCTTCATCAAACTTGTAAAACAAAACATGATTAACTGTATGCTTTATATATCTCAACACTCTCTTGGCTGAATTTAAGTGTTCATTTGTTGGGGCTTGCATAAACTGAGAAAGTACACCAACAACATAAGACAAATCAGGTCTTGTAATGTTTGCATAGATCAATGATCCTACAATGCTTCTGTATGTCATTACATCTTCCAATGGTTCTCCATCATTTGAACAAATCTTTGTATTTGTGTCCATGGGTTGAGTGAGTGGTTTGCATTCACTCATTCCAAATCTGAAAAGAACATCCAACAAGTACTTCCTTTGCATCAAGTAGATGCCACTCTTTCCATAAACAACTTCAATTCCTAAAAAATATTTCAGCTCTCCAAGATCTGAAATTTTAAACTCCTTACCAAGCTTCCTTTTGATATCTTTAATCCATGTAACATCATTTCCTATTATGATGAGATCATCGATGTATATGCAAATATATACCTCTCTATTTTCTTCCTTCTTCATGTACAACGAAGGATCTGCACTACTTGGGTTGTATCCACACTTAGTTAGATACTCTACCAATCTCTGATTCCATGCTCTTGGTGCTTGCTTCAAGCCATAAAGTGCCTTCTTCAACCTGCAAACAAAATCTGGATGGTTTTCATCTTCAAATCTAACCGGTTGACTCATGTATACCTCTTCTTGTAGTTCTCCATTGAGAAAGGCATTTTTGATGTCGAGTTGATATAATGGCCATCTCCTTGAAGCACCAATTGCTATTAAGGTTCTGATAGTTCCCATCTTTGCAACGGGGCTGAAAACTTCATCATAATCTATGCCTTGTGTTTGTTTAAATCCTTTGGCAACTAATCTAGCTTTATATCTAGCTAGTGAACCATCAGCATTCCTCTTTACTTTAAACACCCATTTGTTTGGAACAATCTGCATACCTTCTTTCTTTGGCACTAGCTCCCATGTGTGATTATCTTTGAGAGCTTTGATCTCCTCTTTCATAGCTTGCTTCCATTCCTTTTGTGTGCAAGCTTCTTCATATGTCTCAGGCTCTTTGTCTTTGATAACCTGCATCATGTATGCAGAATGTGTCGCCAACCTTTGAGTTGGATACCTTGTCCTTGAAGATCTTCTTTCATTGCCTTTAGAAAGTTGCTTCTTTAACCTATTCAACTTTACCATCGGAGTGATTACCTCTTCATATTCTTCTTCACTTGCATCTACCTCACTGTTTGGAGTAGCACTTGCTTCTTTAGCTCTACTATGAGCTGAATTTGGAGACAAAGAATGACTTCCCCTCCATGTTGAACATTCTTCATTTGATGTAGATGTCTCTGGACCTGAAGCCTTTGTGCTTGATTGTTGAACTTCTCTTTGATTTGTTCCTGCATAATCATCACAATGTTCTTCAAGAATCTTTTCCTTTATGGTCTTAGTTCATCAAAGACCACATCTCGCGAGACTCTTAATTCCTTTGTTCTAGGGTTGTAACACTTGTATCCTTTTTGCTCCGTCGAGTAGCCGATGAAAAGGCATTTTTCTGACCTTGGTTCCATCTTTGTTCTAACTTCTTGTGGAATGTGAACAAAGCAAACACATCCAAACACTTTGAGGTGTGTAAGATCAGGTTTCTTACTGGAATATACCTCTTCAGGGGTCAAGTGATGTATTCCCGATGTTGTGCACCTGTTCATCAAGTAAATGGCGGTTGTGGTAGCTTTAGCCCAATAGTACAATGGTACCTTCATCTCGTTGAGCATGCATCTTGCAATTTCAGCAATTTGCCTATTTTTCCTCTCAGCTACTCCATTTTGTTGTGGTGTATACCTACAAGTGAATTGCCTTTTGATCCCATTCTCTTGTAGAAAATCTAAAAATTCTTTGGAGAAGTATTCTCCTCCACCATCGGACCTTAAGGTTTTGATAGACCTTCCTGTTTCCTTTTCAACTTCAGCTTTGAATCTTCTGAATATAGAAAACACCTCTGATTTTTGCTTCATACAAAACAACCATACCTTTCTTGAGTGATCATCAATGAAGGTGACAAAAAATCTATTACCAGCCATTGATGCCTCTTGGGTTGGTCCCCATACATCCGTATGTATCAAGTCCAAGACATTTGGAGCCACATAATTGCTCCTCTTGAATGGCTGCCTCGTTTGCTTTCCTAGTTGACAAGCTTCACATAACTCATGTAGTCCAATGCTATTAAATTTTGGAAGACCTCTTACCACTTCATGTTTGCTCATGTCCTTCAACTTTGGAATGTTGATGTGTCCTATTCTTTTGTTCCATAAGTCCAGCTCTGAAATCTTCTTGTTCCCACATTGAATGTACATGACCTTTCCATGTGGATGTTGGACATCCAAAGTGAACATCCTTCCTTCTCTTCTACCTCGAGCAATGACCTTGAAGCCTTCCTTTGGATTCTTTATGAAGCACCCATTCTCATTGAATATGACATGATAACCCTTCTCTACCATTTGTCCTACTGAAATCAAGTTCTTTGAAATTGTAGGAACATGAAGAACATTAGATAGTACCTTTGCTCTGCTTGTATCTCCAAGCCTTATATCTCCAATGTGTTCAATCATGTGTTGAGTATCATCACCTGTTTCAACACATCCTTTTCCACTTGGTACCTGTAGATTAGTGAACAAACTTCCTTGGCATGACATATGGTTACTACAACCTGAATCAATGTACCATTGTTTGTCATCTTCACAAGAGCTTCTATACTCATGTCTCATTGCAAGTAGTGTGTCCTTGCTTCCTTCACTTGAGGTGCTTGCATAATTGCTTTGGTTCCTTTGATTACCTCCATTTGGTCTTCCATTCTTCAGCCAACAATCACTAGCATAGTGTCCTACTTTACCACAATGATAGCATGTTATACCTTTATGAGAATTGTAGGAGCTTCGACCTCTTCCTCTGCTTCTACCTCGACCTCTTCCTTGTGTGTTGGCATTTGATGCATCCTTGTTGTCTTCCGAATTGTTTTGATTGTAGTTGGAGTGGTTGTGACCTCTTGACTTTCCTCTTGAGCCTCCTCTTGAGTTTCTTCCTTTACTTCGACCTGCATATAACATTTGGTTGTGGCTGTCCTTTCCTTTGGTACCACCGAAGCTAAGCTCTTCTGTGACAAGATGAGGGATTAGTTGTTCAAAACCTGGATATGAATCTTTCAAGTTAATGGAAGTTATAAAAGGCTTCCATCTTTCATCTTCTCTCAAGCCATTGAGAGTATAACACACAAGATCTTCGTCTTCAACCGTTGTGCCAATAGAAGCTAAAGCATCGCTTAGCTCCTTAATCTTCAAAGTATATTCAGCTATGGATTGGCTCGAACTTTTCTTGATTGTGTTCAACTCATTCTTGAGTTGAAGTTTCCTAGCTTTGGTATTTGTTGAATACATCCTTTCAAGAGCTTCCCAAGCATCCTTAGCTTTCTCTAGATGTTGAATATACCCTACCATGGCATTAGTAATGACTTGTGAAATGAGGAACATGACTCTCCTATTCCTCTCTTCCCATTCTTTTGCTTGCCTCCTTTGGACTTCGGTGGCCATAACTTGATTGATTTGAGGTTGAGCATCATCGCCACTCACAATACCCCATAAGCCTTTGCCCATTAGGTAGTTGGTCATTCTAAACTTCCACACGGGATAGTTATCCTTGTCCAACTTCTCTACTTGTTGACCCAAGTCAGCCATTGAAGAGTATCAAAGACTTTGAGAGTTACCTCGAATAGTTATAGTCCTTTGCTCTTGCGTTTGTGAAGCTCCCTCTTGTTTTGTAGCTCCTCTTTTGCTTTGCTTCAACTCCAGCTCTGATGATGAAGCTTCAGCACCAAGTTCGTTCTGATACCAACTGTGGAGAATGAGTTCTCCTATGCGCAACGGAAGTGTGTAGTGAACCCTTGTATGTCCAGCACTTGGACAAACATCTGCACCTTAGATAGCTTGCTGCTCTCAAGACAAAACTCAAATGGACTTGATGCTTTAGTCAATCAAAGTATACAAAGAGAGCTTTCTAACAAGCTATAAATGACTTAATTTTGACAAGTTTTGATTAGGAAACACAACTGTCAAAGATGAACTACCTGTCCACACAGGTATGCTGAAGAACTGAGTTTCACTCTCGGACTCATAACTCTCAGAATATATATCCTTTGAGAAAGATATTTGGTACAGAGAAAGTAGACACAAATAGCTTTCCAACAAGCTAAAAATCAAGTAATTTGGATGCATTTTGATCAGGAAACTCAACTCATCAAGATAGAACACCTGCACACATAAGTACACTATAAAACTGGACTTTACTCTCTGATATATATCTCATATAGTGTGAATGATCGGAATGAGATATTTGAGACAGTGAAAGTAGATGCCAAGGGCTTTCCAACAAGACAAAAATCACGCAATTTGGATATGTTTTGGTTGAGAAACTGAACTGACCAAAATTGACTCCCTATCTACACATGTATACTGAAAAACTGAACTTCACTCTTTCACTGATATCTCACAAACTACATAAGCTTTCAAAGAGATATTTGATATGCAAAAAGTACACGAGATAAGATTTCCAATGAATGTTTAAAGACACAAAATGGTTACATATGCACTGAGATATGAGCTCTGCAACAGAGCTGTGTACAAACTGACATGCGGCTGGAAGGAATATAAGGGAAAACCAAAATGACATAATGGCTAGATCTGACTACTGGGAGCTCTTGCCTATTTCTCTCCTTGTTTTGAATGTGCTCCCACTTCACTTTTATAACCAATCAGCATGTGAAGAAGTTTGTGCCTTCTTCTTAACTCACCACTTTCTCCACTACATGCTACTAACTACAAGGCAAGATATTGTATCTCTTTCTCATCATGAATTTTGACTAGACTTTTTCTTTTATTATTTTTTCCTTTTTTCCTCCACTTTTTCTTTATCTTTATATTTGGTAAATTTATCCAAGCATGGCTCATATGAAAATGAGCTTGTACATTTATCTTCAACACTTCATACTAGTCCTCATGTCTCCACGGATTGACAATTATGAGGTGGATCTCTTCACATTGGTACTTGCCATTGTGCTAAAGTGACACCAAATTTCGCGTTGTTTCTGGGGAAAGAGTTTTGAGGACGAGCGTGTGATGGTAAGACATAGAGTTGTGATGTTGGAGTCATCGGTAATTTCTCTATTTTTCGAAAAAACTATAAAAAGAGCTAGAGAGCTCATTTTTGAGGTTAGCTTGTTAGAGTTTTGAGCTATGGTAAGAGACTTTTTGAGTAATACAAAGAACTCCGTTGTTCCTCTCTTTGTTCGTGCCTTGTGTGCACGTGTGCTTTTGTGCTTCTCACTCACATAGTTGTGCCATCACTTGCTCATAGTCGTCATACTAGTCCTCATGTCTCCACGGATTGACAAATATGAGGTGAATCTCCTCACATCGGTACTTGCCATTGTGCTAAAGTGACACCAAATTTGACGCTGTTGTTGGGGAGAGAGCTTTGAGGACAAGCATGTGATGGTAATACATAGAGTTGTGATGTTGGAGTCATAGGTAATTTCTCTGTTTTTCCTTATTTTTCTCTTTCTTACTTCATCACCATCATCATCCTCACCATCTCCCACCTCCATCTTCACCTGCACAAAATCTTACGATTTTTAATCATATGAGCTTCCCCACCTCATTCCCCTCATTTCACTTGTGTGAGAGAGAGAGAGCGAGAGTACGATCTATTTTTGTGTGTTTTTGAGCATTTCTTGGAGGTTTTGGGCATCATCTCCAATAGCTTGCACAGCTATGGAGAATGTCTTCACAGGTCCCAGGGTGTTGAGCTTTCTCAATGGCAATTGGTAGAAAAATTGACCTTTTGGTAAAACTAAGTGCACAAACATAATCTAGGGACCTTGCATATCACAAATCCATAAAAAGTTCTGAAAAAATTGCAAAATTTATGTTTATCAGGATTGATACCATCAATCGTGATTGATAGTGTCCATCACGATGGACAGCCTGTTCATCCTGATCGATAGACCCTGACATATAGCCCATCAATCACGATTGACAACATTCATATTGACAGACACCTCTGTCCATCGCGATTGACTAAAAGATCATGGTTGACACTGGTATTCGGAAAAATTATTGTCCATCGTGACACATAGAGGCCTGATTGACATAACAAAGTGTGAAAATAAAAAAAAATCAATCAATCGTGATTGACAACCCACGACAAACTGCTTGTCCATCACGATTGATAGGCATCCATCAGGATTGATAGGTGTCCATCACGACGGACACTCTTGTCCATCGCGACCGACTGAAAAATCACGATTGACAACCCCATTCAACGAGAAACATATCCATTGCGACTTAGAGAACCATGATTGATAGGTATTCACGCAAAAAACCCGAAAAAAATCAATCCATCACGATTGACACCATTAATCGCGATGGACATCCCTATCCATCGCGATTGACACCCATCAATCACGATTGACATGTGTCCATCACGATTGACAAACCATGAAGGATAGTTCTGTTCATCGCGATTGATAGCCAATTTCGACCAATTTTTTGGGTTTTTTTAAGTTGCGAATTTTGGCTAATTTTGGGCATAAATATCAAGCTATAGAAACATAGGGAGCTGCCAAGCAAATAACTCAAAAGATCCTATTTGCTTGTTAGCCTGTTTTAACCCTATTTTGACCCCTAGAACACTGAATTGACATAACTTCTCCATATGAAATCCATTTTGAGTGATCTTGGGCTCATTGGAAAGCTCAAATCCCACAAAGCATTGACTTGGTTTTGTAAAACTAACACGTGGAGTTATAGGTATGGTATTTTGAAGTTGACCTTCCATAGGGGTGAGAAAGTTGAGGGATCTTTAAGGGATTTTTCATAAAAACAAAGAAAAATTGGGTCTTTAAATTACATGAAGGAGAATGGTATGTTATGTCTTTAGGACTTTTACAGGTCCATTGAGAGCATCGAAGTGCATCCAATGCATGTGAGGACGACAAGCGTGAGAATGATTGTCTTGAGCACTCAAGCATGAGCAAGGGATAAGCAACTTGAGGTTGGATCATTCTCAACCCTCTCTGTCAATTCCTAGCTTAGGCTAAGTACGGATAG
Source organism: Ceratopteris richardii (assembly GCA_020310875.1). Classification (NCBI taxonomy): domain Eukaryota; kingdom Viridiplantae; phylum Streptophyta; class Polypodiopsida; order Polypodiales; family Pteridaceae; genus Ceratopteris; species Ceratopteris richardii. The sequence continues at coordinate 173,339,536 of CM035422.1, read as the reverse complement.
AGGTGTTGATCAATTAGGGCTATGTTAATCATGATCAAGTACAAGAACCCTAATTTCTCAAGTGCAAGCATAATTAGGTTAATTTTGTAACAACTCTAAAGGGAAAGGACATAAATCAAGCAATCAAATTTCAAGTATGCTAACATTCAAGTGTTCCTCATGACGGAAACCATTGGACAAGAAGTGATATCCTAAGGAAATAAAAAAAAAGTGACTAATACAAAAGAACTCTACAATGAGGTTGTACTGGGACAAGTGGGATAACCACCAAGGCTTATGAACCTTAGGTCAGGAAGATATCTAGGACAGGATAGACAAAGCCTCAGATCATGTGAAGCTAGTGTCAATCATATAGTTAGCTCTTGGGCCCAACAGTTGAGTGATTACCCATATGCTCTAAGTTCAGAAACAAGTGACACTGAGATGTCATTTAGCATGGAGAGATCCGTAAATAGCTCAGTAGTGGTGTACCTAGAAAAACCAGAAGGACCTTACAAGACTCAACTGGAATACATTAGGACCAACCGATTAGGTTCTCGCATCTATGAGGACAATTTGAGAAGATCTGTTGTCCAAATTAAAAACTTAGATCAACCCATTCGACTAGAACATTCAGTAGTGTTGTTGTAGTATGCCCTTGGGAGCCAAGACCCACACCACCTTGCATGGAAGCAAGAAGGAAGGCTCAAGAAGGACTCTCCTTTCATCCACCCCATCCTCCAACATGTTCAAGCCATTGGCCATAAGCCCGCAGCTATGCCACATGCTTGAAAACATGGAGAGATGGGAGTCAAGGATCCTAGTCACATATGTAAAATACAAGAAAGTTGCAACACTCTACTTACACACATAGGAAATGCTAGCATGCACACACACCTCACTCTCTCACACTCTAAGACTAAATACATATATGCACAAAGCCTTAAGAGAAAAGAGAGTTCTTCCATTCAAAGGATATATACATGAGAGCACGTCGACCAAAAGCTCCCTCCTTACAAAAATGAGCCTCTATATATAGGCTAAGCACAATTCCCCATGTGCTCTTTTTGACTAGTCAAAAAGGAGCACATGCTTTCTAACTAACATATCTCAAAAAGATCTTGGGAAATATTCTTTCTAACAACCATATCTCAAGGAATACGTGCGTGGGGATTTTTCTACATATCTACCAAAAATGTGAGCATTTACAAGGTTCCCAAAGCCTTACTTTTGGAGAAATATCAAAAAGTGTCTAAGAGGGAGTTCTCATGTGAAACTCTAGGTATATACAAAAGAAAGGGTTCCTATGCACCAATGAAGATGTGTGCATACCATATACTCAACACCCTCCTCTCCCTAGACTTTGTCATCCTCGACAAAGCTAAGGAAGAAGAGCAGTCATGACTGAACTATTGGAGTCTTCAAGTCTGCAATTCTTCAAAATCTGCAAAGCTTCAGGCTGCACGCCTGCAGGTCTTCAAGTCTCAATGATGTTTGAATCTGCAGAACATCTATCTTTAAGCTTTTAGTCCTTTCTTCAATCTGCAAATTTTAGTCTTCAGAGCTGGGTGACACAATCCCCAAGGGGCAGTCAACCCAACAACAAAACAGGCCGCCTTTGTTGCCAAATATGCAGCTATTCCTGCTCAGCAAGTCCTTAAAAATTGCAAACCAAAAAAAAACTTTTTGGGCATACATAAAAATTGCAATCATGAGGGTGCAAGCAAGGATTCAGTTGCCATAAGGGGCTTCTAGCATTTTTAAAACCTGCGATGCAGCCAAGTCAATCTATAATGTAGGTCATAGGCTAAAAAATGATTGCAAGAGCAATTATCCTGATTGCAACTAGATAGATATACTACAGGGATCCAAAGCAATTTGCGAAATTGACCCGAAGAACCTTAGTAGAGTAATCCCTGCATCAAGTAGTTCTCCAAAGATGCAGGATGTTGGTGTAAATTTCAAGCCTACACATTTGGCTTAAAGGATGCATTAAGGTCTACACATACATGAAGAAGCATAGGAACATATGCTAGTGGTTAATTACCACTTTACCTTATTGTAAAAGTCAAATTGACTTAGAATCTTTTGTAATCACCTACCAAAATGAGTCGTGGAAAAGTAGCTCATTTGATTGAATGAATATCTCCAAGCATTTAGGAGCTTGATCATAGGGAGCCAAAATTTGAATTTGAATTCAAATCTTCACTCATTACATATAAAAGTGAACATGAAAAGTCGTGGGTTAGAGAGATTATTCCCGAGCCTCATTCTACTGATTTTGAGTGTGTGTGAGGTCTATACTATAGCCTACACCTCTCTACACCATTAGGCAATGTTGTTCATGCCAATGGGATTGTATACAAGTGTTCATTAATAGATACATTTACATCATTCATCTCTGAGTTCTCTGTTAGTCTACTCAAAAGTCTATCAACTTGTCAAGGGCATATCTCGGTCAATTCTTCACCAAATTCAATGATTCAAAGCTTGTCAGATTCAGCTCAAAGTCATCTACATGGTATGAAACTTTGAACTGACTCTATTCAGCCATTTCAGAGAAATCGGCGTTGAGGTGAACTCTGGTCAATTTCTACTACAGTCCTAAAATGTCGGGGGTATAGCTAAACTTGCTAAATTGATTTCTCTTAGCATAGTTTATCTTTTTACATCATTCCACTTGCAAATGGTATCTTACTAAGCTAACTGAATACCCCTAGAAGAAAGTTTATCAATTTCAAATGTGCTGGTCACACTGAGCAAAACATTCAGCAGGTGTCAAGACATAAATAGAAGGTTTTCTTGAGTTTGTGAACTTCAAAGTTATCTGTTTTGGTTCAATCATTACACACATCACTTCCAAAGTACATAGGCTATTTTTTGGTGTTATTGGAAAGCTAAGAAGGTCTACTTATCAACTCTGAAGCAAAAGAGGGCTGGTACAAAGTAGGTTTAGCAGTACCTACTCAGTCTCTTGGAGCATCCATCCATCTTTCCCAACACAGGAACCATGTCTTGCATTGGTAATATTTCAAGCCAGCACCAGGTCTGTTCAACCTCCACAATTTAGACCATATGGATACCCACTGAGAGACCAAGGAAGAGATGCTCCAAGATACCCTTAATACCAGAACCAACCTCCAATGCAACACTCATACGAATACTCAGGATACAACCCACCACAACTAGTGTTAGGACAACAACCACCTCACCAACAAAATGTTGTCTCTGTGAAATTTTCCTAGAAAGAAGAGAACCATGAGAGAGCCTTAGTGTCGACCACTTCATTAACATGCCTTGATAGTCATAATCAATTCTACGATCAAAATTTGGGAGATTACTATGCATATGAAGTTGGCTTGGTAGACTATGAGTAGCTCTATGAGAAATCTCCATATGGACAAGAGGCTTATGAAATCTCATATGGATATGGACCCAATTACATCACCATGATGTACATGGATCCTAGAGCTCCAGCACCTATTAGACCCATGACTAGACCCCCAATTTCGAGAGGACCCTGTTATCACTATGGAGGAGAACATTTCATTAGGGAGTGCACACTACCTTATCAACCACCTCCTAAGCTGTGGGAAGGATATTGTAGTGATCGTGGAAAGGAGCATTTGTTTAGAGATTGCCTTAAAAACCCTAATAAGACAACCCAAATTGCTCCAATAAATGTAGTAGAAGTGGTAGAGTCTTCTAGAAGTGACAAGGAGTATACGGTGCCATCAAAGGTGATAACTAGAGCAAGAGCTAAGGAAAGCCAGAAAAATATAAATTCGACTATGCACCAAACTAATGAACATGGAACACCAACACCTGAAATAGCGACAGACTCAGAAGATTCAAAAGAAAATTTAAAAGCCAAAAGAACTCAAAGATGGAAGGCTTGACGAGAGAAATTGAAAAACAAGTGGATAAAAAAGAAGGTGGAAGAGAAGAGCAGAGAAGAGCCAAATTAACCTAAGAATCTTACAGCTACTAAGGATTCAATTAAAGAGGAGAAAGAAAAGCAGAAACAACAAGCAGGATCTATTCTAGCTGATCCAATGCCTGAGGATCTAGCCATGTGGATAAAAGCATATCAATCTAGGATCAAGGCAGGACCAAGTCTGGAACAACACAAACTAGGTTATTAGAGAGAAGATTTAGAGAAAGAAAGGCTAGATATTTGTAAAAAATTGATTGAAATTGTCCAAAACACATTAGAAAAACCTATACAAAATCTCCCTGAAACAAGAATACTAGAAAGAGAATTTCAAGAGTGTATAGTAGCTCATGACACCCCTGAAGAAAGAAGGATTATCAAGAACACTGAAGAATCACACACAAGGAGAACCAAAGAAATTGACCCACCTTTTGAAGAGTTAGACGCCTCCAAGAATCCAGGAATGATGGATCAAGAGATAAACCATGAGGAATGTTCTAAACTCAATAAAAATGGAGAAGAACTGGAAAGCATAAACACTTTATCATGCCCCCACCATGAAAATGAAAGGAAAGGAGACATCAAGAAAAACATCGGATATAGCACAAAAGAGCTACTAAAACTCAAACCTCAATAATGGACAAAGTTGGCAAAGCAAATGAAAGTGAAGGAAGCTCAGTCAACCAACGTGGAAGTCAGTGGAGATGTGTCTATGATCAAAATCCGATAGACAAAGTAGGGGATTTAGCGAGGGAGATGAAGGTAACACATGCCTACCCATTACATTTCGAGGCTATATGACAAAAGTCATCCTAGACACATGAGTTGGAGTAGGAATAGCGACAAAAGAAATATGGGAGAAGTGGGGTAAACCGGCCCTACGACCCACTAGGATGAAGCTACAACTTGCTGATGGTCATACAAAAAGACCCCCGAGACTATTAGAGAATGTTGTCTTGACAACATGTGGAGTAGAATTCGAGCACACTTTAGCCATCTGTCAATTTGAGAAGACAAGGAACTATAAGATGATATTAGGAAGACCTTTTATGATATAGCTAAAGGTGGTGCAAGACTGGAGAAGAGATGCAATGTACTTGCAACATAGAGGTATGACCAGTAAATAAAATAATCCATATTTAGTTGATATTATGATGCTTAGATGGATATCATATATTAAATTTATTAATCCATATTTAGTTGATATCTCAAATAAAATCAAATATTGTTGTTGATATCATATCCAGAGCAAGGCATGAAGATGATCGTGAGAATGAAACAAAGATGAATATAAATTAAGTAAACTTTAATCCATGTATCTTTCAACATGAATAATTTAAAGATGACGAGTATTAAGGAGAGTTGAAAGATACCATTAGAGTGGTCTGCTATTTAGTCAATAAATAAATTCAATAACATTGGGAAATGATGTTATTTTTTTTTTCTAAATGGATTTATTTGGAGACATACTAGATGAAAAATTAGGATGCCACAAAAGATACTTGGAAAAAGAAATATTTAATTGCAAGTTATAAAAGATATGCATGATACATTATGGGTTGGGCATAAAGGGATCATTGCAATATAAAATGATTACAGAAAATTATTGGTGGTTAAGGATGTATGTTAATATGAAGGACTATATGACCATGTGCATTATATATCAACTACATTTATATAAAAACTTTACTATCTCATATTTGTATCTCCTAAAGAAAACCTATTTTGACTTTCATCTTGAGATGCAAGTTATTGATTGAATGAAGCAATAATATACGCTTATAAGAGGAAGGTGTTTTAAAAGTTTCTTGATGTTTTACAACATTCCTATTGGTGAAAGTGAACTTAGAACATTGTTTGTGATGGAATCAAGTAGAGCTTTGTATCCAAGTATCCCTTCTAGTTTGTGATATCCTCATATGATCCTTTTTGTGCACAGATGTGCTTTGTGCCTTTACAACATTTTTGACGAAAAGAAAAATTATGATTTAAAAAAAGGAGAACTTTGAATTTTACTTTGTGCATTGAAATCACCTTTTTAGAAAAGAAAAAATGCACATTCGTTCTTTTCATTGCATGAAAAAATGCACATTCGTTTTTGTCATTGCTTGAGATGCTTGATTTCCTTTTGAAACATATGTGTTTGCCTATTCCAATCTTATGTATTAACTTTCATTATCTTTGTATGTCCACTTGGACAATCTCAACAATTGAAGAATTATTTTCATTCTTCAATGTTGAATACGCACAAAGATAATCAAAACTATGGCAAAAAAAAAGGGAAAACAAACATAACTAAAAAATACTTCCTTTGCCCTTTGAGGAGATCCATTCTCCATTTCCATATTCATATACTTGCTTTGTAATTCTTCACAACTTCTTGAGGTTTTCCTACAATGATTGAGTGGAAAGAGTGGGAGAAGATAAGAATGAAGTTAAGTGTTGCTTCCCTCTTATTAGTTCTAAAACACAACATAACCTTTCAACTCCTCCTAGAGTGAAAAAGAGGGCCTAAACATCTCTTGCTCTCTCCAACTCCTCAATATATAGAGAAAGAGGAGAAATCATCCTTGAGAATGTAAGAGTGAAATAGAGTTCTTGGGCATCCAACGTGTAGAGAGGATAGGAGAGCTAGGTTGAAGATGAAGCTTTCCCCAAAGATGGCGCATGCAAAATGATCTAGAGAGAGGAGAGAGCTGAAAAATAATCCCATATAAACTATAAGACAAGTTATAAGGCGCTTTCATCGTGATACTTAGTATCTCTAAGAGGAGAGAGAGGTCTCAATGGGAGCTTCTCTCTCATGGATTGGATGTCTCCATGAGTGGGTTGGGGGCACACGTTTGTTCCCTGGCCTCCTTGGAGGTTGGAGGGGGTTCACTCCCTCTATAGGGTCTCTAATCCATTCTTTTTGCAAAAAACAAGCCAAACGGCTTCAAAATTGGCACACAAGGCATCTCCCAAAGGGAAAAAAATATCTATAGTGGCTCATGAATGAGGAAAGTGGTCCACGAACGATCTTCAAAAAGCTTCATTAACCAATGTTGGGTGAAATATATCATTTCCATACACCAACTAAACTAAGAACAAATTCAAGCTACCTAAGTGAATAGTAAGCCTACCATCTAAACCCACAAGGGGGTGAGAAAAGCACGTCTCCACCCAACCCACTCCACCCTTTTATATATATATATATATATATATATATATATATATATATATATATATATATATATATATATATATATATGTATATATATATATATATATAGCATGGCTCCATAGAGAGACACATCAGCATGAGATGTATAACAACCAAGCGTATCAGAAGGACACACATTAGATGAAAACGGGACCAACCAACTCCACCTATATATATATATATATATATATATATATATATATATATATATATATATATATATATATAGGATGAGATGTATGAAAACCAAGCGTATCAGAAGGACATACTGGATGAAAATGGGACCAACCACCCACTTGATGTAACCCACATTTCGTACCTAAATTAGTGGTTACTTTAGGTAGACCTTTTCTAGCCACAAACCATAGGTATAAGGTTCTCACCTTATATCAACGTAACAATTCCTTCCCCTTAATTCCTTCTTTGATGGTTTCTCCCATTGGCCCCTATGCACAATACTATGTACATAGTCATATACATGTGTTGTTTTCTCGTAACCTTCTCATAATTGCCTTTTACCTCCTATCAAGTACATATAACTTCCAAATTACGATCCCCATAAAATCAACATCATCCAAGTAAATTGTATCAAATGGAATAATAATGTGAAAGAAAAAGTATCAAATTGTATGGAGATAGGAAACCATGTAAAACTAAGTCTCATAACAAATGATTTCTTCATTTATATCAATATAGGTGTTCCTAACCTTAAATTTTAACCACAAACAATAATTTATCCTAAATGATTCTCATGTTTATGCAAATCAATCATTCTAATTCACAGATCCCTGGTTTTCATCCATATAATTTGAACAAAATCATATTGGAAGATTCTTTATTTACACTATAATGAAAACCCTAGTTTGGAGGAGTCCTTTTTTACATTATGCAAACCCTAGTCCTTCTCTTCCCCATAGTTTGCCATATGAATGTAAAAAAATTTCCTTTGTGAGATTTCGATAATCCATGAGTAGCAATCTTCTTAAGTGATGCTATTTCATCAACCTCAGTAGTTACAACAAATAAGATATTGATCCTTTCTATGGGTTTGATTTATTCCTATGTCTTCCAACTCTACAATGAAAAGTCACCACTCAATTCCAAGGCTTTCTGCTACCAATAACTAGATCCTCCTCATCTAGTCAAATACCATTACTGGAAATAAACATAATAACTTCTCATCTAGAATTTTGAAACGAGACTTAATCCAACCAGTATGAATAATATTCTATTGACTAGGACAACTCAACTCCTACCTATGCAATGTTGGAGTTAGATGTCTGTGGAAGCACGCGAACAACACAAGGAAGAAGAAGAAGCTTGGAGCACAACACACAATGCTTATATTACCACTAGAATGTACAAAGATAAGTAGCCCATTAGGGCAATAGGCCTATATAGAAGCCGGGGGAAAAAACCTCCTAAAGAGGGAAAAAAGTGCCTTGATGGTCCTAGTGTGTTCACACACATCACTACCTAAATATATCAACGAATCCCCCCTCTGAGTGATGCAGTGAACAAGGAGCTGGCACTCATGTATAAGGAAGTGCCACGCTATGTGGAATCAATCCACAAAAGGAAGTAAGCCCAAAGCTTTGCGAAAAGATTCAAATTTTTGCCTAGGCAGAGCCTTCGTAGAAAGGTCTACAATGTTCTCCTGCGTGGGCACATATGCCAAGCTGATCTCCCTAGCAGAGAACCTCTCCCTGACATAATGATAATGCACCTCAATGTGGTTAGTGCGAGCATGAAACATGGGTTCCTCACAACTGCCAATGTGCTCTAACTATCAGTGAAGATGGTGGTGGCAGAAGACTGACCAACACCCAAATCAGCCATAAGGCGTCTGAGCCACACACACTCAACAATCACTGTGAAAGCTGCCTTATACTCATCCTCACAACTGGAAAAGGCCACAGTAGGCTGCTTCTTGCTCAACCAAGATATACATAAGCTACTAAGCATGAAGCAAAAGCCACTGGTGGACACACGAGTGTCATAGCAACTAGCCCAATCACTGTCAGAAAGAGCATGAAAATCTGGCGGTAGTGATCCCCTCTTGGGATAAAACAATCCAAGTAGTCGGGTACCACTCAAGTAGCAAAAGATGATCTTAATCGCCTGCCAATGCTTGATGCCTGGGCAATGCATAAACCCGCTCATTTGTGAGACAACAAACTGAATATATGACCGAATAATGCATAAGTAAATCAAGCATCTGACAGCCTGCTGATAGAGAACTGTTGGTGTAAATCACAAGCCTACACATTTGGCTTGGAAGTTATCATGAAGACTCTACATACATGAAGAACCATAGGAACATATGCTAGTGGTTAATTACCACTTTATCTCATTTGTAAAAGTCAAAATGACTTGGAATCTTTTGTAATCACCTACCAAAGTGAGTCGTGGAAAAAGTAGCTTATTTGATTGAGAGAATATCTCCAAGCTTTTAGGACCTTGATCATAGGAAGCCAAAATTTGAATTTGAATTCAAATTTTTGCACATATCCTATAAAAATGTACTTGGAAAAGTCGCGGGTAGATCACTTCATTCCCGAGGCTTAATCTATTGAGTTTGAGTGTGTGTAAGGACTACATCATAGCCTACACCTCTCTATACCATTTGGCAATGCTAGACATGCCAATGGAATTGTACACAAGTGTTAATCAATAGATACATTTACATCATTCATCTTTATGTTCTCTGTTAATCTACTCAAAAGTCTGTCAACTTGTCAAGGGCATATCTCGGTCAATACTACTCCAAATTCAGTGATTCAAATCTTGTTGGATTCATCTTGAAGTCTACTACACGCTATCAAAAATTGAAGACATTCCATTTAGCAGATTCAGAGAAATCATCATCGAGGTGCTCATTGGTCTATCTCTGCTACAGTCCTAAAAAGTCGGGGGTATAGCTAATTTTGCTAAATCAATTTCTCTGAGTATAGTTTCCACTTGCAAATAGTACCTTACTAAGTTAATTAAATACCCCTAGAAGGAATTTTATCAATTGCTACTGTGCTGGTCACACTGAGCAAAACATTCAACAGGTGTCAAGACCAAAATAGAAGGTTTTCTTGAGTTTGTGACTTCCAAAGTTATCTGTTTTGATTCAATCATTGCACACATTATTTCCAAAGGACATAGGCCAATTCTTGGTGTCATTGGAAAGCTAAGGAAGTCTACTAATCAAGTCTAAAGCAAGAGAGGGCTGGTACAAAGCAGGTTTAGCAGTACCTACTCAGTTTCCTACATCATCCATCCATCTTTCCCAACAGTGGTATCAAAGCAAATAAGGTAAAATGGGAGATGGTTTTCCTTCATTTATTGACAAATTGGACAGGAACAATTATCAAGCTTGGTCTCTAAGGATGAAGACCTACTTACAAGGAAGGAGTCTCTATGGATACATCTCAGGAGATGAGGAATTGCCCTCATTCAAAGCAAGAGGTTTGCCAACCAAGGAGGAGCAAGAAAAACTCAACACATGGTGTGCAAGGGATGCATTGGCAAGGTCTTATTTACTCAACTCTATATCTGACTTTCTTTTACCTCATATCAAAAAATTGTAAGACTTCCCAAGAGACTTGGGAAACCTTGTCATCATATTTTTCTTCCAATACAAGGGCTAGGAAAAATCAGTTGTGGATTGAATTCACAACACTAAGGAAGCAACCTAAGCAAGCTGTTTCAGAATTTGTGACCAAGATCAAAGATGTTGCAGATCAGTTAACAAGCATAGGAGAAGAGATTGAAGAAGAACAAATTGTAAGGCAGGTAATCAATGGAATCAAGGCTGATGACAAGTGGGAAGGCTTCACCACTACAATGGATCTCTACATGGACATGCACACTCCAGATCTTACAACTCTCATGGGACAACTATTTACAGATGAAGCAAAGCTTACCAAGAGTGGAGATACATCCAAAGGTAACAACTCTTTTGCCCTATACACTGATAAGAAATCTAAGGATAAAGGCAAGAGTAAGAAGGTGGAAGATGAAGGCTCTTCCTCCCAAGCCAACTATGTAGGGAGAGGTAGATCTTCAAGAGGAAGGGGCAGAGGAGGTAAGCAAGGTAGGGGGAGACCCTATAACTCATCACCATGTAACATTTGTGGTTTATCAAATCACACCACAGATGAGTGTTACAGGAATTACAAAAATTAGAGAGGAAAGGCTACCAAAGAGGTGGATACTCACAGTCTAGAGGAAGGTTCAACCATCACCAAGGCCACAACAACAATTACAACAACAACTACAACAACAACTACAACAACAATTACAATGGCAACTACCAAGGAGGATTCAAAAACAGAAAGGACTACAACAACTACACAGAGGAGCAGGATGACTCTCTCTTGATCATGAACATGACTTCAAAGTCAGGTACAAATGATGATCACTTATTTTATATTGATTCAGGGTGTTCAAATCATGTGGCTGGTAATGTTGCACTACTCTCTGATCTTGAGGAACCAAAAGGTAAACACCAAGTCCAAACAGGTGATGATACAAAGCATTCTGTAGTTGAAGTTGGAAATGTGAAGACTTGTGATGGTAATCAGAATTTGTTGAGCAGAGTAATTTATGTACCTACAATTACAAAGAACTTAATGAGTGTTGGTCAGATTGTAGAGAAAGGGTTGCAGGTTAGATTCAATCAGTATGGAGCATTTGTGGAGGACCCAAGACATGGATTCAAAAGGATAGCTAAAGGAGAAAAATCAGCTAGACTTTTCACTTTTGAGTTGGAAGATACAAAGAACATTGCATTATATAGTTATAAAGATCAAACACTTTCAGAGCTTGAGATTTGGCACAAGAGATTAGGGCACATAGGAGAAAGGACCTTGAAGCAAATGTGCAGGGACCAATGTGTGCTTGGGATACCTAATGTATCCAAGCAACATATGATTTACAAGTGTGGTGCTTGTCAATTTGGTAAGTCTCACAGGTTACCCTTCTCCAAGAAAGGATATATGCATGAAGACTATCTAGAGGTTGTACACACAGATGTATGGGGACCTAGCAAAGACCCCTCAGTTTCAGGTTCAAGGTACTATGTGCCTTTTATTGATAATTATAGCAGATGGACTGTATTATACTTTATGAAGCACAGGGATGAGGTATTTAATTGTTTTAAGAAATATCTTGCACTGGTTGAAAATCAGACAGGAAGAAATTTGAAGAGGCTAAGGTCAGATGGAGGAGGTGAGTACTTCTCCAATGAATTTGAGGACTTCTTGCAGGACAGAGGCATCAAAAGGGAAATAACCACAAGGTACTCTCCTGAACAGAATGGGGTAGCTGAAAGAAGAAATAGGTTAATTGTTGAGACAGCTAGCTCTATGCTTAATGAGAAGAAATTACCTAACTATCTATGGGCAGAGAGTGTTTCTACTACCACCTATCTCATAAACAGGTTACCATCAAAGTCACTTGATGGTATGACACCATATGAAGCATGGCATGGTAAGAGACCATCATTGGATCACTGCAAAATTTTTGGATGTGTAGCATATGTACACATTCCTTCACAGGTAAGAGGAAAGCTAGATCCAAAGGCTGAAAAATGTATTTTCATTGCATATAATTTAAATAAAAAAGGTTACAGGTTTTATAACCCTACCAATAAGGGATTTATGGTAAGCAGAGATGTGATCTTTGATGAGAATGATTCTTGGTATGAGAATGAATGCAGGAAGGTCAAACTACCCTATGATTTGGAAGAAGAATTTCGAAAACTTACAAAGGAGGAACCTACTCAGGATGGAGAGTCAAGTTCAGATGATGAAGATACAATCAACCTTGAAGAGTTCAAGGCATGTAAGTCCAAAGGCAAAATGAAGATGAAGAAGCTTGAAGACATACCTGAATCTTCAACTCAATCAATCAGGAGATCTCAGAGAGAAAGCAAAAAACCTATCAGATATGGGTATGATACATCTCTTGTTACTAAACATTCAGTTTATCTTGCAAAGGACTTGTCAAATGAAGAAGCAGGTTCATATGAAGAAGCAATCACCAAATCAGAATGGAAAGAAGCTATGGATGAGGAGATTGAAGCACTCAAGGAGAGTGATACATGGGAGTTAGTACCCAAAAAGGACTCCATGAAGGTAATAGGATCCAGATGGATCTATAAATTGAAAAGAAATTCTGATGGCACAATTAACAGGTACAAGGCCAGATTGGTAGCCAAGGGTTTTGCACAAAAGGCATTGACTATGAAGAGACATTTTCTCCTGTGGCCAAGATGCCAACAATCAGAGTGTTGGTTAGTGTTGCTGCATCAAAGAATTGGAACATGTACCAATTGGATGTCAAGAATGCTTTCTTGAATGGATGGATTTCAGAAGAGGTTTATATGTCACAACCTCCTGGATATGAAGACCCTAAGAAGGTAACCTATGTTTGCAAATTAAAGAAGGCTTGATATGGATTGAAGCAGGCACCTAGGGCATGGAATTACAGGCTAACTACATACCTCCAAGACCAAGGTTTTGTCATGAGTAAGGCTGACACTTCTCTGTTCATTAAGAGAAGTAATTCAGAGGTAATCTATCTTTGTGTTTATGTTGATGAAATCATCATTACAGGCAATGATGTCAATGGAATCAGAAGCATCAAAAGCCAGATGATGAAGGAATTCAAGATCAATGATCTTGGATTATTGAAGTATTTTTTGGGACTTGAATTAGTTTACACTAATTCAGGAATATACATTACTCAGAAGAAGTATGTGCAGGACATGTTGAAGAAATTTCACTTGCAGGATGCTAAAGCAGCTAGTACTCCAATGGAGGTGAACCTAAAGCTAAGTGCCCATGAAGGTGATGAAGTCCAAGACATTACAGTTTATCAAAGTATGGTAGGTAGCTTGAACTATGCTACTCTTACAAGAATTGATATTGCATATGGAGTTAGTGTGCTAAGTCAATTTATGCACAAGCCAAGGATACCTCACTTAGAGGCTGCCAAAAGAATCTTGAAGTATCTCAAGGGTACACAGAACCATGGTTTGTACTTTCCTTACACTTCAGATATTGATATAAAAGTTTATTCAGATGCAGATTGGGCAGGATGCAAGGATGATAGGAGAAGCACTTCTGAATACATTTCTTTTGCAGGTGACAAACCAATTTCATGGTCTGCAAAGAAGCAACCAACTGTTGCATTGTCTTCTACAGAAGCAGAGTATAGAGGGCTAGCTAATGCCACTCAAGAAGCAATTTGGATTAAGCTTTTGTACACAGAATTGGGCTTATATACTAGGCCTCCAATTATCTTTGGAGATAATACAAGTTCTCTTCACCTTGCAGCTAATCCTATCTATCATGCCAGGACCAAACACATAGATGTTCATTATCATTATGTGAGATGAGCAATAGATGGCTTGCGACCATGCCAAGCCTCATATGGAGTGATGGACTGCAACACTTTAGTGGGACACCTCTTCAGTACATATGCTACACACATATTAGCCTCAAGCCAAAAACTATGTCGTAAAGCCTGACTCTTGACCATACACCTCACCATCTCCATGAGTGGCCTGTTCTTTCATTTAGCAGCTCCATTCTGTTGAGGTGTATATGACACTCTACATTGATGTTTTATCCCACGTTCAGCCAGAAATGCATTAAAGTCAGAAGACATATATCCCCTCCCCCTTGATTAGAATGGAGGGTGCCCATTTTACATGCTGATAGATTTTGAGCCAAAACCAGAAACTGTTTGAAGCACATAAACACTTTGGACTTTTCCTTCAATGGATATACCCATGCATGCTTGGAAAAATCATCGATGAAAGTCACAAAGTAAAGATAGTTCCCAAAAGAAGGTGTCTGCATAGGACCATAGACATCACTATGTACAAGTTGCAATTTTTGAGTACCCAAACTGAACCATCTTTTGGAAAGGAAGAATGTTGCATTTTGCCCAAAATATAGCCGTCACATACATGTTTATTGGGTGCCTCAAGTTTGGGCAAAAGAGGACACCATTTCACATTTCTACAGGCATAGCAAACTAGCAAAATTCAGATGACCAAAGCGTGCATGCCAACGCTTTGCATTTGACATAGCCTGAGAATCATGTACTCCACATGCCAAATCATTTACAAATCTTTCATAGTCTATGAGCTTATACAACCCATGACATAATATCAAAATAATGATGTCGCCATTTGACAGATCATGAACTTTACATTTGTCATGAATAAATTTCACAACCAAGCCAATATTGGCTAATGCAAAAATTGGTAACAGATTTTTCTTGATCCCTGGCACGAACAAAGCATTTGACAAAGTGAAAGAACTACCATCAGCAATAGTCAAAATGATCTTACCAACTCCCATAACAAGATAGGAGGAGTTGTTGGTGCATGTAATAGTATTCCGTGTAGGGGAAGGCTTGAGTGAAGAGAAGAAACTCCACTGTGAGGTAATATGTTTGGTCGTCCCACTATCAAATTACCAAACATATGAGGCTATTGTAGACATGCACTGCTCATGAGAAGATGGTTCAAAACTGCAAACAGTAGTAAACGCCCATTCTTCTTCCTCCAGAAGATTAACAGACTCTGTTTTTGGTGTAGAGGCCTCTGCAACAACCATTTTGGCCTCTTTCTTCTTTGTCTCTTTAGCAACCAATTTTGGACAGCTCTTGATGATATGATCATTTGCTTTACAATATTTGCAAAACAATTTATGCTTTTATGATTTCTTCTCATCTTTGTCTTCCTTCTTGGAATGTGCAGGATTTGCATATTTCTGCTTACTAGTAGAAGAGCTCCATTTACCTTTGCCCTTTTGGTTAGCCAGGAAAGCTTGATCTGCAACACACATAATAGACCTGTTCTGCCTAGACTGGTGTTCCTGCAACAGAACAGAGACTAACTCCTCAAATCACAAGGCATTTGGATTTCCTTCCATCATGAAACAAAGAGTAGAAGCAAAACTCTGATATGAGTCAGGAAGACCATTCAGAACGGTCTACACAAGTGAGCTATCTGGTATTACTTCATCAACAAAAATCAACTATTTTTTCAAATCCTTGATCTTTGTGAGAAAATTGTTCATAGAATCACCTTCATTCATGTGCTCACTCTCCAATTGTTTTTGAAGGTAAGCAAGACGAGCCTCATTCCTAGCCTGGTACAATGTGATAAGTGTATTCCAAGCATCCTTAGCTCTTCTGCAAGAGCAAATGTGAGGAATAATGGCACGTTTGATAGACAAAGCTATCAATGCATGTGCTTGAGCATCTCTGCCATCTCAACGAATTTGCACTGTAGTAGGTGCAATAGAAACAACACCATGAACATGAATCTACAGAATATCATCATCTTCGACACCATCTCCATCAGCTCCAACACCTATATTTGCAGTACTTGTATTCACTGGTGTAATAGGACGTCTTTCAACACCCTGCACAATATTCCATAGTCCCTTTGCGACCAATACATGATGCATCATATAAGCCCATAATGAGTAGTTGGTACCATCCAACTTATCCTCAATAGCCAACATACGGAATACATCACTGCTTTCAGACATGGTCGATGACTAAAATACCTTGACACAGGAAATTGACTGTATCTCAAAAAGTTGAACAAAACTACCGAGACGAATTCTACTAAACCTGTAGTAGACTTCAAGATGCTTATATTGATTAATCAAAACTAGTATATACCTTTGGCACAGAAAGATGAAATAGCCTGCACAAGCGCTACGGTACTGCATTCGGAAGCCGAAACAAGCTCAGATCATGATTCTGGCACCACAAAGCGAAGATGTTTTGATCTCTAAAACACCTTGACTATGCTTACCAAATTTCATGTGATTCTGAGATTGGAATCGGAGAGGTGTAGAAAACACCCTAGATGAAGCGGCAATCTACTATGATACCAATTGTTGGAGTTATACGTCTACGAAAGCACGCAAATAGCACAAGGAAGAAGAAGAAGCTTGGAGCACAACACACAATGCTGAATGTATTACCACTAGAATGTACAAAGATAAGTAGCACGTTAGGGCAATAGGCATATATACAAGTCGGGGGAAAAAAACCTCCTAAAGAGGGAAAAAAGTGCCCCAGTGGTCCTAGTGTGTTCACACACATCACTACCTAAATATATCAACACACAATCTAAAAGATAAAATCTCAAGCTTTAATTTTCCTCTAAGATCAAGGTAGAGTTACTTCCATTAGAGGCAAATCTCTACCGTGATTTATTTTTATAATTAAACTAGACTTACTTACACTAAAGTGATAATCTAACTCGGTATTTTCTATTCTTTCCATTCTCCAAGATTCTTCTTCATCCTCATGTTGTTCGCATGCTTTTGTAGACCTCAAACTCCAACAATTGGTATCAGAGCGGGTCCCTACTTCATTTAGGGCGTTGTCGACACCCCTCCGGTTAGAGTCTCAAAATCACACAAAATTTGGTGAGCATACTCAAGGGTCATTAGGAGTTCAAAACCGCTTCGCTACGTAGTGCCGAGATTGCGATTTGAGCTCATTTTGTCCTTCAAACACACTATCACAGTGCTTGCATAGGCAATTTCATCTTTTTGCACCAAAGATATATACAGGTTTCAATTTTCCAATATAAGCATCTCAAAGTCTACTATAGGTTTAGCAGAACTCGATAGGGTATTTTGCTTCAACTTTTTGAGATACATTCATTTTTTTGGATCAAGGTATTTTAGTCAGTGGCTATGGCTGAAAGCAGTGATGTATTTCGTATGTGGGTTGTTGAGGATAAGTTGGATGGCACCAATTACCCATTATGGGCTTATATGTTGCATCATGTATTGGTTGCAAAATGACTGTGGAATATTGTGCAGGGTGTTGAAAAATGTCTTATTACACTTGCAAACACAGTTGTTGAAGGTGATGTAGATGGCATTGAAGATTATGATATTCTTCATGTTCCTATTTGTGTTGTGGTTCCTGTTGTACCTACCATAAAGCAAACTTGTTGGGATGACAGAGATGCTCAGGTGAAGTATTTTGATGGTGATGCACCACAATGCGCTCTCCTTCTTGAGAGCTTCACAATGATATCCATGGAGTAGAAAACTGAGCTCCTAGGGCTGCACACGGTACTTCGCACAGAGGTTGCAGAATATGCAAAAAAACACAATACACAGGGAGCACGAAGACATACTTCTTAGGTCATACAAATGCGGTCAAACTTATAGTATGTGGTTGACCAGGCCGCTAAATGTTTTATTAAAGAACATATACAAAGAAGTGTCTGGTGGCCATTTGGACTTTCACATGGACACTAACGGTAATAATCTCCCACTAAAGGCCAATATGGCCAAAGAAACTATGGGAGAAAAATAAAGAATGATAAAGAATACCTGAGTGTAAATATACAAACTATACCTCCCACATGATGGGCATGTTACACAATATACAAGTGACTGTGTAAGATCATGAGTCAAGTAACCCCCATCAAGTGACAGCAGTGTCGAAAGCTAGTGGTAGAGCTTTAGTCAAAGCATCTACAACATTATCTCGAGTGTGAACCTTCTCAATAATAATGTGCTTAGTGGCTAAGCAATATCTAATGAAGTGATACCTCACCTCAATGTGCTTGGTCTTTGCATGATAGGCTGGATTCTTAGCCAAAGCAATGGCACTCTGGCTTTCACTGAGCAAACGAGGTACATGCTGAGGTAAACCCTGTTGGGTGTGTGTAGAAGTGCGAGAGACACACGAGAAGCACACACAAGGAGCACAAATGCAGCAAGACACACGGAGAAGACGATGGCTGGAATAGCTCTCTCTATTGACAATGAACTGAATTGAAGTAAGAGCTGAATAATATCCCTAAGTACAAAGTACCACCACATATGAGAGTATCAAGCATGTGGTAACATGGGGAAAAAACCTCTAGCCAGCACTACAGTAAAAAGTGCCCATGTATAGGGAAAAGATCCACATCAAAGCTACTCGAGGAACACATAAGTGTAACATACCCCCCTGAAGCAAATGATGTGAACACATACAGGGAGTGACAGATCAGCCCCCACAAGGTAATAAGCCTAAAGCTTTGCGAAAAGCTTCAAACTTTTCTCGTGGAAGAGCTTTGGTGAATATGTCTACCACATTATCTTGTGTAGTCACATATACCAAATCAATATCTCCTGCATGAAGACGCTCTCTCACATAGTGATAATGCACCTCAATATGTTTGGCCATGCATGAAACACTGGGTTTCGTGCAACAACCAAAGCACTCTGACTATCAGTGAGAATATGCGTAGGAGCATCAATCTCCATGCAAAGATCCATCAATAGGTGTCTCAACCATATACACTCCACTGCAGCTTTGAAAACTGCCCTATACTCAGCTTCACAACCAAGATATGCATGAGTCTCCAAGGAAAAAGCAATCACCACTAGTGGACACGCGAGTATCATAACAACTAGCCCAATCACTATCTGGGAAAGCATGCGAGCATGGCTGCATATCTCTACCATAAAAGAGACCTAAGCTCAAAGTGCCTTAGAGATATCTAAACACACGTTTCACTGCCTGCCAATGCTTAGTGCCAGGGCTATGCATGAATCGACTCAACTGGGAAACTGCATACTGTATATCCAACCTTGTGTTGCATGCATATATAAGACATCCCACAACTTGTTAATAAAGAGAAGTGTCAAATGCATCACTGGAATCCTCAATTGAGAACCTAAATCCTGTCTCACTAGTGTGGAAACTGGCTTGCAATCCTCAAAGTCAAAACGCTGAAGTAGTTTTTCAACATACTTTGCTTGGTGCATAACAATTCCCCCTCAACGGATACAAACTGGATGCCAAGATAGTAGCTCAAAAGACCAAGATAAGTGACATCAAAAGTATGTTGCAAATCAGCCATAAGAATGTCAAGTCTTGCATCACATGACCCAATCAAGAGTATGTCATCAACATAAAGAACAAACATTGTAAGACTAGCCCCATTTTTGCATACATAGAGTGTGCTTTCAATCGGACTACATGTGAAGTCAAGAGCAATCAAGTGCTTATGGATTTTGTCATACCATGCAAGTGGAGCTTGCTTGAGACCATACAAGGTATGCAAGGAAAAAACCATATGCTCTTTCCCTTTCATAGCAAATCCAGGAGGTTGCTTCACATAAACCTCTTCTTGCAAATCACCATTCAAGAAGGCTATTTTCCAATCTCGATGGGCAGCCAATGGAACCATGGTACGAATGGTAGTCATGCATGAAGTAGGTGCAAAAGTTTCCTCATAGTCAATGCCATATTGTTGCGCATATCCTTTGGCAACCAATCTAGCTTTGTAGCGATCAATGCTACCATCAGATTTTCTCTTAATCTTATAAACCCACTTTGTACCATTGGATTCTTTCCTTTTGGCAATTCACATAACTCCCAAGTACATTTCTATGTATGGAATACATTTTTGATTGCATAGCACTCATCCATTGTGGATTGTCACATGCATCTTCAAAAGAAAGTGACTCTTCATTACATGCTGCAGCAATAAGAGAATAATCCACAAAATTACTTGATTCATGGTGAGAGCTTGATCTTGTTCTACCAAGTAAAGGTTCACTTGATTTGTTGTCCTGTAAAGTTTGTTTCAGCCACTTTGGCATGGTTTGTGCACTCTTGATAGACATGCGTTCATTATGTAAAACATCTTCAATATGTACATCATGTGTGGGCTGAATTTCATGCTCATTTTTAGCCATATTTTGATGCAAATGTTCAGCCATATGTGGCTAGAAATTTCTAGCAGTTTTGGCAATTTTTTGCTAAAAACTTTTAGCCATGTTTGGCTGGAAATTCTCTTCATTTTCAGCATTATTTTGCTGGAATTTTCCAGCCCTTTGAACCTCAGTTGGGTGGTCTACATGGCCATAGTCAAGCGCACCATTTTGGAACAAAGGCATGAGTGTATCGAGCACATCTTGTGAGCTAACTGTTGGCTGTTTTTTGCATTCAAGGAGAGGGAAAACTAAATTTTCAGCAAATACCACATCTCGACTCACAATAATTTTGTTCGTCAATGGATGGTACAAACGATATCCCTTACTTTCAGCACTATAACCAACAAATATACATTTCTTTGCCTTGTCATCAAGTTTGTGACGTTGTTGTGATGGCACAAGAGCATATGGCAAACAACCAAACACACACATATGACTAACCATAGGCTTATGACCATTCCAAGCCTCATAAGGAGTGATGACTCTCAATGCTTTTGTAGGGCAGTGATTCAACACATAGTTTGCACACATGACCGCTTCCATCCAAAACTTAATAGGGAGATGCTTTCCTTTAACCATACATCGTGCCATTTCAAGTAGAGTTCTATTTTTACGTTCCGCAACACCATTTTGCTGAGGTGTATATGGCATCGTACATTGGTGTGAAATACCTCTTTTACGAAGAAAAACATTAAACTCATGTGACATGTATTCACCACCACGATCCGTGTGTAGAGTCAAAAGCTTTTGTGAAGAAAAAATTTCAGCCATAGCTAAAAATACTTTGAAGCAAGAAAATACCTCATTCTTTGCTTTCATAGGATACACCCATGTATGGTGAGTAGCATCATCAATGAAGGTGACAAAATATGCATGCTTCCCAAAAGATGGAGTCTTGACAGGACCACATACATCATTATGAACAAGCGTCAATTTTCTTGTAGTGTGTGTATGACTATCTTTTGGAAAAGAAGCACGATGCATTTTTCCAAGAATGCAACCTTCACATGCATGCTTTTCAATGGACTCAAGTGTAGGCAAACCAATAACCATGTCCTTCTTTTGCAAGTAAAGCAAACTATTGAAGTTTTAGTGACCAAAACGAGCATGCCAACCATGGAAGAAGTATGAGCAACCAAGGCATTCGAGGCAGCCCTCTTGTATGTATCCATGCGATACAAGCCATTACATAATGTACCGGACATCACAATACATCACCATTGCTGAAATCATGAACCATACATTTATCATCAACAAAGTGTACATGAAGTCCAGCTTTGGCAATCAACACCACTGAAATTAAGTTCTTCTTTATACCAGACACATACAATGCATTTTTCAAGAGAATCACACCTCCATTTGCAACCGTAAGCTCAATTTCTCCTACTCCAATGATAGGATAAGAGGCATTGTTTGCACACACCACATGTCCTCCTTTGGGTGCATCTTTCAAAGAGGCAAAAAGTCTTTTGCATGATGTTATGTGCTTTGAATCACCACTATCAAAGAACTAATCCGAATCAGCCTCACTCACAACCATACATTTAGAATGCAAAGAAGCATCATAATGACATGTAACAACACACGCCCAAAAATCTTGAGCCATGTTAGCTTCATCATTCTTTACATTGGTTGAATTTTTAGCAACAGACATGTCGGATTCCTTCTTTTTTTCATTGTGTTTAGCAAGCTTTCTACACTCAACAATAGTATGACCAGCCTTCTGGCAATACTTGCATCTCTTCTTCTTTTGCAAATCACCATCATTAGAGGAATGAGTGGAAGAGGAAGCTTGAGGCTTTGTTTTTGATGAACCCAAAGCTGAACCATACTTGCTTTTCCCCTTGTGAGAGATAGCAAGTGCTTGCATTCCCTCAATTAAACCACTCCTATTCACTCTAGATTGCTCTTCTTGCAAAAGAAGAGACACAACCTCATCAAATGAATACATATTAAGATTTCCTTTTGAAACCAAATGGAGTGTAGTAGCAAAGATTTGAAAAGATTTTGGTAATCCTTTTAACAATGTAGAAATGAGTGATGCATCCGGAATGATCTCATCTATGTTTTCCAATTGCTCTTTCAAGTCCTTGATGTGTGTCACATACACATCTACTGACTCATTTTCAACCATACATACATCCTCAATTTGCTTCCTCAAGTATGCAACACATGCTTCGTTACGCAAGCACACAAAGAAGCAAGAGTGTCCCATGCCTGTTGTGATGTAGAACATGATCGAATGTGTGGAACTATATGACGCTTCACAGAAAGCGCAATCAAAGCATGAGCTTGAGCATCTTTTCCATCCCATCTAAGCTGTTCTTGTGTAGGTGGAGAAGGAGAAACCACTGTACTCGAAGAAGAAGCTCCATCTGTAACAGTAGACTGTGACGTAGAAGAACCTGCAGGTCTTCCATCTACACCTCCCACTATGTTCCAAAGTTGTTTAGCAACAAGAACATGCTTCATCATGTAAGAACACATTGGATAGTTGGTCCCATCAAGCTTATCTTCAGCTTGAAGCATGCCAAACAAGTCATTGCTGCCCGCCATTTCACAAAAGAACAAGAATGTGATAAAATCTTCACTTCGACGAAAGCTAAAATGAATGCTGAAATTTCAGCTCATAAACCGTCACTTTGATGGTGATTTTGACTGCACAAATGGCTTCAAAATGGGGGTAAAACCTCAGCACACCTAGTGGAAATGTTTCTTCGTTGCTGAAATTCACAGTTCTATGCTCCGAAGTTGATTTGCATTGTTAAAAGTGCGTGTGCACCACGACGCAAAAAATCAAAACTTGAGAAGGAGCTGAACCAACTCTTATACCATTGTTGGGTGTGTGTAGAAGTGCGAGAGATGCATGAGAAGCACACACAAGGAGCACACACAAGGAGCACACACAAGGAGCACACACAAGGAGCACACACAAGGAGCACACACAAGGAGCACAAATGCAGCAAGACACATAGAGAAGACGATGGCTGGAATAGCTCTCTCTATTGACAATGAACTGAACTGAAGTAAGAGCTGAATAATATCCCTAAGTACAAAGTACCACCACATATGAGAGTATCAAGTATGTGATAACATGGGGAAAAAACCCTCTAGCCAGCACTAGAGTAAAAAGTGCCCATGTATAGGGAAAAGGTTCACATCAAAGCTATTTGAGGAACACATAAGTGTAACAAACCCATATCACAAGAAAGACAAGAAAGCCACAATGCTTCCTTACATGCCTCACTTGCTGCAACATACTCTGCTTCTGTGGTGGAAACAACTGTACATCCTTGAAGATGAGATCTCCAAGAGATAACACCTCCAGCAAAATGAAAAATGTACCCTGATGTAGACTTATGATTGTCTACACAGTCAACATAGTCAGGATCTATGTAACCAATAATGGATGCTTTCCCTCTACCTAAGCATAGGCACTTGTCCTTAGTGCCACTCAGATATCTCAAAATCATCTTGACTACTTCCCAATGTTTCTTGCGAGGATTAGACATATATCTGCTCACAACTCCCACTGCAAATGCAATGTTTGCTCTCATAGCTACCATAGCTTACATGAGACTACCAACAATAGACAGATAGGGAGTTTTGGTCATGAATTCATTTTCCTCATATGATTTGGGGTAATCATCCTTGCTCAATTTCACATATGTGGGTAAAGGTGTACTCAATGCCTTTCCACCCTACATATTGAACCTGTGAAGTACTTTGGATAGCCTTAGGACTTCCTAAAAGCATCAAATTTTTGGTACCATTGTCTAGGGAACTGTTTAAGTCCATACAAGCTCTTCTTGAGCTTACAAACTAGACTTTCCTTACTAGGAACTACATAACCCTCTCATTGTTCCATATAGATCTCACCTTTAAGATCTCCATGCAAGAAAGAAGTTTTCACATCCATTTGGACTAGCTCTAAGTCCTCCATTGCAACGAATCCAAGCAACATGCATCGGGTATTCATCTTGACCACTGGAGAGAAGATTTCCTCTAAATCAACACCATGTTGTTGCTTAAAATCCTTTGCAACAAGTCGTCCTTTATACTTTGGAGAAGCACTATCTGATGTGAATTTTTTCTTATATACCCATTTACATGGAAAAGCTTTCCTGCCCTTTGGCAAAGGTACTAAATCCCAAGTACCATTCTTATGAATAGAATCTAGCTTACTCTTCATGGCATGCTCCCACTTGACATGATCCTCTGTCTGCATAGCCTCTTTGTAGCAAGAAGGCTCACTGGCATCTGCTACCATAACAAAATCTAAACTTGGAACATATCTATCAAGTGGATGTGAGACACGTGTAGAGAATCTCAATGGTTGCTAAATAGGAACATGTGTAGACTGATCTAATCAGACATTCTCTTGAACATCCCTATGTGCAACATTTTTATGCATGCTAACTGGAGGACTAGTATCCTCAAACACTACTCTTCTCACTTCAACCTCCTTAATGGTCTATTTATGGATCTTAGACTCATTGAAAATGACATCACTACTTTTGATCACTAACCGTGTTTTAGGATCCCATAAGTGATATCCAAATTGTCCTTCTCAACCATATCCAAGTAAAATGCATTTCTTTGACTTATGGTCCAACTTTTGTCTAAGAATCTTGGGTATATGAACATATGCTTCACACCCAAAAACTCGGGGATGATCATAATATGGTGGCTTCCCTGTCCATAATTCTTGTGCCACTTTCAGACCTTTGGTAGTACTAGGTGAAAGGTTAATCACATGAACTGCAGTCAATACTGCTTCTGCCCAAAAGCCTTGTGAGAGGTTTGCATGATGCAACATAGAAACTACTCTATCTTGAATAGTTCTATTCATCATTTCAACTACATCATTCTGTAGTGGGGTATACAGAGCTGTAAACTCTCTATGAATCCCTCTAAATTGACAAAAAAGGCTGAATTCATGTGAGGTATACTCACCCTCATTATCTAAATGTAAAGCCTTAAGCTTAATTCCTTTTTTAGCCTCAATTGAAGCAAGCCATTTTCTAAAAGTAGAGAATACCTCATCCTTCGATTTGATAGGATATACCCAGACTTTTCTAGTGGCATCGTCTATGAAAGTGACAAAGTAAAGAGAACCACCTAAGGACCTAGTGGGCATAGGACCACACGCATCTGTATGAACGAGATCTAAAGGCTGAATTGAAGAGTCAATGTGCATTGTGTGCACATTTCTGGTTTGCTTTCCATATTGACAATGCTCACAAAATGAAAAATCAGAGAAAGATAATATAGGTAAGTATCCAGAATGAGAAACATTTTCCATTCCACTACGAGATATATGGCCCAAACGACGATGCCAAATACAAGCCATAGGTTGTTCAGTAACAACTAACAAGTGTTCTTTCTATGATACAAATAAAGGATAAAGTGAGCCAACTTTGCTTCCTTTTGCAATAACTATATTGCCCTTTGATATATGAAAGGACTGAGCATAGAAGACCACCTTGTAACCAAGGCCATCAAGTTGACCAATTGCCATCAAACTACATGATAACTGAGGTGCATGGTGTACATTATGCATAGTAAATTTTGAACCATCAATGAGCTGCACAACCACATCTCTAATCCCCACAACGTCACAACCATGTGTGAGAAAGTGAATCAAGTGTCAACACATCAACATCATCAGAAATAGCACTAATTTCTTCAATCTTCATAGTCGAAGTAGATGGTGTAGGTAACTGTTTAACATGCCCATCAACATTTTGTCCTTTACCTTTAGCATTCTTTAATGCATAACAGTCTTTCTTCATGTGTCCTTTCTTATGAGAATAATGGCATTCAATATCACTCTTCCTTGATTTACTTCTACTCAGTTATTCCATTGACTATTCCTTTTTTTATTCTTGCTCTTGCCACGTTGCAGATTCTTTCCTTGGTAAGAATCATGAACATTATATGCATCTCCACACTAAGTGTCAACCATAGATTTGTTGGTGCAGACCAATCACCAATTGAAGGCTTGGGAGATCAAATGATGAAGGAAGAATCAATTCCTAAAGTGTGGAAGAAGATTACATTCAGAGGACAAGAGAAGTGTACATATATGTACATTAGCATAGTCATAGATGACTTAGATCTTTTGTTCAGTAAGAATCATGTACAAATTATCTATAAATACTTTGAGAAAAGTCGGGGCATGTATGAGAGCATATGTAGAAACCAAGATTGAGGAAGTTAGGAGTCAAGAGATAAAGAAAAGTTAGTTGAGTTAGCTCTCATCACTCAGTTGTAATTTTCTGAGTTAATGAAGAAATATTGCGCCCGATCTTTTCGTGTCTGCTCCTTCTGTGTTTGATCAATTGTGAAATCCTTTTGAGGATATCTAAGTTGTTAGTTAATGAGCCTGTGACCTGAATTTCAGAGTCCAATTGTAAACAGGCTAGGAGAATTGTGAATAGGAACATTCATATGTGTTGAGTGTCTACAGTTCTCTGAAACAGGCGCAAATTTCGAGTTTAATCTTTTGGTCAGTGCTCACTCCATAGTTTAAAGTTTTGTGCAAGCAAGCACTTAATCTTTAAGTTGGAAGGTGATCTACTCATGGCTAAAAGCATTTGGCAAAACGGGTTAGATATTGTGAGAACCAAAGTTAAGAAGTTAGGGGTGTCTAAATCGACTTCTCAGAAGTGCAGATTCAGACATAGGTAACTTGTGAAGACAATTTCTCAAGTTATAATAAAGCTTATGAAGTAATTCAACTTGGAGGTGATGCGCAATCTCTAGGAGATGATTCGTACAAAGTTTCATAAAAAACTTTACACATTTGATAAGTCAATGTGAAGAAATTCTGCAGCAGACTTTTCTGTGTTTCATCTTCTTCACATATTTTCTCAGATTTAATAATTTGGAGATTGGACCTCTAATTAAGTGAAGGTTTTGACTTACTCTTGATATAGAGGTGTTCTAAGTTCAAGAGTAGGTTGTTCTTTTGGAGATTAACACTCTCCATCAGTGGTATCAGAGCAGGAGACATCAATTTGAAGAAAGAAGGATCCCGACTGCTGCAGATTCAAGAAATTCAACACTTGAAGGACTAAGAAGTGAAAGCTTGGAGTCAAAGCTTGAGGAGAAGACTATTTGACATCAAGAAAGACAAAAGGAGTCCAATTCGAAGTAAAGGTACATACATTGTTTGTAAAGCTTGAAGTTTTCAATACACAGGTGGATACAAGATGGGAGAAAGCTTGCAGATTGATAAGCTAGATAGGGAGAACTATCCAACATGGTCCATGAGGATGGAAGCACACCTCATGAGCAAAGATCTTATATCATTTATTACAGGAGATGAAGAAAAACCTGAGTTTGCAGATCCAAGTATTCCTACTAGGGAAGAACTTGCAATGTTGAAGACTTGGATGAGAAAGGATGCTCAAGCAAGGAGTATCATCTACATGGCTGTAAATGATTACCTTTTACCTCACATCAGAGGTTTGGAAAGTGCCACAGATGTTTGGAATGCCTTGGAAGAGCATTTCCAAAATACAACTAAGTCAAGGAAGTCCTCACTATGGGCTGAGTTCACAACCTTCAAGAAGAAGAGCTCACAATCAATTTCAGATTATGTGGCAAGGATGAAAGATATTGCAGATAGTTTGGGAGCAGTGGATGAAGACATTGAAGAGGAAAAGTTGGTAAGACAAATACTTACAGGTTTGAGAGGAGATGAGAAGTGGAAGCCTTTTATATTGTCCATAGAGTTGTCACTTGATCACTTTACTCCTGACCTTAATCAATTGCTAGGACATATGCTAACCTTTGAGCAGGATCTTAAAGGAGACAATGATAGAAGTACAAGTCAAGCTATGTACTCCAAGGACAAGAAAAAGAATGGCAAGGGAAAGCAATCAAATGATGATGAAGGGAATTCAAATCAAGCTAACTTCACAAAAGGGAAGACAAATTTCAGAGGTAAAGGAAGAGGAGGTAAGAACAAAGATAATGCTAAAGCTTGTTGGATTTGTGGCAGAACAAATCATTTGGCAAATGATTGTTGGTATAACAATCAAAATGGAGGATACAACAATCAGAATTATAGTCAAAGAGGTAGAGGAGGCAGAAACCAAAGAGGCAACTTCAGAGGAAGAGGTGGTAGGACATCATATGGTAGAGGAGGTGGAAGAAACTTCCAATCTCAGTCCTACAACAATAATTATTACAATTATGCATCAGATCAGAAGGATGACATGACTCTTATCTTGAATGCAACTCATGAATCAATGGGAGAAGATCAAAGAGTGTTTTATATTGACTCAGGGTGCAGTAACCATCTGAGTGGGAATCTATCTTTGATGACTGATATGGAAGCAAGGGTGAATGGACATACAGTTCAAACAGGTGACAATACCAAACATAAAGTGGAGAGCATTGGATCAGTGAAGACAAAGAGTGGAAGTACACTTCTGAGCAAGGTACTTTATGTTCCTACTATTCCTAAAAAATTGATAAGTGTAGGGCAAATTGTGGAGAAAGGATATGAAGTAAGATTCACAAATGATGGTGTCTATGTACAAGATCCAAATCAGGGATATAGAACCATAATTGCAGGTAAAAAGGAAGGAAGATTGTTCACTCTCAAAGTCCAAGGTAATGTGGGACATGCATTGTTTACCTATGGAGGTCAAAAGGTGTCTGAGTTAGACCTATGGCATAAAAGGCTAGGTCATTTCAATGAGAGAGCTATAAAGGAGATGTCAAAGAATCAGGTGGTGCTTGGATTGCCAAATATTGAAGGGCAACATATGGTGTACAAGTGTGAAGCTTGTCAATTAGGTAAAGCACATAAGAGTTCTTATAACAAATCAGGGTACAAGTATTCAAATATGCTTGAATTGGTTCATACAGATGTTTGGGGTCCCTCAAGGGACTATAGCATAAATGGATCCAGATATTATGTGTTGTTTGTTGATGATGCAACCAGGTGGATTACTTTGTATGTAATCAAGGATAAATCAGAAGTTTTCAAGACATTCAAACATTTTCATGCTTATGCAGAAAGGATCACAGGGCAAAAGCTCAAGAGGTTAAGATCAGATGGAGGGGGAGAGTATTTCTCAAAAGAGTTTGATGATTATTTGTGGAATGCAGGTATCAAAAGAGAAGTGACTTGCAGGTACTCCCCTCAACAAAATGGAGTAGCAGAAAGGAGGAATAGGACTCTTGTAGAGTTTGCAAGAGCCATGATGAAGGAAAAGAATTGTCCAAATTACTTATGGGCAGAAGCTATTAACACTGCAACATACCTTGTGAATAGGTTGCCTTGCAAAGCTTTGGATGGAGGAACCCCTTATGAAGCATTGTGGGGTAAGAAGCCTAGTCTTGATCATTGTAAAGTATTTGGATGTATTGCATATGCTTATGTTCCTTCACAATTAAGACATAAGCTAGAACCAAAGGCAGAGAAGTATGTGTTTATTGGATATGATGATAGACAGATGGGTTATAGGTTGTGGAGTCCATCCACAAAGCAATTTCTTGTTACTAAAGATGTGACATTTGATGAGCAAAATATGTGGTATACAGGATCACCAAATGAGTATACAGGTGTTGAAGAAATTCAAAGGAAAGGAAAGGCAAAGGTAAAAGTTTGTGAAGAAATTGTTGATGAAGTTGACTCTAGATGTAGAGTGCAGGATCATGTAGAAGAAGGGCCAAGATTTGATCCAGAATCAAATGAGGCTGAAACTTCAAGAAGTGCAGAAATCAGAAGATCTACAAGGGAAAGGAAAGAACCTATAAGGTATAGTTATGATACATCTTTCCTAACAACAAAAGATTATGCCTACATTGTGAAAACAGAAGAAGATCCAACCACTTATGAAGAAGCCAAAGGTAAACAGAATTGGGAGAAGGCAATGCAGGAAGAGTATGATGCTCTACTTGAAAATGAAACTTGGGAACTAGTACCAAGACCAAAGAATCAGAAGGTCATTGGATGCAAGTGGGTATATAAAACAAAGAGGTTTGCAGATGGTAAGGTGTCTAGATATAAGGCTAGACTTGTGGTCAAAGGTTATGCCCAAACTTATGGGGTAGATTATGATGAAACCTTTAGTCCTGTTGCTAAGATGTCTACAATTAGGACATTGATTGCTATTGCTGCTTGCAAGGGATGGAAATTATCACAATTGGATGTGAAAAATGCATTTCTAAATGGATACATTGCAGATGAAGTATATATGGAGCAACCAGAAGGTTTCATGGAATCAATTGGATCAGATTATGTGTGTAAGCTCAAGAGAGCTTTATATGGGTTAAAGCAAGCCCCAAGAGCTTGGAATTACAGATTGGTCAAGTTCTTGAATGAATGTGGATTTCAAGCATCAAAGGCAGATAGTAGCTTGCTAGTGAAGGCAAGTGAAAATGGATATATTTACATGTGCATTTATGTTGATGATATTATTGTTACAGGAACAGATGCTCAAGGAATCAATGAACTTAAGAAGCAAATAGAGAAGGAGTTTAAGATAAGTGACTTGGGAAACTTATCTTATTTTCTAGGAATGCAGATTGTGTATACTCAACATGGAGTATATGTTTCACAAGAGAGATACTTGAAGAATCTTCTAGTCAAGTTTAACATGGAAGATTGCAAGACCTCAACTACACCATTGGAGGTAAATCATAAATTAAGCAGGTATGGAGGTGAAGAGTTCAATGACATGAAGAAATATCAGAGTTTGGTAGGTAGTCTAATCTATGCTACCTTGACAAGGCCAGATCTATCATATGCAGTAGGTGTGTTGTCACAATTTATGCATTGTCCAAAGAAGACTCATTGGATTGCAGCCCAAAGGGTACTCAGATATATCAAAGGAACCCTAAGTGAAGGTCTGTATTATGGTTTCACTTCTGAC
The DNA here is from genome assembly GCA_020310875.1 of Ceratopteris richardii. Taxonomy (NCBI): domain Eukaryota; kingdom Viridiplantae; phylum Streptophyta; class Polypodiopsida; order Polypodiales; family Pteridaceae; genus Ceratopteris; species Ceratopteris richardii. Next base: position 173,307,757 of record CM035422.1, on the reverse strand, counting down.
ACAAGAATTAAAGTGTTTAGTGATGCAGATTGGGCAGGTGACTCAGATGATAGAAGGTGTACTCATGGGTATCTATGTTATGTTGGAGACAAGTTAGTGTCTTGGTGTTCAAAGAAGCAACATACAGTTGCTTTATCATCCACAGAAGCTGAGTATAAGGGAATGGTAGAAGCTGCAAAGGAAGTGATATGGTTGAAGACCTTGATGAAAAGTTTTGAGATTGATCATAGTACTCCAATAATTTTTGGAGACAATATGAGTTCTTTGTATTTGGCAGCTAACCCTGTTTTTCATGCCAAGACTAAGCATATAGAGATTCAGTATCATTTCTTGAGGGAAAAGGTACTAGATAAAGAGGTTGAAGTGATGTATACTCCAACAAAAGAACAAGTGGCAGATATGATGACAAAGAGTCTGGATGGACCTAAGTTACAAAGGTTCAAAGACATGGCAAGTATAAAGAAGACAGAGAAAACCTCAATTGATGATTGAGGGGGAGCTCTTGGTGCAGACCAATCACCAATTGAAGGCTTGGGAGATCAAATGATGAAGGAAGAATCAATTCCTAAAGTGTGGAAGAAGATTACATTCAGAGGACAAGAGAAGTGTACATATATGTACATTAGCATAGTCATAGATGACTTAGATCTTTTGTTCAGTAAGAATCATGTACAAATTATCTATAAATACTTTGAGAAAAGTCGGGGCATGTATGAGAGCATATGTAGAAACCAAGATTGAGGAAGTTAGGAGTCAAGAGGTAAAGAAAAGTTAGTTGAGTTAGCTCTCATCACTCAGTTGTAATTTTCTGAGTTAATGAAGAAATATTGCGCCCGATCTTTTCGTGTCTGCTCCTTCTGTGTTTGATCAATTGTGAAATCCTTTTGAGGATATCTAAGTTGTTAGTTAATGAGCCTGTGACCTGAATTTCAGAGTCCAATTGTAAACAGGCTAGGAGAATTGTGAATAGGAACATTCATATGTGTTGAGTGTCTACAGTTCTCTGAAACAGGCGCAAATTTTGAGTTTAATCTTTTGGTCAGTGCTCACTCCATAGTTTAAAGTTTTGTGCAAGCAAGCACTTAATCTTTAAGTTGGAAGGTGATCTACTCATGGCTAAAAGCATTTGGCAAAACGGGTTAGATATTGTGAGAACCAAAGTTAAGAAGTTAGGGGTGTCTAAATCGACTTCTCAGAAGTGCAGATTCAGACATAGGTAACTTGTGAAGACAATTTCTCAAGTTATAATAAAGCTTATGAAGTAATTCATCTTGGAGGTGATGCGCAATCTCTAGGAGATGATTCGTACAAAGTTTCATAAAAAACTTTACACATTTGATAAGTCAATGTGAAGAAATTCTGCAGCAGACTTTTCTGTGTTTCATCTTCTTCACATATTTTCTCAGATTTAATAATTTGGAGATTGGACCTCTAATTAAGTGAAGGTTTTGACTTACTCTTGATATAGAGGTGTTCTAAGTTCAAGAGTAGGTTGTTCTTTTGGAGATTAACACTCTCCATCAAGATTTACTATGAATCTCCTCACTCAAGAGTGCTCCACATATGTCATCATAGATGAGTTTACCACCAGGTGCACTATTGCTAGTAGTTGTGAGAAACATATCCCATGATGATGGCAAGGTGCATAACAACTGCTTTCATTTCATTATCCATATCCATCTTTTGAACTTGTAATTGGAAGAATATAGCATCAAACTCATTTAGATGAGCAACAACACTATCTGTGTCCTTCATGAGAAGGTCATATAATTTTCTCATCAGATACACTTTATTTGATGTTGTCTCTTTTTCATATGTATTGCATAACTTCTTCCAAAGCTCCTTTGCACTTTCATAGTCTAATACAATAAAGTAAACATTATAAACCAGGTGCAAATGAAAGGTAGACTTGGCCATTTCATCTAACTCATCCCTATCATCTTCATCATGTCAACAGGCTTCTTTGAAATCCCATTTAGTAGCTTCCATCATCTCCTTTGAATCAACACTTTAATATGATTCTTCATAGAGCAAAGCTTGTGCCATCAAATTTCCGGATCTCAAATGGTCTTTTCCCTGCAAGTTATAGCTCCTCCTTGGAACATTGGAACTAGACCCGAATCCACTAGATGTACCTGAGACCTCTGATGCCATGATGGTAGAGAACCAAATACAATGATAATGGAGCTAGAAGAGTCCAAACAGCAATGAATAAGTGTATCAAGGAGTAAATCGACCACTGTATAGTTGAAAAAACCAACAATCTGGAAAGATTTTGCCAGAGTATCCTCTGCAAAATGAGTGTATGACCAGTGTCAAAATATCATAAAACTGCAAGTATTGACATGTCTATCTGCATAGTGAATCATTGACTCCACTACATATAATAAGTTACCCAATAGAAGCCAACTAGGATTATTGAACACCTATGAACAACTATCATACATCTCCTATGGCAAGGTTGGGTAAGTCTTCCACCTGCATCACCAAAAAGACCCCAAAATCTAGGTATCTCCCAGTTAAGAAAACCTCACCATGACCATCTTTATCAAATGTAAAAGGCTTTATGCAAAAAAACGTAACCACTATATCAATGATCACATGGACATACATAATCAATATCCACAAAAGCATACATGGTGTGCATGTGATCAATATATGCATTAAAATGACACTAAAATGCTGAATGCACAACCCAAAATTTAGCCAACAACACCTGCAAGTGTCTGTCAACTATGATGTTTTATGCTCAAAAACCTGCATAAATTTGCAGCGGCTGCTCCCACCAAAACTGAAAACCTTTCGAGAAACCTAAAGTTTTATGAGTGTGGCTGAAAATACAGCCCAAACGTTGATAATTATTATCAAAGAAGTACAAAAAATACTCTTCTTGATTTTCTTGGACCTATGTGAAGAGAACTTTGTGTGAAAGTACTCCAAAATGGCTCCAAAAGGCACCCCAAAAATGCTTCAAAAACAGGCTTTAAAAGCAAAGAATGAAGCTTTGAGGGACCAAAACATGTTCAAGATAATGTTAACCTTAGTCTTTCCCCTTCTTTAGACACCACAAGAGTGTAGCTTAGTGGCAAGAGATAGCCAGGGTTAAGCGAGCTCTGGGGGAACAATATTGGGATGGGTGGCCTCCAGGGAAGAACCGAGAACCTCTATCTTCCTTGATCGTTGAGGTCCTCCCTCACGCACAGCCAATGGTGCCAACGGGGACTTCGGTGACTCAGATGACAAGGTATGCTAAGTCTATGCCTTGATCGCCACCTTAGTCGTAAGCCTTGGAGAAAGCTCTTTTCGCTCGCACAAAAGAAACAAATCTTCTGCATCAAACAACTCTAATACCAGTGAAGTATTTCGATGGCGATGCACCATAGTGCACTCTCCTTCTTGAGATCTCCACAACGATATCCTCAGAGTAGAAAAATGAGATCCTAGGGCTGCACATGATACTCCGCACAGAGGCTACAAAATACGTAGAAAAACAAAGTACACAGGGAGCACAAAGACAAACTTCTTAGGTCTTACAAATGTGGTCAAACTTAAAGTCTGTGGCTGACCATGCCACTATATGTTTTATTAAAGAACATATACAAAGAAGTGTTCGGTGGCCATTTTTCCTTTCACATGGACATTAACGGTAACATCAGGCACATGCATTGATAGCCTTGTATGTCAAATGTGCCATTATTCCTCACATTTGCTCTTGCAAAACAACTAAGGATGCATAGGATACACTTACCACTTTATACCAAGCAAGGAATGGGGCTCATGTTGTCGTGTTGCTTACCTCCAAAAAAAATTGGAGAATGAGCACATGAATGAAAGAGATTGTATGGACAATTTTCTGAAAAAGATCAAAGATTTGAAGGAACAATTGATTTCTGCTGATGAATTCTCGCCTGACAGTTCACTTGTGCAGATTGTTCTGAATAGTCTTCCTGATTCATATCAGAGTTTTGCTTCTACTCTTCATTTGATGATGAAAGTAAATCCAAATACCTTAACATTTTTCAGGAGTTTGTATATGTTTTGTTGCAGGAAGATCAGTCTAGGCAAAACAGGTCCATTATGCGTGTTGCAGATCAAGCTTTCTTCGCTAGTCAAAAGGGCAAAGGTAAATGGAGCTCTTCTGCTAGTAAGCAGAAATATGCTAATTCTACACAATCAAAGAAGGATGACAAAGACGAGAAGAAAAGAGAAAAGTAGAAATTGTTTTGCAAATACTGTAAAGGAAATGATCATGTCATAAAGAGTTGTCCAAAATGGTTGTTAAAGAGGCAAGGAAGAAAGCGGCTAGAATGGTTGTTGCAGAGGCCTCTACACCCAAAACAGAGTCTGCTAATCTTGTACAGAATGAAGAATGGGCATTTACCACTCTTTGCAGTTATGACCCATCTTCTCATGAACAATATAAGTTTGCAGTAGACCCAGATGTTTGGCACTTTGATAGTGGGGCAACTACACATATTACCCCGAAGCACAGTTTGTTCACTTCACTCGAGCCTGCCACTATAGGGAATATTGTCACATGCACCAAGAACTCCTCTTATCCTATCATGGGAGTTGGTAAGATCATTCTAACTACTCTTGATGGTAGTTCCTTTACATTGTCGGATAATTTATTTGTGCTAGGGATCAAGAAGAATCTGTTCTTAGTTTCAGCTTTAGCCAAGATTGGCTTGGTTGTGAAAATTTGTTGATGACACATGTATAGTTCATGATCTATCAAATGGTGATGTCATTATTGCTTCTGGCATTTTATGTAGTGGGTTTTATAAGCTCATAGACTACGAGAAATCTGTGAATGATTTGGCATGTGTAGTACATGATTCTCAGACTTTGTCAGATGCAAAACTTTGGCATGCACACTTTGGTCATCTGAATTTTGCTAGTTTGATACACCTGCAGAAATCTAAAATGGTGTCCTCTCTATCCAAACTTGAGGCACATAGTAAACATGTTTGTGAAGGCTGTATTTTGGGCAAAATGCAGCATTCCTCATTCCCAAAAGATTGTTCAGTTCGAGCTACTCAGAAACTATAGCTTATTCACAGTGATGTTTGTGGTCCTATGCATACACCCTCTTTTGGAAACTAGCTTTACTTCATGACTTTCATTGATAATTTTTCTACGCATGCATGGGTATATCCATTGAAAGAAAAGTTCGAAGTGTTTATGTGCTTCAAATAGTTTCTTGTTTTGTCTAAAACTGTGTTAGCATGTAAAATGGACACCCTCTGTGTTTATTAAGGGGGATAAAACATCAGTGTACATTGCGGTATACACCTCAACAAAATGCACTTGTTGAATGGAAGAACGGGTCACTCATGGAGATGGCAAGGTGTAAGGTCAAGAGTTAGGCTTTTACCACATAGTTTCTAGCTTGAGGTTGTTATGTGTGCAACATATGTACTTAACAAGTGTCCCGCTAAGCCATTGTAGTCTATCACTCCATATGAGGCTTGGCATGGTCGTAAGCCATATGTTGCTCACTTGCATGTTTTTGGTTGTCTGGCATATGCATTAGTGCCTGAACAACAATGTAAGAAATTGGATGATAAAGTAGTGAAATGTATTTTTGTTGGGTATAGTTCTGAAAGCAAAGCCTATTGTATGTATCATCCATAGACTAAACACATTTGGTTAGCCATGATGTTGTTTTTGTGGAAGAAGTTATTCAACCATTACTTTCATGTACTAACGAGGCATCAGTTAGTTCAAAAAACATGTATGACACTATGTTGCACCTTTTTATAGGTGAATAATCTAGTGCTGGTCTTAATCGGGCAACTTCTCAACCTTTATAGTTTTCATGTGATGATGCATATCATTCCATTTTTTATGAAAATTTACATGATGCACTTGTTGATGAGAGAGTTGATATTGAGGAGGCAAAAACTATGCCAAAATGGCTGGTGCACACTTTGTGTGATAACAAATTAGATGCACCTCTATCATATCATACTCATTCAAGCTCTCATAGTGCTTTGTTTGCATTAGATTGCTATGCTATGGCTTCCTCTAGTCTGTGTGATGAGAATGAGCCTGTTTTGTTTGATGAAGCACAAAATTATAAAAATTGGATGGTTGTTATGCAATCAGAATATGATGCTATTATGCAAACTAGTACTTGGTCTTTATGTGACTTGCCGCCTGGCAAGAAGGCCATTGGCACTAAGTGCGTATACAAGTAGAAGTGTATGACTACTATTCATAACATTTGTGCACTTGTAGCTCATCATGGTGGAATCTACATCAATTAGATATTAAAACTGCATTTTTGAATGGTGACTTGCATGAAGAAGTGTATGTTTTTCAGCCCCATGGCTTTGAGAAAAAAGGGCATGAAAACCAATTGTGCAAGTTGAAAAAGGCATTATATGGTTTGAAGTAAGAAACACATGCCTGGTATGAAAAAATAAATGCCTACCTAATTTCACATGGTATTGAGAAAAGTGCATCTCAGAGCACCTTATATGTTAAGCATGCAAATGATGTGCTTTTGATCGTTATTGTGTATGTTGATGACATGATGCTTAGTGGTCCTTTGTTGATTTTAAGGCTGATCTGCATGCCTCATTTGAGATGTCATATTTGGGGCATTTGCATAATTATTTTGGCATTCAGTTTATGCAAGTTGATGGTGTAATAACTTCGTACCAAACAAAATATATTGACACATTATTGTAGCTTTTTCGCCTTGAAGACTGCAAACCTATTGCCATCCCTATTGAGAAAGGTTTACAATTGATTCTTCATGATGTTGGAGATGCATTTGATGTTGTTCTCTATGAGCAAGATGTTGGATGCGTGGTTTACTTATGCATTACTCCTATAAATATTCAGTTTGTTATCTCATAGATGAGTAGGTTTATGCATTGCCCGGGTGTCAAGCATTGGCAGGTGGTTAAGTGCACTTTCACTACTTGAGTGGTACCCGAATACTTGGATTGTTTTATCCCAAGGGGGATCACTACCGCTAGATTTACATGCTTTTTCTTACTCAGATTGGGCTAGTTGCTATGACACTCGTGTGTCCACTATTGGCTTTTGCTTCATGTTTTGTAGCTCATGTATATCTTGGTTGAGCAAGAAGTAGCCTACTATGGCCACTTCCAGTTGTGAGGCTAAGTATAGGGTAGCTTTCACAATGACTATTTAGTGTGTGTTGCTCAGACGCCTTATGGCTGATTTGGGTGTCGGTTACTCTTTTGCCACCACCATCTCCACTGATAGTCATAGTGCATTGGTAGTTGTGAGGAACCCTGTGTTCGATGCTCGCACTAAGCACGTTGAGGTACACTATCATTATGTCGGGGAGAGGTTCTCTGCTGGAGAGATCAGTTTGGCATATGTGCCCACACAAAAGAACATTGCAGACCTTTTTACGAAGGCTCTGCCTAGGGAGAAGGTTGCAGTTTTCCACAAAGCTTTGGATTTATTTCCTTTTAGCTTGGAACTTCCTTATGCATGAGTGCTAGTTCCTTGTTCACTGCATCACTCCCAAGGGGAATTTGTTGATATATTTAGGTAGTGATGTGTGTGATCGCACTAGGACCTTTGGAGCACTTTTTTCCCTCTTTAGGAGGTTTTTTCCCCCCGGCTTGTATATACGCCTATAACCCTAACGAGTCACTTATCTTTGTACATGTCTACTTGCTATAGTTGCACAGATGGTAGGTAAAATCAATAAGCATGATAGAATTTTTTTAGAATATTTCATCTACTTTTACCTCTATTGAATGATAGAGAACCAAATAACACTATAAATAGATGTCTTCAACTACAAAGAGTTCATTGATGAGTTATGTAGAACAATCTTTATTAATAGTAAAAACAAATTTGGAAGAGTATCATGGGGGAGGAGAAGTATTAGACAAGCAGATGAGCAAGGATCTTGCTCACATAATTGGTTAGATAGTGAAAGTTATAGAATGTTTGTTATCTAGTATCAAAATAATGCCATAATTTATAGAGAAAATGGAATTTTTTATTTGCACTATTGAAAAATTAAGAGAGAAAAATGAGTGAGACAAGAGACTATCAAAGAATTAGAGAGATGATCAATAGTAGAGGCTTCACAATCATTTGTAGATATGCATGTGAATATGGGAGACAAAACATCAAATAATCTATTTTTGGTCCCATATTCAACTATTCACTTCAAGGATTGAGCCTTTGTGGAAGAGGCACAATATGGAATGGTCCATAAAGTCAATATAATATATCTAAGGATTTGCCATGAAATTTTTGCAGCCAAAATATTCAAACTACATGGTGGTGATATGCAAATAACATAGAACTCAAATATGCATGAAACCACTATATTATCCACAACCCATAGTGGGATCATCACCCTACTAGCTTTCAAAAGACATCACATAAAAAGCCCATGGCTTATTTTTAAGCTCTAGCATGGTGGCGCCCTTGATATGTGGCTCCAAAAAATGAAAAAAGATTCATTAAATGTGCCATGTAGCACAAATACGTGAAGGGTGACATAGCTACAGTCAAGCAAAACATTTGGAATTTGATCCCTACAATATTTCAAAGTGGATTGTTTTTGCATACATGCAAAATACATAATGACATCCATTTAGGAATATATTGTTGCATTTTGATGCAGATCATGTTTATAACAAATGGTGTAACTTTAGTAGAGAAAAACTATTACCAACAAAGAAGTACTTTCCAAAGTTACCAGATCTTGAGATATCCACAAGGAATGAGTGGACTCGAAAGTATTGGTGGATCATGCCAGAGTGCATATCCACATGTCCTTCAACATATAACAAAACTCAAGAGACATACAATTTGTTGATATATTTAGGTCATGATGTGTGTGAACACACTAGGACTGCCATGGCACTTTTTCCCTCTTTAAGAGGTCTTTTCCCCCTGGCTTGTATATATGCCTATAACCCTAATGGACCACTTATCTTTGTACATTCTCTTGGTAATGCATTCAGTATAGTGTGTTGTGTTCCAAGCTTCTTCTTGTTCCTTGTGTTGTTCATGTGCTTCCACAAACCTCAAACTCTAACAATTGGTATCAGAGCAAGTCGTTGCTTCCTCTAGGTTGTCGTCAACACCCCTATAGTCACAGTCTTAGAATCACATGAAGATTTGAAGGAGCAGTTGATTTCTATTGATGAAGTCTTGCTTGACAATTCACTTGCGGAGACTATTATGAATGGTCTTCCAAATTCATATCAAAGTTTTGTTTCTACTCTTCAATTGATGATGAAAGCAACCCAAATGCCTTAACATTTGAGGAGTTAGTCTCTGTTCTGTTGCAAGAAGGTCAGTCTAGGAAAAATAGGTCCATTATGTGTGTTGCAAATCAAGCTTTCTTGGCTAGTCAAAAGGGCAAAGGTAAATGGAGCTCATCTACTAATTCTGCACGATCAAAGAAGGATGACAGAGATGAGAAGAAAACAAAAACATGGAAACTGTTTTGGAATATTCTAAAGGAAATGATCATGTCATAAAGAGTTGTCCAAAATTGGCTTCAAAAGAGGCAAAGAAAAAAGATTGGATTATTGTAAAGGAAATGATCATGTCATAAAGAGTTGTCCAAAATTAGCTTCAAAAGAGGCTAGAATGATTGTTGTAGAAGCCTCTACACCCAAATTAGAGTCTGCAAATCTTGTGCAGAATGAAGAATGGGTGTTTACTACTGTTTGCAGTTATGACCCATCTTCTCATGAATAGTGTACATCTACAATAGACTCAAATTTTTCATACTTTGATAGTGGGGCAACCAAACATATTACCTCGCAGCATAGTTTCTTCACTTCACTTGAGCCTAGCCCTACAGGGAGTACTATCACATGCATCAACAACTCCTCTTATCTTGGTATGGGTTTGTAAGATCATTCTAAGTACTACTGATGGTAGTTCTTTCACATGACAGATGTACAGTTCATGATCTATCAAATGGTGACATCATTATTGCTTTTGGTATTTTATGTCGTGGTTTTTAAAAGCTCATAGATTATGCAAAATCTATTTATGATTCAACATGTCTCATTCAAGATTCTCAATGTTCGATGCAAATCTGGGCATGCACACTTTGGTCATCTAAATTTTGCTAGTTCGCCTGCAAAAATTTGAAATGAGCCAAACTTGAGGCACCTAGTAAACATGTCTCTGAAGCCTAAATTTTGGGCAAAATGCACTGTTCCTCCTTCCCAAAAGATGGTTCAGTTCGAGCTATTCAAAAACTTCAGCTTGTTCATAGTGATGTTTGTGGTCCTATGTAGACACCTTCTTTTGGGAAATATCTTTACTTCATGAATTTAATTGATCATTTTTCTAGGAATGCATGGGTATATCCAATGAAAGCAAAGTACAAAGTGTTTATGTGCTTCAAGCAGTTTCTAGTTTTGTTGGGAAAGATGGATGGATCCTCCAGAAGATTAAGTAGGTGCTGCTAATCCTGCTTTGCACCAGCCCTCAGTGACTCCAAATATGATTAGTAGACATCCTTAGCTTCCAAATGATACCAAGAAATGCTATATGTACTTTGGAAAAGGTTTGAGTAATGACTTGATCAAAACAGATGAGTTTGTGAATCACAAAGCTAGAAAACTTTCTATTTTGGTGTTGATACCTGCTCAGTCTTTCACTCAGTATGACCAGTACACTTACAATTGGCTAAATTCCTTCTAGAAGTATTCTATTAGCTTAGTAAGCTACCATTTGCAAGTGGAATCATTCAAAATGATAAACTATACTAGGAGAAATCACTTTAGCAAATTTATGGACATCCCCGACTTTTTAGGAAGTATGCAGACAAATACCAGTGAGCACTTCGACTGCGATTTCTCGAGATTGGCTGAACCAAGTTGCTTCAAACTTTGTATGCTTGTAGTATGCTTTGATCTGGATCTACCAAGATTTGAATCACTTGATTTGGTGAAGTAGCCACTGAGATATGCCTCTTTGAAGTTGACAGACTTGGAGGTAGAAACTCAGAGTACACAGAAGTGATAGATGTAACTGTATGTATTAATTCACATTGATGTACATTGCCATTGACATGATAAACATTGCCAAATGGTACTCAGAGGTGTAAGCTATGGAGTAGATCTCACACACTCAATGATCTGTAGTCTAAGCCTCGGGAACGATGACTACTATATCCGCGACTTTTCAAGTCAAGTTTATATATGAGTTGAGTAGGAATTTGAATTTTGAATTCAAGTCTTGGCTCCATTTAGTCAAGCTTCTAAAATTATGGAGATATTCCCTCAATCACATGTCCTACTTTTCCACAACTCAATCAAGTAAGTGTATACAAAAGATTCCAAGTCATTTAGACTTTTACACGGGTAAAGTGGTAATAAACCACAAGCATAAGTTCCTATGGTTCTTCTCGCATATAGGAATTTTCTTGAAGGTATCCAAGCCAAATGTGTAGGCTTGCAAATTACACCAACAGCTCCCCCTCAAGCCAAACACTTTGGCTTAAGTCTTCATCTTCAATCTTCAATCACATCCTGCAATCCAATCATGGATTTGTATCTACATAATTTGTTTCCATCCAAAGCTTTAGTGAGTAAATCTGGACAACACATAGGTCAACTGAATGTCCTTGCTTAGTAACTTCTCTCTCACATAGTGGTAATGAACCTCTATGTGTTTTGTTCTAGCATGATATATTGGATTAGCTGCAAGGTGAAGAGAGCTTGTGTTGTCTCCGAGGATAATTGGGGGCCTAGTGTATAGGCCTAGCTCTGTATACAAAAGCTTTAACCAAATAGCTTCTTGAGTGGCATTGGCTAGCCCTCTATACTCTGCTTCAGTGGATGACAATGCCACTGTAGGTTGTTTCTTGGCTGACCAAGAAATAGGTTTATCACCTGCAAAAGATAAGTATCCTGATGTGCTCCTCCTATCATCCTTGCATCCTGCCCAATCTGCATCTGAATACACTTTAATGTCAATATCTGATGTATAAGGAAAGTACAAACCATGGTTCTGAGTTCCCTTTAGATACTTCAAGATCTTCTTTGCAGCCTCAAGGTGAGGTACCCTTGGTTTGTGCATGAATTGACTTAGCACACTAACTCCATATGCTATGTCAATTCTGGTCAAGGTAGCATAATTCAAACTACCTACCATACTTTGATATCCTGTAATGTCTTGGACTTCATCCCCTTCATGAGCACTTAGCTTTAGGTTGACCTCCATTGGAGTACTTGAGACTTTAGCATCCTGTAGGTTAAACTTCTTCAACATATCTTGTACATATTTTTTCTGAGTGACATATAAACCTAAATTAGTATAAACCCATTCAAGTCCTAGAAAGTACTTCAATAATCCAAGATCATTGATCTTGAACTCCTTCATCATCTGGTTTTTGATGCTTCTGATTCCTTGGACATCATTACCTGTAATGATGATGTCATCAACATGAACACAGAGATAGATTACCTCTGAATTGCTCCTTTTGATAAATAATGAAGTGTCTGCCTTGCTCATAGTAAACCCTTGGTCTTGGAGGTATGTTGTCAGGCTGTAGTTCCATGCTCTAGGTGCCTGCTTCAATCCATATAGAGCCTTCTTCAATTTACAAACATAATTTACCTTCTTGGGATCTTCATAGCAAGGTGGTTGTGACATGTAGACTTCTTCAGATATCCATCCATTCAAGAAAGCATTCTTGACATCTAATTGGTACATGTTCCAATTCTTGGATGCAGCTACACTCACCAATACTCTGATTGTTGGCATCTTAGCCACAGGAGAAAATGTCTCCTCATAATCAATGCCTTGGGTTTGTGCAAAACCCTTGGTTACCAACCTAGCTTTATACCTGTTGATTGTACCATCAGAGTTCCTCTTTAGTTTGTAGATCCATCTGGATCCTATCACCTTCATAGAGTCCTTCTTGGGTACCAAGTCCCATGTGTCACTCTCCTTGAGAGCTTCTATTTCTTCATCCATAGCTCCTTTCCATTCTGGTTTGGTGATTGCCTCTTCATATGAACCTGGTTCTTCACTTAACAAGTCCTTTGCAAGATAAATTGAATGCTTAGTTACAAGAGATGTATCATACCCATATCTGATAGGCTTCTTACTTTCTCTCTGAGATCTCCTTATTGCTTGAGTTGAAGATTCTGGTATATCCTCAAGCTTCTTCATCTTCATCTTGCCTCTAGACTTCCATGCCTTGAATTCTTCAAGATTGATTGTGTCATCATCTTCTGAACTTGAGTCTTCCTTCTGGATTGGTTCCTCCTTTGAGAGTTTTGGAAACTCCTCTTCCAAATCATAGGGTAGACTAACCTTCCTGCATTCATTCTCATACCATGAGTCATTCTCATCAAAGATGACATCTCTGCTTACCTTGAACCCTTTATTGGTTGGGTTGTAGAATCTGTACCCTTTTTGATTCAAGTCATAACCAATGAAAATACATTTTTCTGCTTTAGGGTCTAGCTTTCCCCTTACCTGTGAGGGTATATGCACATATGCTATACAACCAAAAATTTTGCAATGATCCAATGATGGTCTTTTACCATGCCAAGCTTCATAAGGTGTCATTCCATCAAGTGACTTTGATGGCAACCTGTTTATGAGATAGGTGGCAGTAGATACACTCTCTGCCCAAAGATAATTTGGCAACTTCTTTTCATTAAGCATGGACCTAGCTGTTTCAACAATGAGCCTATTCCTTCTTTCAGCTACCCCATTTTGTTTAGGTGAGTACCTTGTGGTTATCTCCCTTTTGATGCCTCTTTCCTGCAAGAAGTCCTCAAACTCATTTGAGAAGTTGTTGCTCTAGCACAATGGTGAGAACCACGTTAAGAAGCTTCACCTCCTTAATGTCAATCCGAGGGAGAGATAGGAGTGATATGAAGATCGTGAATGTGAGATGATGTGAGAGTGAAGGTGAGAAGCACAAAGATGCACACACACATACACACATACAATGAAGAGACAAGCAAGACACAATGGAAGGTGGGAAATTAGCTCTATTACTCAAGAATGCTCTTACAAGCTCAAACTAGCTCTAAGCTCACACTAACCAAAATGAACCAACCTCAAAAATGAGCTCTCTAGCTCTTTTTATAGTTTCTAGACTAGTTTTGACCGGTTTCACATCTAGTGACCGGCCTAGTTAAAAATTAGGTCCTAGAGGCTATTTGGAAGGGTAAACGATGTCTAAAAATAACAAAATTTGGTACGAGTATTCTACCTAAGCTCCTCAAGCTCGAGGACTCCTCGGCTTGCACAAAATGGAGCTATGGATTACAAAATGGGGTTTTCTTATGATACATATGTTACAATTAGTGATAACAATCACTGTTGAATGTTTGGAGAATTAATAAGAAATATATTTGTTTTAAAAAATTGATCCGCCTGGCTCCCTGCTTCGTTTTCACATGCTTCCGTGGCGTCTGTGCCTCTGACTGCTTCCAACACCCCCCTCCCTCTCGCTTCTGTCGTCCCTGACAGAACCTTGTTGTGAGGTCTGCCGGATGTAATTCTGTAGGAGGTCTTGAGCGAGGGTGTGCTCTGATATACGAATACCTCGGGCTAGATCAGCCTCGAGTTTCTCCCAATCGATAGGTTGTGGCTCGTCTGGTGGTGGGAGCTGATAATGTGTGGAGTACACCATTCGTTCACAAGCGAATAATTGCAATAAGTGTGTGGGCCTGCTTATAAATACCTCTGAATGGTACTCCCAAAAGCCAGTGGTGAACATTTCTTCGAATGTCTGCTTGTAACATGCCGGTAGATATTTGATCCTGCAGTGCCAGGCGTAACACACCCGTAGCGATGGCGTTGTGCTCATATCATAGACTAAATCAAAGTTGCCATGCTCAAAGCCCGGGGTGTTAACATGGGGAGCCTTGATGCGTCGGAAGACTTTAAAGACCATCTGCATCATGTCAAAGATTTTGACAATCATGTGCGCGGCAATATCATCCATATGTTTTAATCGAGGGAGCCAGTGGCGGATCGTCGCCATCATGTAGCCTACTGTGGGTAACTCGATTGGTGGCCTGAAATAGGGATAGTTCAGCCAGTCTTGGCACTGCTTATTGTTCTGTACCTTAATGGCGAAGGCAGTCCAAGAGCGGCGTCGTGGGACTGGTCCCCAGCATGGGTTAAATTTTAAATGTAGCGGCGCTTTTACCCATGTGCTCATCATCTCGGGATAGTTTTGCAATAAATCTCTGCGCCAGTCTGGTTGAAGGATTTCACCTCTCTGCGCCCTTGGTGGCAAGTCCTCTGGCTCGAATTGAGTGGCATGCGTGGGTTTCATGCATGTTTCTTTCTCTATGGTTAACTGGTATTCGGCCATTAACATGAAGTACGGTTTATATTGGAGCTCATGCCCGGATATGTATCGTCGCGGGGCCAATTGAGCAAAGAATGGTGACTGTAAAATTTTCTCTTCAATTATGGCCATGGCATGTAGCTGTGCCTCTACTCTGGCCGAGTGTGTCGTTCCGAGTTCTTCCACTGTCTTCATCCACGCGGGGGTAGGTAATTCGTAGGTCATCTGGCCTTCGGCCGTGACACGTCCGCCTGGGATGGGTATCGGTTCATAAGCCTCTTCGAATGTCTCCTCCACCGGGATAGTGACGGTTTCTTCCTCAGCTGGTAGCTCAGGTGGGGAGTCTGGCCTTGGTGGTGCTTCATAGATGGCGATCCTAGATTCAAGATTTGTTACCTGGGCCCGAAGTGCGTTGAGTTCCTCTAAAACTTCAGGGGCAGGGTCCACAGGCGCTGGTAATTCTGCTGCTACTGGTACTTGTTGTGTTGCTGGTTCTCTGAGCTGCAGCAGTTTGTGATCTTCCTTTAACTTTTGATGTTCTTCGTTCATACGATCATAGTCCTCGAGCAATCTAACATGGTCGTCTAGCAACATCCGCATCGACTCGGATGGGATTGCCTTGAATCTGCTCGGACTTAGTGGCTGTTCTGGATGATCTAAAGCCGCTTCCAAGTTCTCTCTATTTTGCTCTTGGAGTCTCTGGTTCTCCTCTTTTGCTGCGGCTAAGTGTCTTCTTAGTAAGCCCATATTTCTAGTAAGCGTTGCATTGCGGACAGTCTGGGCTCGAAGGAGATTATCCAAATCCGCGGTGGCCTCTTTGGTTTTCTCCTCACTTTCTAGTTCTAATTTGTGATAGGCCTCTCGTAAATCTTGGTATCGGCTATTCAGTGAGGCATTCTCAATTGATAGTGAGTTAAGCTGCGTTTGTAGTTCATTCGTTGTCGTCTGCAGCTGTTGATAGTTGGTGCCGAGTGATGCAAACTCATCGCGGACTTGCGTCATGCATGCGAACATGTGTTGAAATGCGGTGTCTATGGTGGGCGATAGTAGTAGTGAAGTGCTAAATGAGGATGCAACGGGAGTAGATGCAGTGGGAATGGGAAATGGGGTTGGGACAGTGGATGCAGTGGTGATTGTGGAAAATTGTGAAGTGCCTAAATATGAGGGTGCTGTGAGGGGAGTGGGTGGTGGTGAGGTGGATGGTGATATGTCCATGCCATTGGACGTGTTTAGTGTTGTGACTGTGAAAAGTGGTGTAATCGTGGGTGGTTGTGTAGGTGTGAATACGGGATTTACAAATGTAGAGTAGTTTACAGGGGGGATGGTAGGAGCACCTTGGTGAAACGGGGAAATAGGGGTTATGGTAGGTTGGGGGGGTGAGACTGGTGAGAAGGTTAGTGGAGTTAGGAAGGGGAATGGGGTTCTTAGAGGTGGGGGAAACGCTGGGAAGGATGAAGGGGTGAAGGGGTTAACATATGGATGCGGAGGGTTGGGTGTGGGCATGGTGGTATGAATGGGTAAGGAAAAGGTTGTGGCTATGTTGCTTTGTACAGGTGTGAATGTGGGGGATACCGGATGGGTTGGTGAAAGATGAGGTGAGAGAGGAGTCGAAGGGGTGGATGTTATTTCGAGGATAGTAGTGGTATGTACAATGGTGGTACGGGGTGGCGAATCTACCAGGATGGTTTCTGCGGTCAATGAACTTTCTGGGGCGAGGCGTGCCTCCCTGGCTTGTGCTGAAGATGGAGCTCCTGTTGGTACACGAATATACTCTCCGGGCTTTGAAAGTAGTCGCACTCGGCGGGGATCAAACTGTGGTAGTTGCTTTCTTTGTAAAAACCTGAGTGCTTCATGGGAGCCTACTGATTTGACTAACTCTCTGAACCCTCTGATATATGCGTCTTCGAATCCTCCGGAGATGAGTTCCTGTTCAATTAATGCCTGGCTCTCCTCTTCAGTTAACTTCTTTCGTGCCCAGACTTTCTCCATGGTACGATATAATTTCTTTATAGCCAGTGTGTACGCTGCGGCTTCGAATGTCTCATCTTCATATGTGCTGGTGTCGCCGTGTGTGTCGGTTTGTTGGCCTTGGCCCTCTGTCTGTTCGTCATGTGAGCCCTGGCTGGCTTCATCGTCGCCTTCCTCGTCATCTGTTTCGGTTCTCTCTTCTTCAGAGCTCGACACAGCTTGTCCCTGTGGCAAATCTCGTGGTGTAGTAGGGTAGCTGGGACGTTCATATTCCTGGGAGAACAGTTGTGCTTCTGAATACTGGAATTCGTTTGAGAATGCATCAGGCATCTCAAAATCAAATGTCGTGTTTATGGGGTCGGCCTCCATATGTGGTATCGGGAAAGAAAATGCTTCCGCACCAATAGTGGTGGGAGCTTCTGCTGTTGTGGTGGTGGGTTCTGAGGTGGTAGCTGCCTGAGGTGCAGCGGTACTAGTGGTGGCCTCTGTAATCACTGGTCTGGACAACCGTATGCGAATAGGTTGTACAGTGGGAGCAACTTCTGTCTGTGGTTGCTCTGGAGATGGTTGTGGTGATGGCGACTCTGGCACTTGAAGGCAAGGGATGGTACCTCGCATGCGCTTACCTGCCCGTGTCCTACTGGGCTTCCTGGCTTTCTTCGTTGTGCTCTTGAATGCCTTCAGTTCTTCTCCTGTTAGTGCACGCTCAATTGGCAAGTCATAAGCCAAACACATATACACAATTCTAGTGAGCGCACAACATCCGTTAAGCACCTTCTTGCGCTCCCATCTGTGCTGTGCCAGATACATTTGATCTATGATCCAGCTTGCCAGATCAACTGTTTGAGGTCCCGTACATGCCAAATACAATCCAAAACAGATTCGTTTATGGGGCATGGTAAATCTGTCCTGAGCTGCGAATGCGAAATGTTGCATGCATATCCTTAGTGGCTTTGACAGCTCAGGTGTAATGGCCGAAATCTCCTCCCACTTTGTGACGTCCCCACGTTTCATCGGTTCTGGAATTAATCTCTCTCGATCTGTGGGTGTGTGGGTTCCATGAATCTTGATGGCTGCTCTGATTAAGTCCTTAGAGAGATAAAATCTCTTGTAAGGTGGATCATCCACTAGAGTAGGCAATATGAAGGTTCCTGGGATGTCCTTATTCTCTGATGCCAGCAATGTAGTGATTAAATAATAGCACCTGTAAAAATCCGGTTTGGGCAGAGGATCACTGAAATACTCTGTGAAGCCTGCTCTGGCCCAAACATGAGTTAAATCCTGGGTGCTCTGTAAGGCTTCGAACTCTCTGGAGAAAAACTGGTATTTTCCCCACGTGCGGTCATCAAAAGTCAGAGAGGATTCGAATATAAAGTCCGCGTCCGCAAGGGGTCCTGCGAGGCCCTGAAACCAATGAGAGTTCCTGTGTATCTTTTCGGTGTAGCCCATGGGTGGGTTGTCGATAGGCATGGGCCCTGGAAATCCCTGAAATTCCGGCGGTGGAGCAGTCGGGTGGGACTCTGCTCGTAGTACGTTGAGGGGCACAGCCGCTACACTGGGGCCTGCTCCTGATGTTCCTTCGTCGGTTTGCATGGTGGCTGATGCGCTAGTGAGAAAAATCTGCTACAAAAGATTAACACATTAGCATGGAAATTAATTATGATCCCATTAAAGTGAGACCGCAATCCCTTTCCATAACTGATGCGTAACCCGTGTAGCCAAGTGCTGTGATGTGATGGATGCAATGTTTCTTGCAGCACTAGTGCAGGTCTCTAGACACCTATATGTTTCAGATCATGCATACATTTCTTGATGAGATGAGATCACGAGTGATGTGTGATGATGGTGGGTGAATTTATACAAGGTTTAAAGGTTAGTGATTTAGTACAAGGTTGTATGTTAGTCGGGGGGTAGTTAGACAATGGGTTAGGGGAAGACGGTTGGACACGTTTCGGTATCCATTTCCTAAGGATCTTGGAGTGGGTGGTGGGTTTCTGCTGAGGGGTAAAAGGTGGTGTCGGGTTTGGTGGTATCGAAGGATGAGATGAGTTATGGGGGTTATATATTACATGGCTTATGGGTTGAGCTATGATACATGGTTTGGGTACCCAAATCTGCGTGGGCGTGGGTCTATGGGTAAGGTACTTCTTGGCGATCCACATTTGTCGAATGCTCGGACCTATAGAAGAAGGTTGAGGGGATGGTGGATATCGATTCTGTTTCTATTCTGCCTTTTTTTTGTCGATTTCTGCTTGGCTGGAGTTCTTTGGTGCTTTTTGTCCTTTCGGCACCCATATTTGTCTGGTGCCGCTTCCTTTGGGTGGCCTGAACTGCCTTCCTTGTTGTTTCCTCCGATACTGCGGTCGGTCTGGGTTCCTTTGTCGTGGTTGACTCTGTTGTTGTTGAGGTTGAGAGGTCGGATGGACACTCTGCTTTGGAAAAGAAGGGAGATCCAACACTTGCGTGACCTGCCCATTAGGAAGTGATGCCTTTTGTAACTTTAATCTAGGCCAGTCCGCAACAAGTTTGGAAGGATGAGCACCGCAGGGTGTCGTGCTCATTTGGCCGCTGATGCAACCCACCTGACCTCTGATTGTGCCCTCCTGCCCTTGCGGTTGGGTAACTGTCTCTTCTAGTTTGCAGGAAGTCCCAGGGAAGATCTCCTGTCGTCCTTCTGATTGACAACTGTCCATAGCCAAGCCCGAGTGGGTTGGTGTAGACGTAGCGTGACTGGTCTGCTTAGAGATCTTCCGGTCTTCCGTCGCATGGATTTCATAGGGTCTAGGGTCACAACCGTCAAGCGGAATGCCGTTAGGGAAGTCAAGCGGTATCACTCGCTTCTGCTCTAAGGTTCCAATCTATAAGGAGCCTTGTCTAAGATTTAGGTCCACTGAGTGATCGTATAGCCAATCTTGGCCAAGGATTAGGGGTTCTATCAGGTCGTCATCATGGCACACTAGTAGCTTCGCCGTCATGGTCACATCCTTTATGAGGATAGGAAGGTCCACCTCACCCATGCAAGGGGTTTCCATGCCTCCTAGGCCTATGAGGTATGCCTCAATTGGCCGCATTTCTATTCCTGAATCCTTATAGTGGGACCATCTAATCGCACTAGTCGCAGCACCTGAGTCAATCAAAGCCCTGAGTTCTTGGCTATGGTTACCGTGCTCTAGCCTAACTTTAAGGAATGGTCTCCTGTCCACTATGCTAGGATGAGTGGTTGACTTTACTTGACACATGGCCATGGGATATCTGGGTGATGTTTCCAGATGGTTATAATGTTCTCTCCCTAGTCCTTGTCTTCTTAGCTTCATGCGCTTAATGCGTTCTATGGCTTCTGCCTGAGCTTCAGCTCGTATTCTATTTTCTTCCTCCTTACGCTTCTTTGCCAACGTGAGTCGTCTAAGCATATCTTTAGTAAGAGGTTCTTGATATAGCTTGACTCTACAGCCACTAATGTAATTAGGCATTATATCTCCTTCTAAGGTGGCTAACTGTACCGCTCCACTAGTCGAAAGTCTGTTAATGATCATAGGTCCATAACCTCGCTTTTCTAACTTCCGTGCATGCTGTTTCAGCGTATACACTAGAACTACATCTCCTTCTTTTAGGCCTTTATCTTTCACATGTGCATCAAAATATGCTTTCTGTCGCTTCTTCGCTGCGTATATTCCTGCTGCTGCCTTTAGCCTGGTTTCTCCTAATCGTTCCAAGTCCATTATTCTCACTGATAATTCATGGCCGGTCCACTGATGTTCTTGTGCAACCTTAAGGGTTGGTATCAAGAAGTCCAAAGGAAGCACAGCATTCTGACCAAAAACCATCTGAAAGGGAGTTGCATTGAGTACGGTCTTGTAGGCCACTCGATATGCCCAAACAGCGTGGTGTAGCTGTTTGTCCCAATCTGAACGTTTGTTGTTCACGAGTTTCGTCAGTACGTTACAAAGTATCTTGTTAGTGCTTTCAGCCTGACCATTGGCCTGAGGATGATATGGTGCAGATTTCTTGTGAATCACCATAAAATCCTGTAACAAATATTCAATGACTTGGTTTAGAAAGTGAGTGCCTCGATCGCTCACTAACTCTATAGGCAATCCATATCTTGTAAAGACATTTTCAAATAAGAATTTTGCAGTCGTGTGAGCATCATTCTTTTTTGTGGCTTTTGCCTCTACCCATTTCGTCAGATAATCTGTAGCAACAATAATGTATTCCGCATGTGTACCTTTTGCAGGGGGGTTAATGGGTCCTACAAAGTCTATACCCCACTTAGAAAAGGCACGTCCGCCCATCATGGGTTTCAATGGCATTTCATCTCTGCGAGTAGGAAACTGAGTTCTTTGGCACACGTCACATCTCTTTACATAGGTATGTGCATCCATGTGAAGAGTGGGCCACCATAATCCTGAAAAGAGGATGGCTTTGACTATCCTATCTGGTCCAAAATGACCTCCTGCAACACCTTGGTGTGCAGTCTCTAGTATGCTCAGATAATCGCTCTCATGAACACATTGTCTTAAATATCCATCTCGTCCTCTTTTGTATAAATTATCGCCAATGAGTGAATAGTCTTGAGCTTCCTGCTCTAGACTGCGTTGTCGAGCTAAGGTCATTCCTTGAGGGAATGTGTTCGTCCTCAAGTAAGTCACTAAAGGTTCACTCCAGTCTGGTGTGAGAGACACGTGATACAATGTAGCATGCTCTACTGGTGGTCTTTCACAACAAACATGGCATTCCTTACACAACTTGTAGACATCTGCTTCCATCGTAGGCCAAAATACTCCTAGTCTTTGCAGAGTCTGTAATGTTCGATGTTTTGAATGATGTTGCTTTAGTGCACCTATGTGTGCTAATTGCAACCAATTCGCATGTTCTGAGTCATCTACACAACAAGCAAGAATCTTTTGATTATCCTGTTTGTATATGCTTCCTGCCATTATTTGGTATCTCTGAGACTTGGTAATCTCTCCTTCTTTGATCTTTATCCTAGGATTCTTGGGTCCGTATGTCAGAATAGGGACTATAGGCTTAGCCCATTCTGGTGCTATCTCAAGGTTAAATAAGTATGCATCTGGTAGATCATCCGCTACTCCTTGAGGGGCTTCTCCTGAGGTTAATCTTGAAAGGTGGTCGGCTCTAAGATGCGTCTTTCCTTTCCTGACTACTACTTCAAAATCATATTCCATGAGTAATAGAAACCAACGTATCAATCGTCCTGTGTTGCATGGTTTGTTGACTAAATATAATAGGGCTTGATGATCTGTAAAGAACTTGAATTTGTTGGCCAACAAGTAGTGCCTAAACTTCTTTACTGCGTAGATCATCCCTAATCCTTCTCGTTCCGTCGTGGTGTAATTTCTTTCTGCTGCGTTCAATTGTCTGCTAGCGTAAGCTATGGGGAGATCTATGTTGCCTTCATTCGTGGGTTGTGCTAACACACATCCTATGGCGTAATTGGATGCATCTACATGTACATGGAATGGCTTACTCCAATCTGGGGTAGTCAATATAGGTGCTGAGCACAAACGTCGTTTAAGTTCATTGAATGAATTTTCACATTCATCTGTCCACTCAAAGTTGGTTAAAAGAGAGTACAAAGGCTTGGCTATGATTGCATACATGTGTATGAATCTCCTATAATATCCGCAATGGCCCATAAATGCCTGTACCTCTTTCACATTAGTTGGTCTTGGTAATTCTGCAATTACCTTCACCTTTTCCTCGTCCGTAGAGATTCCATTTTTTGACACAATGTGTCCTAGAATTTTGCCTTGTCTGACCATGAAAACGCATTTTTCTGGGTTCAAACAAACCTGATATTCTCGACATTTGTCGAATATTTGTCTTAACTCTGGAATATGTGTCTGTCTTACATTTGAATGAGCACATAAGTCATCGACATAAACTTCCAAGCTCTTGCGTAAGAATTCCTTAAAAACATGACACATAAGTCGCTGGAAAGTGGCGGGTGCATTTGTTAAGCCAAATGGCATCACACGAAATGCAAATATGCCCCATTCTGTGGCAAAAGCCGTCTTGTGTTGGTCTTCTGGAGCTATGGCTACTTGATTATAGCCTGAGAATCCATCAAGAAAGCTGTAAACTTCCTTGCCCGCAACTCTTTCCAATAGGTGTTCCGTGATAGGAAGAGGATAACTGTCTCTAATCGTTGCGGCATTAACTTTTTTAAGGTTAATACACACACGCAATTTTCCATTCTTCTTGGGCACAACCACAATGGGGGATACCCATTCGGTATGCTCAATTTCGTAAATGAATCCTGCTTCTATCAATCGATCTATCTCCTCTTTAATCTTCGCAGCGTAATTATCATTGTACGTGTAAGGTTTCTGTTTTGTCGGTTTTGCATCTGGAGTCATAGGGATTCTATGAGAACATATATCTGGGTCTACTCCTTTCAAATCTTTGTAACTCCAAGCAAAAACATCTCTATATTCGCGCAATAGGGCAACTAAGTCTTCTTCTTCTTCAGTCGTCAAATCGTGCCCTATGTAAGTGCATTTTTCTTCTTCTCCTTCTATGGCAACTATTATTTTCTTGGTTTTCTCTCGGTTATCATATACTTGTCCATCCTTCTCTTTTCTATTAGGCATTCGTACCATGATTCTTCTATCGTAGATTTCATATTTCTTGAAATTCTCGGGTACTTCAAACAAAGATTCTTCTTTTTCTGACATGGTTTCTTTCTTCTTTCTTTTCTTGCCTTCACTCTTGGTAGTCACTTCCGTGGCTAATCTCACTTCATTCGTAATTTCCTCGTGTCTCTGAGTGTGAGTCTCTACTTCGTAGAAATATTCTTCCTCTGATGCAAAGGGTGAGTCCATGATAATTGATTCTAAATCAAAATCGTTTGCGTCCTCAAATGCATCAGTGTTTGGTTCGCACTCTTCTAAAATTGCATCGCCCATGATTGGCTCTATCGTGAAAACTGAAATGTCATAGCCATCCTCGTCACAGTGGGTTGTCCATTGTTCTTCATTGATGGCTACATCCATGGTTGCTAGAATCTCTGCCCAACCATGGGGTTCGAATTCCTCGTCTGGGAATACTACAGGTGCATAGGCTGGATCTTGAAGGGTTCGTGGATGTTGTTCTGCACCTAAGGTCCTGGCTTCTAACCGCTCTTCCTCTTGTTTGGCTACTTTACACATCCATAAATGGGTATCCTCATGCAACCAAGAAGGATCTGATTCTAATGAGTGCACGGATTCCGTTTCTACTGGAGTCTTATGGATGGTATTCCATTGTATTGGGGGTACATCTCTATGTGAATAGTCTTTAAGATTGACTTTAGTAGTCACTCCTAAATGTTGCAAGTACAAAGAATTAGTTCCCCAATCTTGTACAATTTGCAACTGACGCATGAATGGTCGTCCCAATATCATCTCATATGCTTGATTTTTCGCGAAGTCACAAATGGCGAAAGTATGCTCAAATTCTACACCACAAGTGGTGAGAGATATGCCTTCTAGTAAGCTTAATGGTTTTTCTATGTGTCCATCAGCCATTTGTAGCTTCATCCTGGTGGGTCTGAGTGCTGGCTTACCCCAACGTTTCCACAAAGCGGTGGTAGCTATGGCTACTCCGGCTCCTGAATCTAAGATGGCTTTCGTGGTGTAGCCTTGATGGGTTATTGGAAGATATGTGTTACCTTCCTCTCCTTCGCTTACGTCTCCAATCTTTTCCACGGGTATCTCTGGTACCTTCTTATGTGATCCTATCTGAGAGGGTGTGGTAGCTAGCTCAGGGAATTGATTTGCTACGTGCTTCCACAATTCTGGTTTTACCTTTAACAATTCTTCCAAAGTGAGATTACATTGTACTTTCGTGTTCTTGATCACTTCCGTGTTCCTAGGGATCACTGATTCTTCATTCCTCACTATTATCGTGGGTGCTCTCATACTAATAGACTTTGCTTCCCAAGGTCCTGTGAACTGAGGTAATTCTTGTAAAGAATTAGATTCAAATCCTGTGGGTTCACTCAGTTGTTCCACCTCTATCTCATCATAAATAGAGGGGATGTCTTGGGGAAATTGTTCCTGCAAATCGTCTATTTCTTGAATAGGAGGATGAGTTCCTTGTTCTTTTCTCCATTTCTCTTCTTGTATTTCTCTCAAAAATTCATGTGAGTACCTCTGTATGGAAGATAGGTTATCTTGACTTTCTGTATTAGGTACTTGAGACAGGGATGGTGTATTCCTTTCCTGTGTCTCTGGGATAATAGGGTTCCTATGCTGATCCTTTTTCTCTTTGCTTTCTATCAAGTGTTCTAGCCTCTCCATTAGTCCCTGAAAGTGTAGTTCCGGTTTTGCCATGTTATTCCAATTAAGATATCTAGAGGCTTCAAACAAAGCTTGTGCTAATTCTACCATTTTCATGCAAAGTTTAGTTCTCTCAATTTCTAGATCAGCTCGAGGGTAGTTTTTACTCATTTCCGTGACTTGAGGTCCCTCTTTTATTCTAGCCTGATATGCACGAAACATCATGTCTAGATCTTCCGGTATGGGTTCCGCTAAAACTGATCCTGATTCTTGAGCTGGATTTTCTTGGTTTAATTCTTGTGAGGTCAATTCTTGTATTTTGGCTCTAGATTCTCTTAGACTTCCTTCCAACTCACTTATCTTTTTACTCCACTTTCTCTTGATTCTTTCTCTAGAATCTTTCCAAGATTTCGTCTTTTTACTACTCAATTCTGCAACTTCACTAGTTCCGGCTACTTTCTCTTGATTATGCTGTTGGTTTTGTAAGAGCGCCTGGGCTCTGGTTATAGCTTGGATAGGCGCGTACGTAGGGTTGGATCCATCTGCATTGTTTACAATACCTATCACGTTGATCGGTGTCACGTTCGAAGCGTTAACTGGGTTCTTAGGACAATCTTTAATTATATGCTCTTTGCCACAATCGGCACAAAAGCCTTGTATGCTATAGTACTGTGATTGCCTTGCTATTGGGGGATGTGGACAATCCTTAATGAAGTGATCTCCTTGGCACCTAAAGCATGGTCCTCTCGGGCCCTGTAGTCTTTGTTGTCTCAGTTGGGGCCGTGGGTTTGGGTTTGCGTACATTACATTAGCATAATCTGGCTCCCAACTAGGTTCCATTGGTGGACTATCATAATGATATGTCTCCACATGCTCTGGTGACTCCGTGTAATAAGCGGGTGGACTAGTTACATGCGCAGAGTCAAAACTATTTGAGTTCGGGTCACTTTCGGTGATCAAAGGTGAAGAAGGCACTAAGGCCCTACTTAGGTTCTCTTCTGCAGCAGCGTATTTGACTGAGATGATATTCGCTGGTGGGGGTGGCTGCTGAGCTAAGACGGGTTGAGGTCTCTGTTGAGCCTGGTATGGGTAGTTCTGAGGAGGCCTATAGTAATAAGGCTGAGCATTGTATTGGCCTTGATACCTACCTGGCTGCTGGTATGTTTGCGGGTAGTTCTGTCTCACGGTTTGTTTGTTGTACGGGCAGTCCTGAGCCGTATGATTCGTGTATCTTCTCTCAATTGTGCAATATTGGCCACTAGGGTTGGCTTGAGGTTGAGGTGCATTGGGACACACGTTTGCCAAATGATTTCCACCACAAGTGTAACAACGTACGTTAGTTGGTAGCTTGGGCACCTGTTTGCTAGAAACTCCTAGTTTTTGGGCCACTTTTTCTGCTAGATCCTCTATTGAATTCGACAATTTTGTGGATGCTAGAGAAGAACAATCTGAGTCTTTAAAGACCTTTGAGAGTTCTAATTCATCTCCTAGGTTGTCCTCGATGTCTATACATATTCTTACACACTCCTCTAGCGTTCTGGGTTCTTTTAGGTACACATAGAGCGTAGTTTAGCGCTCAACAAGCCATCTAGGAACAGTGATACTTGTTTAGCTTGTGAGGGTAGCTCTTGCATTGGACATCGTTCGACATATTGTCTGAATCTACGACCTGCCAGTCTTACTGTTTCCTGAGGGGTTTGTTTAAAACTATGAATCAACGAAGACGTGTCATGTCTAACCCCACTTTTAGAGAATTCAGTAATGAATGACTCTAAAAAGTGATGGATGTCTCTAAATTGCCTTTGTTGCAGTGGTTGGAACCAAGTTAAAGCGGTATTCTTTAACGTTAGTCCAAATGCGTTGTACTGCGTGAACATGTCCTCGACTTGTTCTGCTCTTAGTACTTGCTTGAATTCTGCGACGTGGTCATAGGGATCTCCTGTCCCATCAAAGTAATTTTTCATTGATTTTACCAACTGTGTGGGTCTCAATACTCTTGCGTGTTCACGTGGTCTAGGTAGAGGAAAATCATCTCTACCACCTGGTATTCCATGTTCTCTTTGTCTATCCGTCCTATTAGTGTTCGTGGTTGTTCTATCTCTCCCTATGGGGTGATTGAAGCTTACTTCCGGTCTCTCGTGATTTCCTTCTCTTTGATTTCCATGGGCTGAGGATGTTCCTGCCCCTTGTTGACTTGTATTCATGTTTGTTCGAGATGGAGGGAATATCAATTCACCTCTCCATGTGTATGTGTTTTTAGCGCGCTCAGGCACCACAAAGACTCTTTCTGAAGTCTGATCCAGGTATACAACCTTTCCAGGTGTATCTGGGTCCTTGAATTCATAAATTGTAATGATGCCTACCTCACCAGGGTTTTCCTTTCTGTACCTCCAAAAGGCTTCGTCTGTTTCTTTATTTACATACAACTCGATGCTCTTGTTATCTTGAGGGATCCATTCTGGGATGAGTACTCTCGTTAATACGGATTTCCCTCTAGGTGTTCTAGGTTCTTCTAATGGCTCTTTTCCTTGAAATTTCGCTCCTGTTTCTAATTGGATTGTGCCAAACTCATTAGTATCGTTTGGCTGCGTACTTAGGACGTACATGGTTCCTTCTTTGTCTATGTAAGCGTCTCTCTCAAATTTTACCACTGGCCTTTCCAATCCAATGGGTTGATCAGGGTTGTGCAGTTGCACCACTTGCCTTCGCAAACCATCCTCATAAATGCGAGCACCTAATCGGTTGGTTCGGAGAAACTCTAGTTGCGTTCTATAGGGTCCTTCGGGTTTTTCTAAGTATGCTACATTAGACCCTCCTTCTGGTCTGTCTGTGCTAAATGCCATTTCTGATTCACTTGATTCTGAGCTCAACTCGTAGGGATAACTACTATTCAATTGCTGAGCCCAAGATCGAGCGGTAGTTCTCACACTAGCCTCTGATGATCTAAGGCTTCTTCTGTCCGACTTACCTATATGTTTGCCCGATCTAAGGTTCATTAATTTCCTTCCTTGCTCACTCAATTACACACTTAGATCGTCGATGGCTCTTTGTGATTAATTCTTGATTCTTTTTAATTTTTCTTTGGATTCTTGTCTTAATATATGCGTCAGGAATTCGACTTTCCGTTATAGTTTTGAGTTCTCGTTCCGTCAGACTTAGGTTCTTTTCTTTAGGTTTTCGTCACACACACCTTTACTTTAAGTCTTAAACTTGAAAGAATTAGGTATCTTGAACTTGAGGCGTTCGTATCGTCGTTAATCCACAACTACCGTTTAGCCTAAGCTAAAAATTGACTGAGGGGGTTGAGTAATCTTCCAACCTCGAGTCAGCTTTTCTGATTGCTCTGATGCCGTGTTGCCCAAGAAGTCGTGCTTCCCAAGCTCTGCTGTCTTCACTGCCTCGCTTGCTTGCCTTTGCTTGCCCTTGCTAGACCTGGAAAATTCCAATGTTAGACCAATTCACAAGAAGATTAAACACTTGAGTATATACACCTTTTAGTCCCTTCCCTTTTGCCCAAATTTCCAATGTGTGCCCCCTGGCTTCCTAGTCCCAAGCTAGGTGAACCTCAAATTAGCCTATCCAAAAATAGATGTATTCTTTATGAAAAAAACAGTTGAGGTCACGTAGTACTCGTCACGAGCTTTCTAACGAGCTATTAAGCTCAAAAAACGGACTTCGGATGAAAAAGTTATACGCGTTCAGGCCCTGGGGGGTAAAAACTGACAATCAAATTTTCCTTCAAATATGAGCTAAGGGGTCTCCTATGAGTCTAATGGTCCAAAAATTTTTCAAAAATACCCTCAAAATTGGTCAAAAATTGAAGTCCAAAATTTGCGATGGGGGTGGGCAATCGCGATGGCCTGGGACCGTCGCGATGGTCCGAGCGAACCGCCGCGATGGCGCGGGATTTGGACAATCGCGATGGCGCGAAAAGGCGAACCGTCGCGATGGCCCGAAGTGAACGATCACGATGGCGTGGGAATGGACCGTCGCGATGGTCCGAAAAATGA
Source organism: Ceratopteris richardii (assembly GCA_020310875.1). Taxonomy (NCBI): domain Eukaryota; kingdom Viridiplantae; phylum Streptophyta; class Polypodiopsida; order Polypodiales; family Pteridaceae; genus Ceratopteris; species Ceratopteris richardii. The sequence continues at coordinate 173,278,190 of CM035422.1, read as the reverse complement.
ACCGTCGCGATGGCGTGATCAGGCGGACAATCGCGATGGCGCGGTCAACGGTCAACGGTGGACAATCGCGATGGTCCGAAGTGAACCGTCGCGATGGTCCGCGATGCGATGGCTTGAGCCAATCGCGATGGTCCGAATTTGGGCTGTCGCGATGGTCCAAAAATTGAACCGTCGCGATGGTCTATCGAGACACGTGGCACTATCGTGGCGATGGCATGAGCCAATCGCGATGGTCCGGGGTCAGCTGAACCGTCGCGATGGTCCAAGTGGACCGTCGCGATGGCTCAAGTGAACCGTCGCGATGGTCCGAAAAAGCGAACCGTCGCGATGGTCCGGCCGAGCCGTCGCGATGGCGTGAGCCTATCGCGATGGTGCGACACAATCGCGATGGTCCGAGCCAATCGCGATGGTCCACCAAACAACGAATTTTTGAAATGCAAAAATGGTTCCGTGTATGCGCAGGGATCGCCTACCTCGTGGTGTGGTCGCCTACCTCAAAATCCGAACTTGGCGGACCATCGCGATGGTCCGACACAGTCGGAAATTTCTGACAGAAAGTACATTTTTTACCTTTTGGAAGCTTTCCTGATGCTCTGAAGCTCTGTACCTGCAAGAAAACTCAAGAAAACACAAGCACACACAAGCACAAAAGTTCTCTCTCGCTCTCTCGCATGCACAAATGAGGGGAAATGAGGTGAATGGGGGGATATGGTGAATTTTCTGATTTTTTTGGAGATGGAGATGATGATGCGATGATGAAGATGGAGTATGGGGAAGGTGAAAAACACTAAAAACTAAGTAAAAACAACAACGAAAACTGAAATTTTTACCTTCCAACGCCACTTCTTGCTATACTCTTACCATCACACATTCGTCCTAGACTCGATCCCCGGCAACGGCGCCAAATTTGGTGTTGCTCTAGCACAATGGTGAGAACCACGTTAAGAAGCTTCACCTCCTTAATGTCAATCCGAGGGAGAGATAGGAGTGATATGAAGATCGTGAATGTGAGATGATGTGAGAGTGAAGGTGAGAAGCACAAAGATGCACACACACATACACACATACAATGAAGAGACAAGCAAGACACAATGGAAGGTGGGAAATTAGCTCTATTACTCAAGAATGCTCTTACAAGCTCAAACTAGCTCTAAGCTCACACTAACCAAAATGAACCAACCTCAAAAATGAGCTCTCTAGCTCTTTTTATAGTTTCTAGACTAGTTTTGACCGGTTTCACATCTAGTGACCGGCCTAGTTAAAAATTAGGTCCCAGAGGCTATTTGGAAGGGTAAACGATGTCTAAAAATAACGAAATTTGGTACGAGTATTCTACCTAAGCTCCTCAAGCTCGAGGACTCCTCGGCTTGCACAAAATGGAGCTATGGATTACAAAATGGGGTTTTCTTATGATACATATGTTACAATTAGTGATAACAATCACTGTTGAATGTTTGGAGAATTAATAAGAAATATATTTGTTTTAAAAAATTGATCCGCCTGGCTCCCTGCTTCATTTTCACATGCTTCCGTGGCATCTGTGCCTCTGACTGCTTCCAACAGAAGTATTCACCTCCTCCATCTGACCTTAGCTTCTTCAAGTTCCTTCCTGTTTGATTTTCAACTAGTGCAAGATATCTTTTGAAACAATTAAACACTTCATCCTTGTGCTTCATAAAGTATAACATAGTCCATCTGCTATATTCATCAATGAAAGACACATAGTACCTTGATCCTGAAATGGAGGGATCCTTGCTAGGTCCCCAAACATCTGTGTGTACCAAGTCTAGGTAGTCTTTATGCATAAAACCTTTCCTTGAGTAGGGCAATCTGTGAGACTTACCAAACTGACAAGCACGACATTTGTAAATCATGTGTTGCTTGGATACATTAGGTATCCCAAGCACACATTGGTCCCTGCACATTTGCTTTAAGGTCCTTTCACCTATGTGACCTAATCTCTTGTGCCATATTTCTAATTCTGAAAGTGTTTGATCCTTGTAATTGTATAAAGCAATGTTTTTGGTGTCTTCTAGCTCAAAAGTAAATAATCTACCTGATTTTTCTCCCTTGGCTATCCTTTTGAATCCATGTCTTGGGTCCTCTACATATGCTCCATGTTGATTGAACCTGACCTGCAAACCTTTCTCTACAATCTGACCAACACTCATTAAGTTTTTGGTAATGGTTGGTACATAAAGTACCCTGCTCAATAGGTTCTGGTTACCATCACAAGTTTTTACATTTCCAATCTTTACTACAGAATGCTTAGTATCATCACCTGTCTGTACTTGATGTTTGCCCTTGGGTTCCTCAAGATCAGAGAGTACTGCCACATTGCCAGCTACATGATTAGAACACCCTGAATCAATATAAAACAGATGATCATCATTGGTACCTGACTTGGAAGTCATATTCATGATCAATAGGGAGTCATCTTGCTCCTCTGTGTAGTTGTTGTAGTCTTTCCTATTTCTGAATCCTCCTTGGTAGTTACCATTATGGTTGTTGTTGTAATTGTTGTTGTAGTTATTGTTGTAGCCATTGTAGCCTTGGTGTTGGTTGAACCTTCCTCTGCCTTGAGAGTATCCACCTCTTTGATAGCCTCTTCCTCTCTGATTTTTGTAGTTTCTGTAGCACTCATCTGTGGTGTGGTTAGACAATCCACAAATATTGCATGGTGATGAATTGTAGGGTCTCCCCCTACCTTGCTTACCTCCTCTGCCCCTTCCTCTTGAAGATCTACCTCTCCCTGCATAGTTGGCTTGGGAGGTAGAGCCTTCATCCTCTTGCTTTTTACCTTTACCTTTGTCTTTAATCTTTTTATCAGTATATAGGGCAGAAGGAGTGTTACCTTTTGATGTATCTCCAGCCTTTGTGAACTTTGCTTCATGTGTGAATAGTTGGCCCATCAGAGTTGTGAGATCTGGGGTATGCATGTTCATGTAGAGATCCATTGCAGTGGTGAAGCTTTCCCACTTATCATCTGCCTTTAGTCCATTGGTTACTTGCCTTACTATTTGTTCCTCTTCAATCTCCTCTCCTATGCTTGCTAATTGGTCTGCCACATCCTTGATCTTGGTCACAAATTCTGAGACTGATTGCTTTGGTTGCTTCCTAAGGGTTGTGAATTCAATCCACAATTGATTCTTCCTGGCCCTTGTATTAGATGAAAAGTATGATGACAAGGTTTCCCAAGTTTCTTGGGAAGTCTTACGATTCCTGATGTGAGGTAAAAGGAAATCAGATATAGAGTTGAGAAGATAAGACCTTGCCAATGAATCTTTTGCACACCATGTATTAAGCCTTTCTTGTTCTTCCTTGGTGGGTAGACCCCTTGCTTTGAGTGAGGGCAATTCCTCATCTCCTGAGATGAATCCAAATAGACTTCTTCCTTGTAGATAGGTCTTCATCCTTAGAGACCAAGCTTGATAGTTGTTCTTGTCCAATTTATCAATGAATGAGGGAAAACCATCTCCCATGTTACCTTGTTTGCTCTGATACCACTATTGGGAAAGATGGATGGATCCTCCAGAAGATTAAGTAGGTGCTGCTAATCCTGCTTTGCACCAGCCCTCAGTGACTCCAGATATGATTAGTAGACATCCTTAGCTTCCAAATGATACCAAGAAATGCTATATATACTTTGGAAAAGGTTTGAGTAATGACTTGATAAAAACAGATGAGTTTGTGAATCACAAAGCTAGAAAACTTTCTATTTTGGTGTTGATACCTGCTCAGCCTTTCACTCAGTATGACCAGTACACTTACAATTGGCTAAATTCCTTCCAGAGGTATTCTATTAGCTTATTAAGCTACCGTTTGCAAGTGGAATCATTCAAAATGATAAACTATACTAGGAGAAATCACTTTAGCAAATTTATGGACATCCCCGACTTTTTAGGAAGTATGCAGACAAATGCCAGTGAGCACTTCGACCGCGATTTCTCGAGATTGGCTGAACCAAGTTGCTTCAAGTTTTGTATGCTTGTAGTATGCTTTGATCTGGATCTACCAAGCTTTGAATCACTTGATTTGGTGAAGTAGGCACTGAGATATGCCTCTTTGAAGTTGACAGACTTGGAGGTAGAAACTCAGAGTACACAGAAGTGATAGATGTAACTGTATGTATTAATTCCCATTGACATGATAAACATTGCCAAATGGTACTCAGAGGTGTAAGCTATGGAGTAGATCTCACACACTCAATGATCTGTAGTCTAAGCCTCGCGAATGATGACTACTATATCCGCGACTTTTCAAGTCAAGTTTATATATGAGTTGAGTAGGAATTTGAATTTTGAATTCAAGTCTTGGCTCCATTTAGTCAAGCTTCTAAAATTATGGAGATATTCCCTCAATCACATGTCCTACTTTTCCACGACTCAATCAAGTAGGTGTATACAAAAGATTCCAAGTCATTTAGACTTTTACACGGCTAAAGTGGTAATAAACCACAAGCATAAGTTCCTATGGTTCTTCTCACATATAGGAATTTTCTTGAAGGTATCCAAGCCAAATGTGTAGGCTTGCAAATTACACCAACAAGTTTTGGTTGAAAATCTGTTAGGATGTAAAATGGGCATCCTCCATTTTGATTGAGGGAGGGAATATATGTCTTCTAATTTTAATGCATTTGTGGCTAAAATTGAGATAAAACATCAGTGTATAGTGCCATATACACCTCAACAGAATGAAGTTGCTGAAAAGAAGAATAGATCACTCATGGAGATGGCGAGGTGTATGGTTAAGAGTCAAGCTTTACCATAGTTTCTAGCTTGAGGTTGTTATGTGTGCAGCATATGTACTTAGCATGTGTCTTACTAAAGCATTGCAATGTATCATTCCATATAAGTCTTGGCATGGTCGTAAGCCATCTGTTGCTCACCTGTGTGTCTTTGGTTCTCTGGCATATGTATTAGTGCATGAACAACAATGCAAGAAATTGGATGATAAAGCAATCAAATGTATTTTTAATGGGTATAGTTTTGAAAGCAAAGGCTATTGTCTATATCATACACAAACTAAATGCGTTTTGGTTAGCCGTAGTGTTGTTTTTGTGGAAGATGCAATTCAGCCATTACTTTCATGTACTAAGGAGACATCAGTTAGCTCCAAAGATGTGTATGACACTTTGTTTCCTCTTTTCATAGATGGACAATCTAGTGTTGGTCCAAATGAGGCAATCTCATAGCCCTTATATGTTTCATGTGATAATGCAGATCATTTTGTTTCTGATGCAGATTTACATGATGCACTTGTTGATGAGAGAAAGATATAGAGGAGGGAAAACTATGCCTAAATGGTTGGTGTAGACTTTGCGAGATAGCAAATTAGATGCACCTCTATCATATTGTACTCATTTAGGCTCTCATAGTGCTTCTTTTGCATCAGATTGCTATGCTATGGCTACCTCTTGTCTTTGTGATGAGAATGAGCCTATTTCATTTGATGAAGCACAAAATTTGAAAAATTGGATGGCTATTATGTAATCAAAATATGATCCTATTATGAAAAACGGTACCTAGTCTTTATGTGACTTGCCTCTTGGCAAGAACTCCATTGGCACTAAGCGGGCATGCAAGTTGAAGCATGAGTCTGATGGAACAACTCACAGGTATAAGGTTGGGCTTGTTGCAAAAGGTTATGCTCAAGAAAGAGGCATTGATTTTGATGAGACCTTTGCTCCTACATGCCGAGTGACTCTTGTTTGTAACATGTATGCACTTGCAACTCATCATGGTTGGAATGTACATCAATTGGACATTAAAATTTCATTTCTGATTTGCATGAAGAAGTGTATGTTTTTCAGCCCCATGGTTTTGTGTAGAAAGGGCATGAAAACAAAGTGTGCAAGTTGAGAAAGGCATTATATGGTTTGAAGCAAGCACCACATGCTTGGTATGAAAAGATACATGCCTACCTGATTGCACATGGTTTTGAGAATAGTCCAACTCGGAGCACCTTATATGTTGAGCATGCAAATGATGTGCTTCTGATCATTGTTGTCTATGTTGATGACATATTGTTGATTGGTCCTCATGAGAAGCATATTTTAAGTCTAATTTCCATGCCTCATTTGAGATGTCAAATTTGGGGCATTTGCATCATTATTTGGGCATTCAGTGTATGCAAACTAATAGTAGAATAGCTTTCTGTCAAACAAAAAATATTGAGACATTATTACAACATTTCGGCCATGAAGACTGCAAACATATTGCCACTCCTATGGAAACACATTCATGGTTGAGTCATCATGATGCTGGAGATGCATTTGATGCTCATCTTTATCAACAAGTTGTTGGATGCTTGATTTACTTATGTGTTACTCAGCCAGATAGTCAATTTTTTTTCTCACATATAAGCAGGTTATGCATTGCCCAGGTGTCAGGCATTGGCATGCAGTTGAGCGCATCTTTTGCTACTTGAATGGTACCCTGATACTTTGATTGTTTCATCCCAAGGGGCGATCACTACCACCAGATTTACATGCTTTTTTCTACTCTGACTAGGCTAGTTGCTATGATACACATGTTTCCACCACTAGTTTGTGCTTCATGCTTGGTAGCTCATGTATATCTTGGTTGAGCAAGAAGCAACCTACTGTGGCCACTTCTAGTTATGAGGATGAGTATAGGGTAGCTTTCACATCAGCTGTTGAGTGTGTGTGGCTCAGAGGCCTTATGGTTGATTTGGGTGTGGATCAATCTTCTCCCACCACCATCTTCACTAACAGCCAGAGCACATTGGTAGTTGTGAGGAACCTTGTGTTCCATGCTCGCACTAAGCACATTGAGGTGCACTATCATTATGTCTAGGAGAGGTCTCAATTGGAGAGATCAGTTTGGCATATGTGCCCACACAAGAGAACATTGCAAAACTTTTCACAAAGGCTCTACCTAGGGAGAAGTTTGAAGCTTTCTCCAAAGCTTTGGACTTACTTCCTTTTGTGGATTGATTCCACATAGCTCGACACTTCCTTACACATGACTGCCAACTCCTTGTTCACTGCATCACTCCTAGGGGAGATTTGTTGATATATTTAGGTAATGATGTGTGTGAACACACTAGGACTATTGGGGCACTATTTTCCCTCTTTAGGAGGTTTTTTCCTTTGACTTGTATATATGCCTATAACCCTAATGATTCAGTTATCTTTGTACATTCTCTTAGTAATACATTCAATATAGTGTGTTGTGCTCCAAGCTTCTTCTTCTTCCTTGTGTTGTTTGCACGCTTCCATAGACCTCAAACTCCAACACAATTGCTATGCTTATTTTGGAGCTATTAAAGTTTGTAGATTTAGAAAATTTCCCCATCAATAAAATGGGGTTTATAAGTTCAAGTATGCATTAGAACTTGCTATAGTTAAGAATATGCTGAAAAGAGTAGGCATACATGAGCTACTTAGAGTATTTTCAAAGCTTGTTAGATATGGTTTGAGAATATCAAAGAATAATGGCTTAAGACCATTTTGATGTGGATTTATGTAATGGAACAAATGTATTAATCAAACATCATTTTTTATCATTGTGTCAAATTCATTGTAATGTTATATAGTTAAACTTTTAAGTTGAAGTGTTTTAATGATAAGTGAAGTGCTTTGATGATATGGATTTAAAAAGCTAAGATGTGTAGTGATATGATATGGATTTGAATTCTAATGTTCCGATGTAGATAATGTTGATTACGATGTGGATGATATTGATTACATCTATCTATATGATTATCTATCTACCTATGTGACTACTTGATGTACATTCCAAGCATGATGAGCTACAAGTGCACAAATGCTATGAATGGTGGTCATTCCACATGTGGGAGCAAAGGTCTCATCAAAATCAATGCCTCTCTCTTGAGCATAACCTTTGGCAAGAAGCCTAGCCTTATACCTCTCAACTGTTCCATCACACTTACATTTCAGCTTGTATATCCATTTGGTGCTAATGTCCTTTTTGCATGAAGGCAAATCACATAAATACCAAGTACCATTCTTCATAATAACATCATATTCTAATTTCATAGTAGCCATCAAATTTTGAATTCTATGCTTCATCAAAAGAAACAGGCTCATTCTCATGACAAGGACTACAAACAACCATTGCATAACATTTGATGCAAAGGAAGCACTATGAGAGCCTGAATGAGTATGATATGACAAAGATAAATCTGAATTTCTATGTCTCAAAGTTTGCAGTAACCATTTAGGCATAGTTTTTGCCTCTTCCATGTCAGTCCTCTCATCAATAACTCCATCATGTAAATCTGCATAAAAAATCGAATGATCTACATCATGATTTGGAACCTATAATGGCTAAGAAATTTCCTCATTTGGACTAGCACTTGACTGTCCACTTATAAAAAGAGGCAGCAAAGTGTCATATATATCCTTTGAACTAAATAATGTCTTCTTGGTACATGAAAGTAAGGGTCGAATTGCATCTTCCACAAAAAAATTGTCATGACCAAGCAGAATGTGTTTAGTTTGTGGATGATACATACGATAGCCTTTCTTTCATAACTGTACCCAAAGAAAATACATTTGACTAGTTTATTATCCAACTATCTACATTGTTATTCAGGCTCTAATGCATATGAAAGACAACCAAAAACATACAAATGAGAAGCAAACGGCTTGCAACCTAGACTAGAGAGCTTTGGTGGAATACATGTTTAGTACATATGTTGTACACATAACAACCTCAAGCGAGTTTCTAACAGACATCGATCCATGTTATATCTAGAGAAAAGATCAAAGTAGTACTTCTTTTGTGATAGAATATGCCTTCTTTTGTTTGCCAAACTTCCATACCTAAGAAGTAGTGAAGTAGACCAAGATCTATCATGGAATACTCAAGGTGAAGCTGTGTGATGATGCATTGGATGTGTTCTTCAGCTTAGCTTGCCAAGATCAAGTCATCTACTTAGAGGATGATGATGGCAACCAAGGACTCTTTTTGATAGATGTATAAGTTAGCATCGACACTACTTCTTTGAAATCCTTGATCTTTGAAGAACTTGTGAATCTTTTCATACCAAGCCCTAGGAGCTTGCTTAAGTCCATAAAGTGCTTTGTGAAGCTTGTAGACATGATCTTCCTTTTGTTTGATCTTGAAACCTTCAGGTTGGTCAACATATGCTTCTTTTTGAAGATCTCCATTAAGGAAATCACTTTTAACATCGATTTGGTAGATGGGCCACTTGAAATGTGAACTAGTACTATAATGATTCTTATAGTGGTTTAACCTTGCCATAGGGGCAAAGGTTTCTTCATAATCAATGGCATGTTGATTCTTCTATCCTTTAGCTACAAGTCTCACTTTGTGCTTGTCCAATGTGCCATCTAATTTGTAATTGACTTTATAGAGCCACTTAACTCCTATGACGTGATGATGAGTAGGTTTAGGAACAAGTGTCCATGTATTTTTCTTCTCGATTGCATCCATTTCAACTTGCATAGCTTCTTCCCACTCAAGTTTTCCTTGAGCTTCTTTATAGTTGGAAGGCTCTAGAATCTGCTAGATCTGATGCTTCAACACATACTTTACATAATGACTTTGTTCTACTTGCTGCTTTTCAATGAGCCTTTGTGATCTTCTTGGTTGGTTTGAAGTACTTGCCTCTTGAGTTGTGTTTTGAAAAGACTATGTCCCCCTACGAAGTGTAGATGGGTGTACTAAGACTTGTACTTGGATCTTTAGTTGAGTATGTTGAATCTTCATTAAAGATTACATCTTTTGAAATTTTGATGGAGTGGTTTTCTAGATCATACAATCTATACGCTTTTGATGGTTAACTATAGCCAATAAATATATGCTTCTTAGACTTGTACTATAGCTTACTTCGATCTTCTTTTGACACATCGACAAATTTTCATTTCCAAATGCTTGAAAGTAATTGACATTATGCTTTCTTCCATAGTAGGCTTCAAAGGGTTTCTTGTTGCTCAATGCACTAGTGAAGCCTCAATTGAGTATGTGCACGGCAGTGTGCATTGCTCCTTCCCAAAACTTGAAGGGTAATTCTTTGTTGTGAAGCATGGTTTGCACCATTTCCATTACACTTCAGATCTTTCTCTCAACTACACCATTTTGGGATGGAGTGTGAGGTTGAGTGGCTTGTTGTTTTATCCCTTTTTGCTTTAACAAATCTTCAAATTCATGACTAATAAATTTGCCACCACCATCTAATCAAATAGTTTTGATTGTCTTGGATGCTTCATTCTCAACTTGGGTGATCAAATTCTTGAAATTTAAAGAAGGTGTTTGCCTTTGACATCAGGAAATATACCCAGATGTATCTTGAGTGGTCATCTACTAGAAGAAAGAAGTAGATTGATCCACTAAGGGAAGGGGTATCCATAGTTCCATAGAGATCCATGTGGACTAGGGCTAAAGGGTTCGTAGCTTGTGTGGAAGCCTCCTTGGGAACGGGAGCCCTATGTTGCTTGCCTTGGGTGCAAGCTTGACAGACATTGTTGACTTGCCCAATCTTGGGCAATCCATTAACTATTTGGGATGCACAAATCCTTATTAAATATGAGGTGTAGCCATACCTTTGATGTGAAAGGCTCGAAAATGACTCCTTAGTGAGAAAGAAAGAGATTTTGTATAGCCTTTCTTCTTCTATGTCGTGTGCGATGCTGTCTTTGGTTTTAGGATCAATCAACTTTATAGAAGTGTTATCAGATAACACTTGTTTATCGTGGTTGATGATGGCCTTAACTGATAGTAAATTCATGCACAACTTAGGGACAAATAAATACATTAGATAATGATTTACATTCCCCTTGATCATTGGTGATTTGTAACTTTCCTTTCCCTTCGATGGGTAGACTCTTGTTGTTGCCTAGGTAAACTTTTCCAAAATGGTCCTCGATCTCTTGAAAGGATGCTCGATCTTTGCACATGTGAGAGATGGTTCCACTGTCAAAGATGCACTCTTGAGATGAACTCGAAGTCACTGGGGCATTGGCTTTTGTTGAAATAAATAGGTCTTCACTAGAAAAGTGAGGCCTATGTTTTGGTTTTGATTTGTTCCTGGCGCTACAAGGCTTCATGTTGGCATTTTTTTTGTAGCAAAATTTTTCAAGCTATGCTGTTTTGCCACAGAAATTACAACTTAAGTTCATTGTTGAAGTGTTGGAAACTTTTTTGGTTGAGTTGCTAGTGTTATGACCAGCATGTTTGCCCTTGTGGAAGGGTCCCTTAGCCTTCATCACAGTCTCTTATGAGGAAGGACTTTGCTCAAGAGTCATGGAGGAGCAAAAGTCATTGAACTTCTTCCCAACTTAGAACTTGGCCACGATTATAAAGGGTGGCTACAAATTTCTCATATGATCTAGGGAGCTTATTGAGAAGGTAGATGGCTACATCTTCACTAGAAACTTGGCAGCCACATAATGCTAGTTTACGTTGATAGTCCTCAAATGTGACAATGACTTTGGAAATAGGGTCTTGGGGCCTAATGGATAGGTTATGAAAATCCACCTTTAGGATGTAAATCTTGGAGAATTTTTTGTCTTCATACAAGTCCTAGAGGATCTTCCAAGCCTCTTTGGAAGTTTTACGGGAGGTTATATGACCTTTGGTTAACTCATCGAAAGCTAGAAGTAATTGGCCTAAGGCTCTCTTATCTTTGATGCTCCACACGTTCCACACTCCTAGATCACTTTCCTTGTCAATCTCTTGCTCGGTTCCTTCAACTTCTTCATATAAGAGGTTTGTATAAAGGTAAGCCCTAATGTTGTCCTTCTAACGATTGTAAATTTTGTTCCATTGAGTCACTCATCTTTCGGCATAAACATTGGCATGAATGAGGATAAATACAATTGACTTAAAGATGTTGCATTTGAAACTGTTGACATGGTCAACATTGAAAGAGCATGGAGTAGGCTCCTCAAGCTTATAACCAAGCACAAATGGGGGAAGAGGCCCTCCTTATATAGATTTGGGAAGGTCTCTCCAAAGTACATCTCATGTGGGATAATTTCCCTTAAAGAAGAATGAATACAATGGTAGAATCAAATGGCAATGTACCCAAATACAAAAGAGATACAATATAAAATAGAAACAAACTGGAAATGGAGTGCCTCTTGGATACAAAATGGAGATGCACTCATGTGGATATAAATGTAGATGATGTTGAAGCATGTTGGGGATCTAAGGATCATGTGACCTTACCCCTATATATATATATATATATATATATATATATATATATATATATATATATATATATATATATATATATATATATATATATATATATATATATATATATATATATATATATATATCGGTTATAGAGCATTGCCTCAAGGGAGATCATTATGTGGGTTTGAGGCTCCCATGCATCTGTCCGCATCTCTCCTCTCTTGTCTCTCCCTCGATCTCCTCCTTGCTCCTCTTGTTCTGCACACCAAAGCCCTTCATTGGTATCAGAGCATGTTGAAGGTTGGTGTGCAAGAAGCTTCAATGGAAGCTTAGATCACAAGAAGTGAAAGTGCAAGTCGGCACCTCTCAACAACAGTTCAGTATTTTGGCCATAACTCGAGCTATCACAAAGGGCTACAACTTCATACAAGGGTGCAGAACCTGGTTCAGAGTTTTAGACTGTTGAAAATTCAAAAAACCCAGAGTGATGTAGAAGATGAATTTACAATCACTTGGATAGAAAGTCAGTGTTTGGCTATAAGTTGAGTTTTACAAATGGGAATGAAACGATTCAAATTGCTATGCGTAGCTTGGAATATCCTCTACAACTTTGTAGAAGAACACTGTCCATATTCTGAGTGCAAGGTCACTAAAATTGCAAAATACAGAGTAGTAGTGTTGCAAGTGAAGATGACATTGACAGCTGATGCTTGTTTTGTGCATATCTTGAGCTACACACCTCTGAATGAGGAGTTCTTTATATCGTTTTGTAGTGAAGAAAGACATTTAGAAGTTTGATGAAGGAAAAAAGTTCAGATTCAGAGGTTATCACCTCTAAAACAACAAAACACAGAGCAACATATTTTCACCACAAGAACCCTAATTGCTTTTGGAGGTTCATTTTGCTTTGGAACTTTTTCGAGAGACAATTTTTTGGTGTGAAAGCTCTTATTTTTTAGAGCTTGATGGCATTGTACATGTAAGATCAATGCGGTAGCTCCTCATATGAGAGTAGAGCATAATCTTGTCATGTGTTTGGCATGTGAGATGACATTGTGATATACTCCTTTTTGAGATTTATGTCATCATCAGTGTCATCATGGCATTGTCAATGGATGTATAGTGGCATTGTGGTCTCTATATTGCTTATGCCACTTGGTTATGGATTTACTTGTCAGTTGCACATCATTTTATGAGAGTTTATTTTGGATCTTGGTTGGTACTTGTATCCTTGTTTTCATGCAGGTACATGATCTAGATTGGAGCCTCAGTTGCACACTTATTTGTCACCTTCATTGGCTATTCTATTAGCATATGTTCATTGAGTTGATATTGTTGATGGCGATTCCCACATGGTTTATTTGGTTCAGAGTCCATTTTATAGAGGAGATGCTGCCAAAATTTTGTCAGCTTTTATGCTAGAAGAGAGCTCTAGTGGATCTTGAAGCTTGTGCGCTAGCTTTGGATCATTGCTTATCTCCATTCACTTGGACTTGGTCATAGGTATTTATGACAGGTTGGACCATCTTGCAAGATTCATTCTTGAGTGGGAGGTGTATCGCCATTGTATTGGTGTGTATGCATCAATTTTTTGGCATGTGCATTTGCCATTATCTTTGGTTGGATCACTGACAGGTGGCGACACGTTACTCATTGTTCTTTTGTTATTGGTTATCTTGTTTGATTGCTCAATTTAAAGGGGATACTCTATCAAATTTTTTCTAGGATTCTCTCACATCTACTTGATCAGTTTGGAGACTTGGTGAGCATGCTTATGCTCATGGTTTTATGTGCATGCTAGATGCATGGTTATGTGACAAGTGTTTCATATGGTTTCTTCTCTAGTGAGACATTTGTGATGTGAGTTATGCATATGGATATGCATGTGTGATCCTATTGAGGATAGAATATTTTTTTTCTAGTCTCTTGTTACATTGCTAGTCTCTTGGATTGCTAGCATGGTGTCTTCTCGATTTGATGGCACTGACTTTTCGAGATGGAAAGATTAGATGCGGCGTACATTGGTTCATGCAGGGTTACACATGTATGTGCATAGAGATGCACAGAGGCCTCGTGACATGCCCGACCATGTATGGATGGATATGGATGCATTGGCTAGCTTCACTATCCGATTATAGCTTTTGGATTCTATATATGAGTCTGTTATGTATGAGGAGACGAGTAGTGCATTATGGAAAATACTACATGATATGTATGCGAGAACATTGACTTATGTGAGACATAGATCACATCAACAACTTCAATATTGGCATTGTGGTCATGAGGGCCGTATTCGATGACATTGCTTCAGGCGGATGCGATGATGACATCAGAGATATGCACGTGATGCAGGTGAGGTAGTGGTTTCAAGAGAATATGGCAGTTGATTATGCTAGTGATGGTGATATCAGTTTCTCCTATGGTTCATCTCTATATTCCTCTTGTTCGTTGGATATCACACATATGGCTTGTTTTGCTTGATGCATTAGCCAATTTTCATGTTACTCCACATCGTCAGTGGTTTTGTCGATTATTAGGTGAGAGTCATGGATGTGTGCACATACCTGATGGTATGATACATGATACTGAGGGTGCAGGAGATGTATGCCTTATGGTACCTAGTGGAGCATCACTTATACTCAGACATGTACATTATGTGCCTTCATTCCCTATGAGCTTGATTTCAGTTAGCCAATTACAAGAGAGCAAATGGTATATTCCTTGGTGAGCATCATTTTCAGTGGCAGTTGGGACAGCTTATGCTTGTCAGAGGTGTTAGGATTGGGCACAATTATCCACTTCAGGTACTTCATGTGAGAGACAATCTCATCTCAGTGGGAGTTAAGCCTTATGTGCGGTGTGAGACTCGTCATGTCTCATTTTTTCTACCTACACATAGGTCTATTGACATTCATGATGCACATGTATAGCAGGATTCAGATGCTCAAATGGATGCACATGTAGAGCATGTTTTGGATGCTCATGATGCTTATGTAGAGCATGATTTTGTTGATCATATAGATGCTCATATGGAGCATACTTTGGATGATCAGTTGGATGCTTTAGAGCATGATGTAGATGCTCATGTAGAGCATTGTGATGATACTGAGTTAGAGTGTGATCATCAGTTTGACCTTGGTGTTGATGTTGCGCAGTTAGCTCATGTGGACCATGATGATACACTTGGTGTGGTAGAGCAGGATAGCTCTTATGATACACAGTGTATGGTAGAGCATATTAGCTCTCAGGATGCACAAATAGATATATCCTTGGTTGAGAGGATGACTGATTTAGATGTTGATGAGTTAGCGATCATGCAATCATCCTTGGATTCGCTCATGCTAGATGTTGACATAGATATGTCAGGACATGTTGGTCTTAAGGATGGTGTGTTGGATGCCTTGGATACAGGCATGGCTGACATACTTAGGTTAGCTAGGATAGCACATGTTCATCAGCATTTGGGAGTCTGATGTACTAGTTGTTATGCTCGAGCACCAGACATTGCAGTTGCTATTGGAGCATTTGCACTTGGAGTTGTTAGTCATATGATTATTGACACAGGCATAGAGCGAGTGGGAGCTTTGCAGGAACTTCATCAGTTCTTGCATTGATCAGATGTGAGCTCGACTCTTATCGATATGAGTTTGGAGCAGTTTGAGGTGCATGGATACACCCTGTTTGAGGCAGTTGGTGTAGGCTGATCGGTGTGGGTTGAGATCCGGACTCTTCCTGTACATTATTGTATAGTCCTACATCATTCTTTGTATGTGTTACCACTTATGGTCACATTGATCCTTAAGTGGGAGATTGTTGGGGATGTAAGGATCATGTGACCTTACCCTTAGATTCATATATTTACATCACTTATAGAGCATTGCCTCAAGGGAGATCATTATGTGGGTTCCAAGCTCCCATGCATCTGTGCACATCTCTCCTCTCTTCTCTCTCCCTCCATCCCCTCCTTGTCCCTCTTGTTCTGCACAACAAAGCCCTTCAGAGCAATCATGTCATCAACACTCCCTTTGTAGCTCCATTTTGGAGTGGCTGAATGCTGCAGAGATCCACCAAACACTGGAGCAAAATTGGAGGTGGAGCCTTTTCGAACATGCCAACTAGGTTCTCCTGAGAGCTACACTACTCCAGAGTAGTCCTCTCATATAAGAGATTCTCACAAATGAAGTGGTACTGGAATTTGATGTGCTTCATTCGAGCATGGAACACTAGATTCTTGGTATTGGACAAGGCTGACTGGCTCTCCATGCATATGCATGTTCGAGTAACCTACAAAATACCAATGTCAAATAATAATCATCGAGTCCAAATGTCCTCACATGCTACGAAGCTAGATTGGTACTCTGCCTCGGTGGATGAGAGAGCAATTGTAAGCTGCTTCTTACTTGCTCAAGATATAGGTCCTAAGCCAAACAAGAATATGTACCCAGAAGTAGACCATCAAGAATCAGGATCACTAGCCCAATCTGAATCTGAATATCCGGCCCGTTCGATCCCCCTCTCTATACCAAAGACCATGATGTCAGGTGAGGGCTAGATATCCAAGTAGTCTCTCAGTAGCATCCCAATTTATCTGATAAGGCTGATGTGCAAATTCACTGAGAATACCAACTACATAGGCAATATCTGGTCTAATGTTGGAGAGGTAGAGTAATGAGCCAACAAGCTATCGATAAGTATGCACATCCACAAGTGATGATAAATCCTCCAACGTGAGCTTGATGTTTGGATCAAGTGGTTTAGATACTAAGAGACACTGATCCATGTTATATCTAGAAAAAAGATCAAAGTAGTACTTCTTTTATGATGGGGATATGCCTTCTTTTGTTTGCCAAACTTCCATACCCAAGAAGTAGTGAAGTAGACCAAGATATGTCATGGAATACTCAAGGTGAAGATGTGTAATGATGAATTGGATGTGTTCTTCATCTGAGCTTTTCAAGATCAAGTCATCTACTTAGAGGATAATGATGGCAATTAAGGAATCTTTTTGATAGATGTATAAGTTTGCATCAACATTGCTTCTTTGAAATCCTTTATCTTTGAAGAACTTTTGAATCTTTTCATGACATACCCTAGGATCTTGCTTAAGTCCATAAAGTACTTTGTGAAGCTTCTAGACTCGATCTTCCTTTCCTTTGATCTTGAAACCTTCAGGTTTGTCAACATATGCTTCTTCTTGAAGATCTCCATTGAGGAAAGCTCTTTTGACGTTGAGCGAGTAGATAGGCCACTTGAAATGTGCACTTCATGCTATAATGATTCTAATAGTGCTAAACCTTGAAATAAGGGCAAAGGTTTCTTCATAATTAATGCCATGCTTCTGCCTATATCCCTGAGCTAGAAGTCTTGCTTTGTACTGTCCAATGTGCCGTCTGATATGTACATGACTTTATAGAGCCACTTAACTCCTATGACTTGATGATGTGTAGGCTTAGGGACAAGTGTCAAAGTATTTTTCTTCTCGATTGCGTCCATTTCAACTTGCTTAGCTTCTTCCCACTCAAGTTTTCCTTGAGCTTCTTTGTAGTTTGAAGGCTCTTGAATCTACTCGATCTGATGCTTCAATGCGTACTTTACATAATGACTTTTTTCTAGTTGTTTCTTTTCAATGAGCCTTTATGATCTTCTAGGTTGGTTTGAAGTACTTGCCTCTGAGTTTTGTTTTGAAAAGACTGTGTCTCCCTTCTAAGTGTAGATGGGTGGACTAAGACTTGTACTAGGATCTTTAGTTGAGTATGTTGAAGCTGCATTAAAGGTTACATCTTTTGAAATTTTGATGGACTGGTCTTCTAGATCATACAATCTATATGCTTTTGATTGTTCACTATAGCCAATAAATATATGCTTCTTACACTTGGATTGTAGCTTACTTCAATCTTCTTTTGGCACATGGACAAATGTTGGCTTCCAAATACTCGAAATTGATCGACATTAGGATTTCTTTCATAGTAGGCTTCAAAGGGTGTCTTGTTGCTCAATATACTAGTGAAGCCTCAATTGAGTATGTGCACAAGAATGTGCACTACTTCTGCCCAAAACGTGAAGGGTAATTCTTTGTTGTGAAGCATTCTTTGCACCATTTCCATTACACTTCGGATCTTTCTCTCAACTACTCCATTCCGGGATGGAGTATGAGGTTGAGTGACTTGTCTTTTTATCCCTTTTTGCTTTAACAAATTTTCAAGGTCGTGACTGATAAATTTACCACCACTGTCTAATCAGATAGTTTTTATTGTCTTGGATGCTTCATTCTCAACTTGGGTGATGCATTCTTGAAACTTACAAAAGGTGTTTGCCTTCGACTTCAAAAAATATACCCAAATGTATCTTGAGTAGTGATCTACTAGAAGAAAGAAGTAGATTGATCCACTAAGGGAAGGAGTATTCATAGGTCCACAAAGATCCATGTGGACTAGGGCTAAAGGGTTCCTAGCTCATGTGGAAGCCTCCATGGTAACAGGAGCCCTATATTGCTTGCCTTGGATGCAAGCTTGGTAGACATTGTTGACTTGCCCAATCTTGGGCGATCCTTTAACTATTTGGGATGAAGAAATCCTTAATAAATATGAGATGTGGCCATACGTTTGATGCCAAAGGCTGGAAAATGGCTCCTTAGAGAGAAAGCAAGAGAGTTTGCATAGCCATTCTTCTTCTATGCCTTGTGCGATGATGTCTTTGGTTTTAGGATCAATCAACTTTACAGAAGTGTTATTAAATAACACTTGTTTATCGTGGTTGCTAATGGCCTTAATTGATAGTAAATTCATGCACAAGTTAGGGACAAATAATACATTTGATAATGTTTTACATTCCCCTTGATCATTGGTGATTTGTACTTTTCTTTCTGTTCGATGGGTAGACTCTTGTTGTTGCCAAGGTAAAATTCACCAAAATGGTCCTCGATCTGTTGAAAGGATGCTCAATCTTTGCACATGTGAGAGGTGGCTCCACTATCAAGGATGCACTCTTGAGATGAACTCAAAGTCACTATGGCATTGGCTTTTGTTGAATAGGTCGTTATCTTGAAAGGAAAAGGCTTGTGTTACACAAGTTACATATGACTCACTTCAAGAACCTCCACGACGTAACTTAGGAGGTTTACCAACTAATTAGCTAACTTATAGTACATTGAGCAACTTGTGGGACAAAACGTGTGTGACAAACCGGAGCCAAAATTTAATGTGAATGGAGTGGGATTCACAATTTATTGTGCAAAAAGTAAATTTACTAATGGTCATAAAAAGTATGGGAAGATAAAATTGACCAAGTTCGTTCATTGAATGCTTTGCATTCTACACGTTTTTGTAGACATAATAATCATGGGTCCACTTCGTCAGGTGCTCCACATATAGCGATGCCAAAGTCGCCCAACATTGAAGGTTGCTGAGTCACATAACAAGCTGTGATGCTGATTCAGTGCATGCGTAGGTGGCAATGCGCAAAACGCCTAAATTCTCTTTGGAATTCGACTTGATTCAGTGCATGCGTAGGTGGCAATGCACAAAACGCCTAAATTCTCAACACTTGGGTTGTGGCCCAACATAGAGCTGCTCTCTCGCTACAAAAAGCAAAATGACTAACAAGTCCGATGAGGGTGCTATATGCTGACTTCACATATGCAATGAAGCATGTTATGAGGTCAAGAATGCTTTGTTAGCCAATTCTCTCTACTTGAAGGAAAACAGACCGAATTGCGTTAATGGGATAAGAAAACTCTCTCTCTCTCTCTCTCTCTCTCTCAGTGGGCACAATACTGCACATTTGCTACCCTTCTCCAGTAGCAGACGATGAGTGTGGAAGTGAGCAATGAGCCTACTCGCACCCCCGAATCTAAAGTCTTCATCATCTCTCTGTCTGATGACTCACGAGCTGCCTTGATCTGAGACATGTCCAAGAAGTGGTCTCTCTCTCTCTCTCTCTCTCTCTCTCTTGCGCTATTTGTCTGAGAGACTGACTCTGTTGAATGCTCATGCTCAGCTTCAATTTCAATAGCCCGTGTGTCCATGTGTGTTTGCAATTGCTAGAGAGGCTCTTGCTTGTATACTATGATGCAGATCTTCTCATAAATGGGAAGCACCTTGTTGCCAGGTGAATACGGAGTATTGCACACCTACACTTTTGCAGCACATGTTTTGTGCACAGTCTCGGGTTGCCCGCGACTCCAATCGATTGTCGAGAAAGCATCATGCCTACAATGATTAAGCTATTATGAAGTGTAGCTTCACGCAGAGACTTGAGAGGCTAGAGCTCCTTGAGTGTGCAATAGCCATGACAACATCCCTCTTTGCTTCAACTTCTTGCACAATATCTCCTTCATCAAGCATCATGAAGGATGACTGGCTTCGAGAGGATCCTATGCATTGTATCTTGAATGGTAAATACTAGAATCATTTGTACCAAAGCTTTTGAGGACAACCAGAGCAACAAACAAAAAGAGAAAATGCAGGTTTTTGGAAGTAACCTATACTTCACACGATTCATAGCACTTCAAAGTAAGAACAATCAGATGTTATTAATGCTTGAATCCATTGTGAAGGATAAAGGTGAGTTTTCAAGTAAAAACATAATTTGGCTTTGTAAACAAAGCACAATTTTCTAGAAGTCCAAAAGAAAAATGCGCTACGAATTCTACAAGAGTTGTGAAAGATTCTTTAAGAGCATGCATCCAAATATAAACATAAAAATTGAGATGAATCTGCCACTTATTTAAAGCATGATTTTTTTCTAATGATTTTAAGAAAATGACTAGATCTCCTTTCACATCTTGGGTTGAAGATTCAAACAAAGGGCTTGAAATTGTCGTTACATGAATTTAAAGATATGTTTTCCCAATTTTCTACCTTTGTTAAAGGTGCTCTATTTGAGCAAAAGGTAAATTAGTTTTTGCAATCAACTAGTTCTAAACAACAAGTTGAACTATTAACATTGCTTGAGGATGATGCCATGAATGATTCGAATGCTTCAACAGAAGCAATTAATAGAATAATAAAAAGGGAATTATGACTAACCCAATTTGGTGCTTGTCATGAGAAATTACCAATTGAAACACCTTCAAAAGAAACCACCATACAAGTAAACATAGAGAAAACTGAAAATGCAAATATAACTATCCCCATTCAACAACTAGATAACATCATGCAAGAATTAAAAGATCTTAAAGTCCAATTGTCAAATGTGCAAAATCAAGAATCAAAACAATGAAACACAACACAAGCACAAAAAGGGGAAAATAATAACAATAAAATTGAATTTTCAAGGAGAAGGTGTGATAGCACAATCCATACTAGTAGGATTGTGAGTCTTTACAAAATGCATTAAAAAGAAATTTTGTCATATGGAATGATAATAAGTTATAGTATTTTGATTCTTAAATTCCATTGGCTACTGTTGGAAGCAGTTAGAGGCACAGTCAGAGGCACAGACGACGTGGAAGCATGTAAAGACGGAGCAGGGAGCCAGTCGGATCATTTTTTCAAGCAACTATGTTTTTATTACCTCTTCAAACATCCAACATTGATTTTCATCACTCTTGTAACATATGTAATATAGACAAAATCCCATTTTGTAATCCATAGCTCCATTTTGTGCAAGCCAAGGAGTCCTCGAGCTTGAGGAGCTTAGGTAGAATACGCGTACCAATTTTCGTTATTTTTAGACATCGTTTACCCTTCCAAATAGCCTTTAGGACCTATTTTTTTACTAGGCCGGTCACTAGATGTGAAAGCGGTCAAAACTAGTCTAGAAACTATAAAAAGAGCTAGAGAGCTCATTTTTGAGGTTGGTTCATGTTAGCTTGTTTGAGATTAGAGTTCTTTTGAGCTTGTAATAGTGATCTTGAGTAATAGAACTAATTTCCCACCTTCCATTGTGTCTTGCTTGTCTCTTCATTGTGTGTGTGTATGTGTGTGTGCATCTTTGTGCTTCTCACCTTCACTCTCACATCATCTCACGTTCACGATCTTTATATCACTCCTATCTCTTCCGCGGATTGACATTAAGGAGGTGAAGCTTCTTAACGTGGTTCTCACCATTGTGCTAGAGCAACACCAAATTTGGCACCGTTGCCGGGGATCGAGTCTAGGACGAATGTGTGATGGTAAGAGTATAGCAAGAAGTGGCGTTGGAAGGTAAAAATTTCAGTTTTTGTTGTTGTTTTTACTTAGTTTTTAGTGTTTTTCACCTCCCCCACACTCCATCTTCATCATCGCATCATCATCTTCATCTCCAAAAAAAAAATCAAAAAATTCACCATATCCACCCATTCACCTCATTTCCCCTCATTTGTGCATGCGAGAGAGCGAGAGAGAACTTTTGTGCTTGTTTGTGCTTGTGTTTTCTTGAGTTTTCTTGCAGGTACAGAGCTCCAGTGCATCAGGAAAGCTTGGAAAAGGTAAAATTTTACTCTCTGTCAAAGATCTGCCGAGTGTGGCGGACCATCGCGATGGTCTGCAACCTTCGGAATTCTTGGTAGGCGACCACACCATGAGGTAGGCGACCCTTGCGCATCTACGAATCCACAGGCGCATCTCAAAAATTCATACTTTGGTGGACCATCGCGATTGGCTCGGACCATCGCGATTGTGTCGCACCATCGCGATAGGCTCACGCCATCGCGACGGCTCGGCCGGACCATCGCGACGGTCTCAGACCATCGCGACGGTTCACTTGGGCCATCGCAACGGTCCACTTGGACCATCGCGATTGTTCAGCTGACCCCGGACCATCGCGATTGGCCCACGCCATCGCCACGACTGTGCCACGTGTCAAGATAGACCATCGCGACGGTTCATGTTTTGGACCATCGGGACAGCCCAAAATCGGACCATCGCGATTGGCTCACGCCATCGCACTTGTGACCATCGCGACGGTTCACTCCGGACCATCCCGATTGTCCAGCTTTGATCGTTGACCTGCGCCATCGCGATTGTCCGCCTGATCACGCCATCGCGACGGTTCACTTTGGACCATTGCGATTGTCCACCTTTGACCGTTGACCCGCGTCATCGCGATTGTCCGCCTCATCACGCCATCGCGACGGTTCGACCTCACGCCATCACGATCGCTCATTACTGGACCATCGCGACGGTCCATTCTCACGCCATCGCGATCGTTCACTTCGGGCCATCGCGACGGTTCATCTTTTCGCGCCATCGCGACTGTCCAAATTCCACGCCATCGCGACGGTTCGCTTGGACCATCGCGACGGTCCCAGACCATCGCGATTGTGCACCCCCATCGCAAATTTAGGGTTCCATTTTTTGACCAATTTTGGGGGTATTTTTGAGAAATTTTTGGACCATTAGACTCATAGGAGACCCCTTAGCTCATATTTGAAGGAAAACTTGATTGTCAGTTTTTACCCCCCAGGGCCTGAACGCTCATAACTTTTTCATCCGAAGTCCGTTTTTTGAGCTGAATAGCTCGTTAGAAATCTTATGACGAGTACTACGTGACCTCAACTGTTTTTTTCTTAAAGGATACGTTTATTTTTAGATAAACTATTTTGAGGTTGACCTAGTTTGGGACTAGGAAGCCAGGGGGCAAACATTGAAAATTTGGGCAAAAGGGAAGGGACCTAAAAGGTGTATATACTCAAGTGTTTGATCATCCAACTGTGAATTGGTCTAATATTGGATTTTTCCAGGTCTAGCAAGGGCAATCAAAGGCAAGCAAGCAAGGCAGTGAAGACAGCAAAGCTTGGGAAGCGCGGCT
The DNA here is from genome assembly GCA_020310875.1 of Ceratopteris richardii. NCBI lineage: Eukaryota > Viridiplantae > Streptophyta > Polypodiopsida > Polypodiales > Pteridaceae > Ceratopteris > Ceratopteris richardii. The sequence goes on along the minus strand of CM035422.1, from coordinate 173,254,305 downwards.
TCTTGGGCATCAGAGCAACCAGAAAAGCCGACTCGAGGTTGGAAGATTACTCAACCCCCTCAGTCAATTCTTAGCTTAGGCTAAACGTTAGCATTGTGGATTAACGACGATAGGAACGCCTCAAGTTCAAGATACTTAATCCTTTCAAGTTTAAGACTACAAGTAAAGTTGTGTGTGATGAAAACCTAAAGAAAAGAACCTAAGTCTGACGGAACGAGAACTCAAAATCATAACGGAAAGTCGAATTCCTGATGCATATATTAAGACAAGAATCCAAAGAAAATCAAAAATAATCAAGAAAGTAATAACAAAGAACCATTGACGATCTAAGTGTGTAATTGAGTGTGCAAGGAAGAAAATTAATGAACCTTAGATCGGGCAGACACATAGGTAAGTCGGACCGACGAAGCCTTAGATCATCAGAGGCAAGTGTAAGAACTACTGCTCGATCGTGGGCTCAGCAATTGAATAGTAATTATCCCTACGAGAGCTCAGATACTAGCGAATCAGAAATGGCATTTAGCACAGACAGACCAGAAGGAGGGTCTAATGTAGCATACTTAGAAAAACCTGAAGGACCCTATAGAACGCAATTAGAGTTTCTCCGAACCAACCGCTTAGGTGCTCGCATCTATGAGGATGGTTTGCGAAGGCAAGTGGTGCAGATGCACAACCCTGATCAACCCATTGGATTGGAAAGACCAGTGGTGAAATTTGAGAGAGACGCGTACATAGACAAAGAAGGAACCATGTACGTCCTAAGTACGCAGCCAAATGATACTAATGAGTTTGGCACAATTCAATTAGAGACGGAAGCGAAATTTCAAGGAAAAGAACCGTTAGAAGAACCTAGGACACCTAGAGGGAAATCTGTATTAACAAGAGTACTCATCCCAGAGTGGATCCCTCAAGATAACAGGAGCACCGAGTTGTTCGTAAATAAAGAGACAGATGAAGCCTTTTGGAGGTACAGAAAGGAACACCCTGGTGAGATAGGCATCATTACGATTTATGAATTCAAGGACCCAGATACACCTGGAAAGGTTGTATACCTGGATGAGACTTCAGAAAGAGTCTTTGTGGTGCCTGACCGCGCTAAAAACACATACACATGGAGAGGTGAATTGGTATTCCCTCCATCTAGAACAAACATGAATACAAGTCAACAAGGGGCAGGAACATCCTCAACCCATGGACATCAAAGAGAAGGAAATAAAGAGGGACCGGAAGTAAGCTTTAATCATCCCATAGGGAGAGATGGAACAACCACGAACACTAATAGAGCGGATAGACAAAGAGATCATGGAATACCAGGTGGTAGAGATGATTTTCCTCTACCTAGACCACGTGAACACGCAAGAGTATTGAGACCCACTCAATTAGTAAAATCAATGAAGAATTACTTTGATGGGACAGGAGATCCCTATGACCATGTCGCAGAATTCAAGCAAGTACTAAGAGCAGAACAAATCGAGGACATGTTCACGCAATACAATGCATTTGGACTAACGTTAAAGAATACCGCTTTAACTTGGTTTCAACCATTGCAACAAAGGCAATTTAGAGACATCCATCACTTTTTGGAGTCATTCATCACTGAATTCTCTAAAAGTGGGATTAGACATGACACGTCTTCGTTGATTCATAGCTTTAAACAGACCCCTCAGGAAACAGTAAGACTGGCAGGTCGTAGGTTCAGACAATATGTCGAACGATGTCCAAAGCAAGAGCTACCCTCACAAGCCAAACAAGTATCACTGTTCCTAGATGGCTTGTTGAGCGCTAAACTACGCTCCTATGTGTACCTAAAGGAACCCAGAACGCTAGAGGAGTGTGTAAGAATATGTATAGACATCGAGGACAACCTAGGAGAGGAATTAGAACTCTCAAAGGTCTATAAGGACTCAGATTGTTCTTCTCTAGCATCCACAAAATTGTCTAATTCGATAGAGGACCTAGCAGAAAAAGTGGCCCAAAAACTAGGAGTTTCTAGTAAACAGGTACCCAAGCTACCAACTAACGTACGTTGTTACACTTGTGGTGGAAATCATTTGGCAAACGTATGTCCCAATGCACCACAACCTCAAGCCAATCCTAGTGGCCAATATTGTACAATTGATAGAAGATACACGAATCATACGGCTCAGGACTGCCCATACAACAAACAAACCGTGAGACAGAACTACCCGCAAACATACCAGCAGCCAGGTAGGTATCAAGGCCAATACAATGCTCAGCCTTATTACTATAGGCCTCCCCAGAACTACCCATACCAGGCTCAACAGAGACCTCAACCCGTCTTAGCTCAGCAACCACCCCCACCAGCGAATGTCATCTCAGTCAAATACGCTGCTGCAGAAGAGAACCTAAGTAGGGCCTTGGTGCCTTCTTCACCCTTGATCACAGAAAGTGACCCGAACTCAAACAGTTTTGACTCTACTCATGTAACTAGTCCACCCGCTTATTACACGGAGTCACCAGAACATGTGGAGACGTATCATTATGATAGTCCACCAATGAACCTAGTTGGGAGCCAGACGATGCTAATGTGATGTACGCAAACCCAAACCCACGGCCCCAATTGAGACAACAGAGACCACAGGGCCCTAGAGGACCATGCTTTAGGTGCCAAGGAGATCACTTCATTAAGGATTGTCCACATCCCCCAATAGCAAGGCAATCCCAGTACTATAACATACAAGGCTTTTGTGCCGACTGTGGCAAAGAGCACATAATCAAAGATTGTCCTAAGAACCCAGTTAACGCTTCGAATGTGACACCGATCAACGTGATAGGTATTGTAAACAACGTAGATGGATCCAACCCTACATACGTGCCTATCCAAGCTATAACCAGAGCCCACGCGCTCTTACAGAACCAACAGCTTAATCAGGAGAAAGTAGCAGGAAGTAGTGAAGTTGCAGAATCTAGTAGTAAAAAGACAAAATCTTGGAAAGATTCTAGAGAAAGGATAAAGAGAAAGTGGAGTAAAAAGATAACGGAGTTGGAAGGAAGCTTGAAGGAATCTAGAGCCAAAATCCAAGAACTGACTTCACAGGAATTGAATCCAGAGAATCCAGCTCAGAAATCAGGATCAGTTTTAGCGGAACCCATACCAGAAGATCTAGATATGATGTTTCGTGCATATCAGGCTAGAATAAAAGAGGGACCTCAAGTAACGGAAATGAGTAAAAACTACCCTCGAGCCGATCTAGAAATTGAGAGAACTAAACTTTGCATGAAGATGGTAGAACTAGCACAAGCTTTGTTCGAAGCCTCTAGATATCTCAATTGGAATAACATGGCAAAACCGGAACTACACTTCCAAGGACTAATGGAGAGACTAGAACACTTGATAGAAAGCAAAGAGAAAAAGGATCAGCATAGGAACCCTATTGTCTCAGAGACACAGGAAAGGAATGCACCATCCCTGTCTCAAGTACCCAATACAGAAAGTCAAGATAACCTATCTTCCATACATAGGTACTCACATGAATTTTTGAGAGAAATACAAGAAGAGAAATGGAGAAAAGAACAAGGAACTCATCCTCCTATTCAAGAAATAGACGACTTGCAGGAACAATTTCCCCAAGACATCCCCTCTATATACGATGAGGTAGAGGTGGAACAACTGAGTGAACCCACAGGATTTGAATCTAATTCTTTACAAGAATTACCTCAGTTCACAGGACCTTGGGAAGCAAAGTCTATTAGTATGAGAGCACCCACGATAATAGTGAGGAATGAAGAATCAGTGATCCCTAGGAACACGGAAGTGATCAAGAACACTAAAGTACAGTGTAACCTCACTCTGGAGGAATTGTTAAAGGTAAAACCAGAATTGTGGAAGCACGTAGCAAATCAATTCCCTGAGCTTGCTACCACACCCTCTCAGATAGGATCACATAAGAGGGTACCAGAGATACCCGTGGAAAAGATTGGAGACGTAAGCGAAGGAGAGGAAGGTAACACATATCTTCCAATAACCCATCAGGGCTACACCACGAAAGCCATCTTAGATTCAGGAGCCGGAGTAGCCATCGCTACCACCGCTTTGTGGAAACGTTGGGGTAAGCCAGCACTCAGACCCACCAGGATGAAACTACAAATGGCTGATGGACACATAGAAAAACCATTAGGCTTACTGGAAGGCATATCTCTCACCACTTGTGGTGTAGAATTTGAGCATACCTTTGCCATTTGTGACTTTGCAAAAAATCGTGCTTATGAGATGATATTGGGACGACCATTCATGCGTCAGTTGCAAATTGTACAAGATTGGGGAACTAATTCCTTGTACTTGCAACATTTAGGAGTGACTACTAAAGTCAATCTTAAAGACTATTCACATAGAGATGTACCCCCAATACAATGGAACACCATCCATAAGACACCAGCAGAGACAGAATCCGTGCACTCATTAGAATCAGATCCTTCTTGGTTGCATGAGGATACCCATTTATGGATGTGTAAAGTAGCCAAACAAGAGGAAGAACGATTAGAAACAAGGACCTTAGGTGCAGAACAACATCCACGAACCCTTCAAGACCCAGCCTATGCACCTGTAGTATTCCCAGACGAAGAGTTTGAACCCCATGGTTGGGCAGAAATACTAGCAACCATGGATGTAGCCATCAATGAAGAACAATGGACACCCCACTGTGACGAGGATGGCTATGACATTTCAGTCTTCACGATAGAGCCAATCATGTGCGATGCCATTTTAGAAGAGTGTGAACCGAACACTGATGCATTTGAGGATGCAAGCGATTTTGATTTAGAATCAATTATCATGGACCCGCCCTTTGCATCAGAGGAAGAATATTTTTTCGAAGTAGAGACTCACACTCAGAGACACGAGGAAATTACGAATGAGGTAAGGTTAGCCACTCAAGTGACTACTAAAAGTGAAGGCAAGAAAAGAAAGAAGAAAGAAACCATGTCAGAAAAAGAAGAATCTTTATTTGAAGTACCCGAGAACTTCAAGAAATATGAAATCGAAGATAGAAGGATCATGGTACGAATGCCTAATAGAAAGGTGAATGACGGACAAGTATACGATAACCGAGAGAAAACCAAGAAAGTAATAGTTGCCATAGAAGGAGAAGAAGAAAAATGCACATACATAGGGCATGATTTGACGACTGAAGAAGAAGAAGAGCTAGTTGCCCTATTGCGTGAATATAAAGATGTTTTTGCTTGGAGTTACAAAGATTTGAAAGGAGTAGATCCAGATATATGTTCTCATAGAATCCCTATGACTCCAGATGCAAAACCTACGAAACAGAAACCGTACATGTATAATGATAACTACGCTGCGAAGATTAAAGAGGAGATAGATCGCTTGATAGAAGCAGGATTCATTTACGAAATTGAGCATACCGAATGGGTATCCCCCATTGTGGTTGTGCCCAAGAAGAATGGAAAATTGCGTGTGTGTATTAACCTTAAAAAAGTTAATGCCGCCACGATTAGAGATAGTTATCCTCTTCCTATCACGGAACATTTATTGGAAAGAGTTGCAGGCAAGGAAGTTTACAGCTTTCTTGATGGTTTTTCAGGCTATAATCAAGTAGCCATCGCTCCAGAAGATCAACACAAGACGGCTTTTGCCACTGAATGGGGCATATTTGCATTTCGTGTGATGCCATTTGGCTTAACAAATGCACCCGCCACTTTCCAGCGACTCATGTGTCATGTTTTTAAGGAATTCTTACGCAGGAGCTTGGAAGTTTATGTCGATGACATATGTGCACATTCAAATGTAAGACAGACACATATCCCAGAATTAAGACAAATATTTGACAAATGTCGAGAATATCAGGTTTGTTTGAACCCAGAAAAATGTGTTTTCATGGTCAGACAAGGCAAAATTCTAGGACACATTGTGTCAAAAAATGGAATCTCTACGGATGAAGAAAAGGTGAAGGTAATTGCAGAATTACCTAGACCAACTAATGTGAAAGAGGTACAGGCATTTATGGGCCATTGCGGATATTATAGAAGATTCATACACATGTATGCAATCATAGCCAAGCCTTTGTACTCTCTTTTAACCAACTTTGAATGGACAGAAGAATGTGAAAATTCATTCAATGAACTTAAACGACGCTTGTGCTCAGCACCTATATTGACAACCCTAGATTGGAGTAAGCCATTCCATGTACATGTGGATGCATCCAATTACGCCATAGGATGTGTGTTAGCACAACCCACGAATGAAGGTAACATAGATCTCCCCATAGCTTACGCGAGCAGACAATTGAACGCAGCAGAAAGAAATTACACCACTACGGAACGAGAGGGATTAGGGATGATCTACGCAGTAAAGAAGTTTAGGCACTACTTGTTGGCCAACAAATTCAAGTTCTTTACAGATCATCAAGCCCTATTGTATTTAGTCAAAAAACCATGTAACACAGGACGACTAATACGCTGGTTTCTATTACTCATGGAGTATGATTTTGAAGTCGTAGTCAGGAAAGGAAAGACGCATCTTAGAGCTGACCACCTCTCAAGATTAACCTCAGGAGAAGCTCCCACAGGAGTAGCGGATGAATTACCAGATGCATACTTGTTTAACCTTGAGATAGCACCAGAATGGGCTAAGCCTATAGTCCCTATTCTGACATACGGACCCAGGAATCCTAGGATAAAGATCAAAGAAGGAGAGATTACCAAGTCTTAGAGGTACCAAATAATGGCAGGAAGCATATATAAACAGGATAATCAAAAGATTCTTGCTTGTTGTGTAGATGAATCAGAACATGCGAATTGGTTGCAATTAGCACACATAGGTGCATTAAAGCAACATCATTCAAAACATCGAACATTACAGACTCTGCAAAGACTAGGAGTATATTGGCCTTCTATGGAAGCAGATGTCTACAAGTTGTGCAAAGAATGCCAGGTGTGTTGTGAAAGACCACCAGTAGAGCATGCTACATTATATCACGTGTCCCTCACACCAGACTGGAGTGAACCTTTAGTGACATACTTGAGGACGAACACATTCCCTCAAGGAATGACCTTAGCTCGACAACGTAGTCTAGAGCAGGAAGCTCACGACTATTCACTTATTGGCGATAATCTATACAAAAGAGGACGAGATGGATATCTAAGACAATGTGTTCATGAGAGCGATTATCTGAGCATACTAGAGACTGCACACCAAGGTGTTGCAAGAGGTCATTTTGGACCCGATAGGATAGTCAAAGCCATTCTCTTTGCAGGATTATGGTGGCCCACTCTTCACATGGATGCACATACCTATGTAAAGAGATGTGATGTGTGCCAAAGAACTCAGTTTCCTACTCGCAGAGATGAAATGCCATTGAAACCCATGATGGGCGGACGTGCATTTTCAAAGTGGGGTATAGACTTTGTAGGACCCATCAACCCCCCTGCAAAAGGTACACATGCGGAATACATTATTGTTGCCACAGATTATCTAACCAAATGGGTAGAGGCAAAAGCCACAAAAAAGAATGATGCACACACAACTGCAAAATTCTTATTTGAGAATGTCTTTACAAGATATGGATTGCCTATAGAGTTAGTGAGCGATCGAGGCACTCACTTTCTAAACCAAGTCATTGAATATTTGTTACAGGATTTTATGGTGATTCACAAGAAATCTGCACCATATCATCCTCAGGCCAATGGTCAGGCTGAAAGCACTAACAAGATACTTTGTAACGTACTGACGAAACTCGTGAACAACAAACGTTCAGATTGGGACAAACAGTTACACCATGCTGTTTGGGCATATCGAGTGGCCTACAAGACCGTACTCAATGCAACTCCCTTTCAGATGGTTTTTGGTCAGAATGCAGTGCTTCCTTTGGACTTCTTGATACCGACCCTTAAGGTTGCACAAGAACATCAGTGGACCGGCCATGAATTATCAGCAAGAATAATGGACTTGGAACGATTAGGAGAAACCAGGCTGAAAGCAGCAGCAGGAATATACGCAGCGAAGAAGCGACAGAAAGCATATTTTGATGCACATGTGAAAGATAAAAGTTTAAAAGAAGGAGATTTAGTTCTAGTGTATACGCTGAAACAGCACGCACGGAAGTTAGAAAAGCGAGGTTATGGACCTATGATCATTAACAGACTTTCGACAAGTGGAGCAGTACAGTTAGCCACCTTAGAAGGAGATATAATGCCTAATTACATTAGTGGTTGTAGAGTCAGGCTATATCAGGAACCTCTTACTGAGGATATGCTTAGACGACTCACGTTGGCAAAGAAGCGTAAGGAGGAAGAAAATAGAATACGAGCTGAAGCTCAGGCAGAAGCCATAGAACGCATTAAGCGCATGAAGCTAAGAAGACAAGGACTAGGGAGAGAACGTTATAACCATCTGGAAACATCACCCAGATATCCCATGGCCATGTGTCAAGTAAAGTCAACCACTCATCTTAGCATAGTGGACAGGAGACCATTCATTACGGTTAGGCTAGAGCACGGCAACCCTTGCCAAGAACTCAGGGCTTTAATTGACTCAGGCGCTGCGACTAGTGCGATTAGATGGTACCACTATAAGGATTCAGGAATAGAAATGCGGCCAATTGAGGCATACCTCATAGGCCTAGGAGGCATGGAAACCCCTTGCATGGGTGAGGTGGACCTTCCTATCCTCATTAAGGATATGACCATGACAGCGAAGCTACTAGTGTGCCATGATGACGACCTGATAGAACCCCTAATCCTTGGCCAAGATTGGCTATACAATCACTCAGTGGACCTAAATCTTAGACAAGGCTCCTTACAGATTGGAACCTTAGAGCAGAAGCGAGTGATACCGCTTGACTTCCCTAACGGCATTCCGACGGAGGTTTGTAACCCTAGACCTTATGAAATACATGCGACGGAAGACCGGAAGATCTTTGATCAGCTCAGTCACGTTACGTCTACACCAACCCACTCGGGCTTGGCTATAGACAGTTGTCAATCAGAAGGACGACAGGAGATCTTCCCTGGGACTTCCTGCAAACTAGAAGGGGCAGCTACCCAACCGCTAGGGCAGATGGACACAATCAACGGTCAGGTGGGTTGCATCAGCGACCAAATGAGCACGACACCCTGCGGTGCTCATCCTTCCAAACTTGTTGCGGACTGGCCTAGATTAAAGTTAAAGAACGAATCACTTCCTAATGGGAAGGTCACGCAAGTGTTGGATCTCCCTTCTTTTCCAAAGCAGAGCGTCCATCCGACCTCTCAATCTCAACAACAACAGAGTCACCCACGACGAAGGAACCCAGATCGACGGCAGTATCAGAAGACACAACAAGGAAAGCAGTCTAGGCCACCCAAAGGAAGCGGCACCAGACAAATATGGGTGCCAAAAGGACAAAAAGCACCGAAGAACTCCAACCAAGCAGAGATCGACAAGAAAAAGGTAGGGCAGAAACGGAATCAGTATCCACCATCCCCTCGACCTTCTTCTACAGGTCCGAGCATTCGACAAATTTGGATCGCCAAGAAATACCTTACCCATAGACCCACACCCACGCAGATTTGGGTACCCAAACCATGTAGCATAGCTCAACCCTTAAGCCATGTATTATATACCCCTCACAAATCTTTCTATCCCTCAATACCACCACACCCGATACTACCTTTTGCCCCTCAGCAGAAACCCACCAGCCACTCAAGGACTCTTAGGAAATGGATACCAAAGCGTGTCCAACCGTCTTCCCCTAACCCATTGTCTAACTACTCCCCGACTAACATACAACCTTGTAATAAATCACTAACCTTTAAACCTTGTATAAATTCACCCACCATCATAACACATCACTCATAATCTCATCTCATCAAGAATTGTATGCATGATCTGAAACGTGTAAGGGTAACTCTATTTGTATGAGCTAAGGATATATTTCTCGGACCAAACATTCGCCCGCATGGATATAGATGTCGACGACTTTGAGACGGAATACGATGTTGAGGAAGCACATTGGCTGATATGCTTTATAAACCAGGGTTTGGGCGTTGCATTTTACATTGAATGTTTTGAGGAATATCTGGCTCGACATGTAGGATGGGCGGGAGATCGATATTACTATTTCGATCCTTTGAGGGAAATGCCTAACGAAGAAAATGATATCACTTGGGCTTGGGTAGATGTGCTAACGATAGGAAATGATGACGGAGCTCCTGAAGTTGAGCCTGACTCGCCCTAGGGAAGTTGTCGGAATGCGAGTACGATGTGAGGCTACATAAGACATCCCGGGGACTCACATTCTGGATCATCTAAGGATAGGTACAAGAGGGACTAAGGCATAGCTGGCTGTAGTTACCAAGTGAAGAGTCAACTCGATGAATACATATGTAGTATCTGTAATTGAAAGAATGGAGTGAAGAGGTGGTTGATCTGTCAAAGGCTAGTGTGTATATGTTTGCATGCATGTGTGGGAAAAGTGGGAAAGTCCCTTTCTTCCTCTCCCTAATTCTCAGGACTTGGGTGAACTAATTAACTATGAAAAAATAAGAAAAAGGAAAGAAAAGAAAAAATTTGTGTTGATTGTGATTGTACCAATGCGCTATGGTGGGCTAGTAGGTGGGTGGATTTATCCTCGCCGGGTGGTTAGGACCACGAGCCGCAGCTAGTTTCGCCATAGGCTTGGGAGGTATATGTTTACGTCTTAGCTACGCGCCATAACGGGTTGGTAGGTAGGTGGAGCCATCGTGGCTGGGTAGTCACGACCATGAGCCGCATCCAGCTTCGTTATGGGCTAGCTGATATATGTTATGTGTTATCATTGTGTGTTTGTGTGTTGTGCGCTGCATTGCATTGGTAGATGGGTGGAATCAACCTAATCGGGTGGTTAGGTCCACGAATCGCATCCAGTTACAATGTAGGCCAACGTGTGAATATAAATAAAATTTTCATACGAAATTATTCCCCATTCCTGAGGGGGAGAGAGAGAGAGGAGAGGGCGAAGATCGCCTGGAAGGGAACGTTATTTGCTTGTGTGATTGGTATGTGTTGGCTTGCAACAGATCAACTCACTTTGGATCAACATTCTTGAAGGCACGGATATTCTATATGTACTTATGGATGAGGCTTTAGCGAGGTAATGCAACGGTCTTGCTTTATAACTTGTATGCTTTATCCGAGGATTTTCCAGTGTGTGTGACACTCTAGGGTTCTGATGTATGTCTTCACTTGCACTCGAGTTTCGATGGCTTTTGTAGGATGACGATGGGGATTCTTCGGAAGTGTCTAGTCATGGAGTGATTGTACATAGCGAATAGTAGATGCAATAATGGGGTATGCATTTTGGGTATTTTGCATGTCCTGTTGGATTCATTTCAGTCGTTGTTGTTTATTTCGGTATTTCCATTTCTATTTTTCCGCAATGACAGTCGAATGTGTCAACCATGGAAAGATATGCATGTATTATTTTGGTTGAGACTATGTTCATATTGGAATGCATGAGCAATTTGATGTGTGTGGAATTGGAGTTGCATATATATGCATGTTCTTGGATCATTGGGAAGTGACTGATTTATATGTATTCATGAGTGATAATTTTTAGCACTAATAGCTTCAATGAGTGCAGGTCCACTTGGAATAATGGCTCGATAAAAAGGTATGCAAACAAGTTGCAAACTGATATGGTTATGGCTGTTTGGATTGTATTGTAGCAGGAATGGCTCGTCGAGGACGACTTCGCAAATAAGAAAAGGGGAGTATGTTAGCTCATGAACTGGTCGATTTTGATGCACTAACATGCCCATTTTCGAAAGTATTTGTTTGAACATAGGTGTTTTGCAATAAGAATAGATGGCCGGTGTTTTGCTTCAGTGGCTGTATTGAAAGCTTGTGCAAGACTTAAATGCATTGACGGTGGGCAGGAGCTGTATGCAAAAATTGTGAAAATGAGATGCAATGATGATTCGTATGCATGCAACTTGAAGGGGGTAACTTCAAATGCAGTGACATTCACATTGTTAATAAGAGCTTGCGGAAGCATAGGAGCAGTTGACAAGGGGGAGCAAACTCACAATAAGATTGCAAAAGAAGGTTTACATAGGAGTGATAGTGCAGTCGGCAATGCTTTGGTTGATATGATATGCTCAACATGGCCACGGTCAAGCTGCTCTTGAATGCTTTGAGGTCATGAAATATAAAAGACTAAATCCAGATCCTTTTACCATGGCAAGTGTTCTCAATGCCTGTAGTCATTCTGGTTTGATTGAGGAAGGCCAAATCTATTTCTTATATCTGAACACAAAATATGGCGCGCTACGAAATGTTGAACACTACACATGTATGGTGGATCTTTTTGGACGTGCTGGGCTCCTCGAGAAAGTGCTGGCAGGCCGTTTTTTGCAGTTCTGTCGGGAAGGTCATTTTTGTCAGGAGACTCCCCCCCCTCCTTTCCGTTTTTTTGCCAAAAAAGGGGATAGAGGGCAGGCGTTTTGAGTCTCTCTCTCTCTCTCTCTCTCTCTCTCTCTCTCTCTTCGGTGGGGGGGCAAAGCTCGTGGATCCTGTCCTGGATATTGTGCACAAAGATGGAGAAGGGTGTGCTGGCCTTCAAGGGTGGCAAGCGTGCCACTCCTTGAAGGAAGGAACAGGTATCGGACACTGTAGTGGAGCCATACAATGCGACTCTCTCTGTACATCGGCTTGTTGGAAGTGTAGATGAACGTATGGTTCTGGACAATGAGATCCTATATGATATCTGCTTTTGAACTAAAGCTGACGACACCTACTTGTGAGTACTTCAACTTTCTCCTCATGCTTTCAGGTAGTTAGTTGTTGCCACAAGTCCAGGTATTCAGCAGCCCACATTAACATGAGGCACATCCATCATTGGACCCAGTCTGGGCCTGAACGTGCTTGTTTTCAGATCTCTACATCTTTGCCTATAGGTAAGGGAACACATCGGCAGATGTCATCAAAGGCATGTGTGTGTGTACACCCATGATTGCATCACATGTACATATCTCAATACATATGTATTCAATCAGGACCTATGTATGGATGTGTACATGCACATTGCGTGAATGTATGTTCTATCTCAACTTGTATGAATTCCACGAGGAATATGTGTATGCGTTTTATCTCAGATGAACATAATACAGATGTGCATCAGATATCCGTAATCAATTCAATTCATCAGATGTGCATGTGTATGTGTAGGTGCACACTTGGTACACACGCAATCAGAAAATAGGGTGAAACATTTACACTCTATTTTTCACGCATAGTTCAGTAACAGTGAACTTGAAAAGTTAGGTGCTGGGCAATATTTTCTATTTTGTGCCATCTTTGGACATATGATATGCCGAATTCTTATGACTGTGTCGTTCATGTATAATCTAGTTGGGGACTTGAATCATTTAATCTCTGGGACTATGAGTGGAGTGACGTGTTGCTTGAGATCTCATCGTAACTACTCAAACAAAAAAAAAATTAAAATTTACTAGGATTACACTTTTGTAGAATGCACTTTAGGAGCAATTACTAGGGTGGATTGGCACTTTGACCTCGGTCGCTGTAGCATTGATGGGAGAATCAGGTCCAAATCTACAGTCAACGTAGAATTGTGTAAAGGGGGTAATTGAATTCCTAAAAAGACTAAGTGATACTGATTTTCTTATTTACTTATTCCGGCACAATGGTGTATTTCTCTACCATGCTCTAGAATGAGATAAAAAATCTGCTCCTAGATGGAATGAGGTGAGTATGAAAATTGGGAATACCTAGTATTTAGGTGGTACTCTCCCCTAGGACAAGAATACGCATAGTGGCATTTGACTGTGCGTATTTCTATGGGTGTGTCCAGATGTGCGTATAGATGGGTGTGTATGGAAGAAGAAGTAAGAAGGAAAGGAAAGTGAATGGGGACGTGGGGGTATAATGGAACAAATAGGTGTAGGAGGAAGTGCATGAGCAAAGGAAAAGCTTGTGGGAACAAAAAGGAGAAAGTGGATGTTGGCGGGAGTAAGCGAAGTGGTTCGAGATAGTGGGACGAGAGTACGGAGTCATCGATTAGAAGTAAATTTGTAGAGCCAAGGCAGTACAAGCAATTGACTTCCAAGGGTTTTGGCAAAAAATTGGAATACAAATAAGCATCTCTCCTCTGGGAAGAGGCATAAACAAGCGTGCATGATGCTTGAGTATGAGACCAAAATATTCTCACATAGTTTGCTTGTCTATTTAAACTGCTTTTGTAATGCAAACACCCAATTATTCCTTGGCAAAATACTTGAATGAATGCTTTTCCTCCAATGATCAGATTGTAATTCACTCTACCTTACACTAGATGATTGCTTGGTAGCATACTCTCATGAGCTTCCAATTGTTAAATTGTACTCCACTCAATGGTTCATCATCACGATCAGCTTCTCCTATGCCCAATGATTTCCCTGGTAGCACTCTAGAGAGAGAGACAGAAACAGTATTGCCGTCATCGCTCTCCATGCTACTCTTAGTGTTGTGCGAGCATCCATGCTGTCACATGACATTCATATGGTTATCTCACTTTATGATATTGGAGGGTAGAAAAAATAAAGCAAGAGTCTTAATGAGACAATAATATATTTGATGCTCGGCGTTTGGGCGGAATAGAACATATCTCCTTTGTGTGTATTTGGGCTTACGACTTGCGCACGGGAGGTTTTAGGAGTTGTGACCAGCAAAAGTTAAAGGGCACAAGATTGGTATTAAAGCGTTGGTGACGTCCACTCAGAGCTACAGAGGGGATTCGAACTCACACCATGCCTACGACAGGTGTTCATCTTAACCAAGGCACTAAGCTAATACGATCAGAGATACTGTTAAATTATAATATATTGTAACTTTGTTTTAAGCCTTGATGAATATCATGTCCGAGAGCTGGAGGAAGAGCTATGTGAGCTCTCAAGGATAGGTGGAGGATTGCATGTGAGGGGCTTGTTCTTTTCATTACCTTTTGTTTTTGGAGCCACACAACTGAAAGGAAAGAAGTAAGAGGGCAACTTCGAATGAAGATTGAGAAGATAAGAGAGATGGGATGTGATACACCTGTTGTATATAATGAGTCCATGTACGAAGAGCATCCCTTCCATGAGCTTTCCGATATCATGGTTCCAAAGTGAAAGAGAATGGAGTTTCATCTTTAACACATGTATGAGCATTTTTTGTTATTTTCAGGAATAAAAAGACAAGGATTCGACTCTTTGAGAAGGACAATGAAGGGCTTAGGGGCTAAGTTTTTGGAGGGAAATCATGTGTATGGAGAGTATGGAGTATATACTCTCATCTAGAGTCAATGATGCTTTCAAATTGTAAGGAAGAATAAGTTTGAAGTACCTCCAAAATAACCTACTTTCATGATCATCACATAAATTTCAGGGGCTATTTTTGATAAGTAGCCATTTTGGGAAATATGAAGCAGAATTTTTCTAACTTTGGTAGGAAAAAATCATGCACACCTATAGTATAGTGTATGGAATTTCAAATAAAATCAAGAAATTCAAAGATTGGCTCAGTATGGGAGTTTGAAGCTCCACAAAACCCCCTCCCATCATTGTTTGAGAAAAAAATTCAGCACCTGAATCTAAGAAATTCCCATTTTGGAAGAGGGAAAAAGAGGTGCACTAGCTATGGATGGATGGGAAAAAGTATATATACTGAGCGCATGGTATGTGGAATTCATAATGGACCATTAAATTCTTTAGAATAATAAGTTAAGGAGGAATTTTACTTCCTCAAAGACTCCCTTTCCACACTTTCTCGAAAAAATTCTAGGTGCTAATTTTACCCGAACTCCACTTTTAGAGCAAGAAAGAAGATTGTTTAATGGGCTTCCCATGGATTAATGTATATATAAATGAAGGATGGGTTGTGTATTACCATGAAGAACTAGAAAATCCAAGAAAAAAATCCACATTTGGAGTGGATTAGAGGCTTGCTAAAATCTCCTATTTAACTTTTTATGTGAAAGTAAAAATCTTGATTTAGGCCTTTTTTGGGGAGAAAATTAGCATGCATGAAGGGATGATTTGGTAAGGTGAAAATAGCCCCAAGCATCTTTATATATTTCTCTCTGAGATTATGGAGAGAATTTTAGGATTTGCTTGATGGAAGAATGCTTTTGGGCACCCAAAAATCATATTTTCATACTTTTTCCAGCCCCTCCACCAGTCCACTAGTCTTACATGTCTCGCTTGGAAAGGCCATATCTTGGGATAGAAAACTCCAAATTGGATGTTCTATGGCTCTTTCAAAGAGCACAAGATCTTTTTTCAGATAAAAAAAGAAATTTTGGAATCTATGTACTTTTGCAGGTCTGTACAGGTTTGCAAAGTCTGAATAGTTTTTGGCAACTACTTTCTGGGAGCCATATCTTACAAACTGGGAAGGCAATTGAAGTAATTTCACTTCGAGCCACTTACAAATGATATATATTTCATTTTATGATTATTTGCAGGTCCTAAAAAAGTTTTTGCAGTGATCTAATGTTTTCAGACACTTCAAAGTTTATATTACGACCCAAACCCATCTAGTACTAAATGATAGATTTCCCTCATACCACTCTAGGTCTTCCTAACTGTGAGTGCACTCCCAAGTAATAGTTTAATCTAAACTACCTTATGACATATGCAAATCCATCATCTAGCTAATACTTGGTAGTAAAATGCAGTCTCTACATTTCACTAACCAAGACTTTTGTGGTTTGTCATTCCTTTCCTTTGGACTTAGTTCTATTGGAAGAGCATATATTTGGCACTAGTGAAAACTCTAATTTTATATCTTCCCTTTAGTTTGCCGTATGGATGCAACAAGCATTCCCTTTGAGATTCAAATAATCCCTAAGTACCAATCCTCCTAACTGAAGCTTACACATCATGCTCATGATGGTTACACCAACTAAGAGTTTGGTACCCAATAGGGTAGAATGATCTATACTTCTCTCTAGAGTATATATATGAGACTCAACCTAACCACCATGATTATCTGATCTCCCTATTGCCTTAGATTGAAGAGTGCCACTTCTATCTAGACAACCAAAATGAGAAAGTGAAAGTCTCTTTTTGTCTCTCTCTATAATCTCTTCTAAGGAAAAGAGCTTTGGTAATGGAATCTATTCCACTTTCCCTTTCCCTTTGAAAGAGATTCTTTTGAATTCAATTGCTCTACTCATCCATAATTGAGAACATGCACATAAGTTCTCCATGTTTTTCCTTCCAAAGTAGTGGAGAGTGAAACTCCCACTTGGAGGAAGATTACACTGAAAAGTAGAGTAAATGAATTCCTTCTAAATTAAACTAAAAGATGTTTTGTGAACATCTCTTGTCTCTAAACAAAAACATACTCTATTCCTCTCTAAAGAAGAAATCATATTTTCCTTTCCTTTTCCCCATTAAGGAAGATAAGATAAAGTGGGATCTCTAAGCTAGAGTGAGATCACTCCCAGATCTCTAAGCTAATTCCCACTTTCTCTTTTCCTTATAAGAGAACTTGTGAATTCATTTAGTCCTCTCTTCCATAACTAATGTGTAATCCCTCATTACATATATTCCTATGAAGATGGAGAACAAATCTCCCCTAACTAATGAAGGTGTATGTAGTGAAGAGTGGAGAAAATAAATTCCTTATAAGGGTCAAAGCCCTTTGCTAAAATGGTTAGCAATTATATGGAATGATACCATAAACACATGTGTATCCATACTAAGAGCTATCTCTGCCAACTATCCTCTACACATGGATCTATATGATCCAATTAGCTAATGGAATTATCCTTCTTGAAAACAACAAAATGAGTATGTGATACCAATGGTGATAAAATCACCCATCACATTCTCTTATGGAAGAATAGATCTTCCCTAAACTATAAAGGATAACTCCCAATCCTAAGGAGATGTCTACTAAGAGCTCTCCTCTGATCTTGTGAGACATGCCACCATGAATGATGATTCCTTTTCTCCCCGGCCATAGAAGAAGAGTACTCAAAGGGAAGTCCTTTCCACTGTCCCATACCAATGGAACCTTCTTCCAATTCATGGTGTCATACCTACACTACACCAAAGATATATTCCATATATATGTAATGGAATATGTAGGTGGACTCTAATGAATCCCATATCCTCAACTCATATCAATGGACTCAATTCAGTCCCATGTCCTTGAACCAGTTAGTTTGGTTCTAGTCAATATGTGACAATGGATATCCCTTTCTTATTACAAACTCACTTGTTCCTAGGTCCCAAGACAAGGTCTAAGTACCTCTCTGTAGATCCCAATATACATATATGTATTCGGTACCCTAACTATTTGTGACTAAGGGATCTATGCTCTAAGTCATAGAGCTAGTGCCATACATGTGGCCTTCCTGACCATCACTCGAATCACATAAGCACCCGTCGATGCTGTCTCATGAAACCCATCTTTGTGATCCCATTTAATTAGTTTCCTTAGTAGTGAAGCAGAAATGCTTCACTACTTAGTCAAGTGATGTGCATGAGTGAAACTAGTCACTCTTTGGGTATTCATCACGATACCCCATAGTCTCCTAATCATACTATGAGACCCTTGCCTTGTGAAGATAAATAAATCTTCACTACTTTGGAGATGATCATAAATCTATCTCCCGTGCCTATGCAACTTCCTATAACCTATAGGATTGCTTGTGCACATTCCTAATGGTGAAGGTATATCTCCTTCCCCTTAGCAATCCTATGGTCTAAATCCATAAGGAATATGTGTAGGGATCCTATTTCTAATGAAGTTGCCTTATCTATAATAATGTGATGGTACTAAGTCCATCAAATACATGCTTATAAGCATGCCTACATCTTGTTCATGTTTGCAAGAAAGGCATGGTAACATGCCATAACATTCTTACCTAAAGGCTAGTGCGTATATAATGCCATGACGTGGGAAAAATTTCGACAGCATTTTCCCAAGGAAATGGAGTCCCAAAAAATTTTAACCATAAACTCAATGGCACACGTGCCATCCAACAACATAGGTATTGACAAGCCCATGGCATGCATGCCATAAACTCATACATGGACTCCATAACCTACAAAAACATAAAAACAAATGCTAGCAATAATTCTCTTTGTTGCATAACCATGTAGTTCCTACAATCATATTTCTTGCAAACAATCAAAAAGTGTACTTCTTGCATGTTGATCCATAGTTTTAGAATTGAAACAATGATCAATTTGGATATATGCACTCCAATCCATGCATGTATATACAAAACATGCCATAAAATAAAGTAAGATGCCTAAAAATATAAAGCATACGTCCCTTGATGATTTGATATTGGAATTGCATGCATCCATTCCTTTTTGACGAGCTTCAAGACCTCTGCACCTTCCTCCTCGAGTCACTTGTTATGAGACTTTGTTCTATACTTCATAGGATTCTACGGTTTATTATCTCAATTATGGTATGGTCAAGCCTATAAGCTTGGAACTTTACACTTGCTTTATGTACTATTTTTCTAAGGAGGATACATCATATGGACTTAGGTCATTTTGATGATGTTATAGTTCATGGGAGTGATAGTTTGAAAGTTGAGTGTGTATGGGAGATAGTAGGCACCACAGAGATGGTTTCTCACCTTTAAGATGATCTCATATGAGGCTTCTTAAAGGGAAGGATATGGGGAAGCAACACACAAAGATGACCATGTACATAGAGTACATGGGGTTGGGGGAGGCTGAGAACTTTCTTCTACCATCACAGACATTTCATTTACATTTTTGAGGACGAAAATGTTTTTAAGGGGAAGGAAATTCACATGACATTCATATGGTTATCTCACTATATGATATTGGAAGGTAGAAGAACTAAAGCAAGAGTCTTAATGAGACAAGAATATATTCGATGCTCAGCAGTTGGGCAAAACAGAACATATCTCCTCTGTGTGTGTTGGGCTTATGGCTTGCGCGCGGGAGGTTTTAGGAGCTCTGACCAATAAAAGTTAAAGGGCGCAAGACATGCTATGAGTTTTTTATTCAAAGTTAATTCATAACTCATACTGGTTGGAATCTAAATCATCTATACATTAAAGATACATTTTTGAATGGTGATTTGCATGAAGCTATATGAATTTCAGCCCCATGGTTTTGTGCAAAAAGGGTATGAAAACAAAGTGTGCAGGTTAAATAAGGCATTGTATGGATTAAACCAAGGACCACATGCTTGGTTTGAGAAGATACATGCCTAATGGCACATGGATTTTAGTATAGTTAAAATGAAAGAGCTATGTATGTAAAGTGTGGAGATGATGTAATTCTTAGCATTGTTGTTCATGTAAATGATATGCTATGTTATAGTCCGAATGAAACATATATTTCAGATTTTAAGACTGATTTGCATGCCTATCTTGAAATGTTAGTTTGCATCTACTTCACTATTTGGGCATTCAATTTATGTATGTTGGAGGCGGCATCACCATGTGTGCAACTAAAACTATTGACACTTTATTGGATATTTTTAGCCTTGAAGATTGTACACCATTACCTATCCCATGGAAAGAGGCTTACAATTGAGTCTTCATGGTGGTAGAGATGCATTTTATGTTGGCCTCTATCAACAAGCTATTGGATGCCTCATGTATGTATGCATCACTTAGCTTGATATTTACTTTTTGGTCTCTTAGACAAGTAAATATATGTGCACTGGAGTAGTAAAGAATTGGCAAGAACCTAAGCGTATCTTTCTCTACTTCTCTAGTACCCATTAGCTTGGGTTGATTTATCGGAAGGGTGGAACCAGTATTGCAAGAAGTGCTTTTTCATACTGAGATTGGGAAGGTTGTTATGACACTTATATTTCCATAAGTGCCTTTTTCTTCATGCTTCATAACTAATGCATAGCTTGGTTGAGAAAGAAGCAACCCATTGTGGCCACTTTTATTTCTAAGGTTGAGTATAGGTTATCTTTCATGGCTATTGCTTAGTATGTGTACCTCAGATGCCTTATGGATGACTTGGGAGTTTTTCATGCTTTTTCCATCACCATATTTACTGATAGTTAGAGCACATTTGCATTTTTGAGGAACCCATTATTCCATGCTCCCAGAAACAACATTGCATTGCAATATCATTGTGTTAGAGAGAGGTCTTCTAATGAAGGGAACAATTTGGCGTATATTCCCATACACAATAATGTTGTAGACTTTTTTACAAAGGCTCTGCCTCATGAGAAGTTATGACGCTTTTTAGAAATATTTTTTCTTACTCCCTTTTGTAGATTGACTTTTGTGCACGTTGGTTGGCATTTCCTTATACATCCCTGTCAAGCCCTTGTTCACTACATTATGCTTAGGGGGGATTTGCTAGTATATTAAGGTATTGATGGGAAATGAACACTTTTAGGACCATCAACGCACATTTTCCCCCTTTAGGAGGTTCTTTCCCCTAGTTTCCATATGCTTATAACTATATTGGGCTACTCTTTTTTTGGACATTCACATAGTAATACACTTTGTGTTGTGCTCCAAGCTTCTTCATCTCCTCATGATTTTTGTGTGCTTTGCTAGCCCTCAAACTCTAACATCATAGTTTCTCAAGGACTTGGGGTTTAGGTTGAATTTTATCAAGGTGGTTTCCACATTTTTGTATAATCATTTTGCTTTAATTATGATCAATGGTCGCCTCTTCCCTTCTATTCTACTCAAGAAGTCCATCAAGCAGGGTTTTTCTATGATTGCATCACTCTATGGGGTAGAACCCTTGGACTTCTTGATTTGAAACCCTCGAATTGTATTGCTTATTTACCCATATTTGAAGGGTCTTGAACCTTAGGTTTGATCTACCTGATGCTTACCTCTTTAACTAAGAAGTAGTTCATAAGTGAGAAAAGAAGAAAGTGGCATTGCTTATATATGGACCACATCATGAAATCGTTGTAAGATTATCAAAGTGAGTACATGAAACTACAAAATAACATATCATTACAAGAATTCTCTATTAGCAAGATAGTCAAGGTGTATTGCTATGATGTGTAGATGATGTAGAAAAGTTAGAATCCCTTAGAAAACCCCACACAAGCCTCTTAGGACATCATCATTCTCGAACATATACACTGCAAAATCTTAGGAGAGAAGGATTTTGCTCATCTACAATGGATAAGGATGTTAAGGATCACCTCCAAAATTGTACAAATTGTAAGCTTATTCAACTTGTGGAACATGCGGCCTTGTATCACATTACTATTACACTTGAATAGAGCAAAACCATTGTTTATCACCTACAACATGGAAAGTATCTAGATGGAATCACACCTAAAGAGCCATGAATGTGAGATAATTGGAGGAAAATTGTATAAAAGAGATGAAGATAATTTCTTACACGTGTATTCAAGAATGAAAGTATAGGCCTATATTAGAAGCCACACATGATGGAATGGTAGTATGACATTTTTTTCTCCTACAAGAATGGCCAAGTTGATATTATTCTTTGTATCCACATGGATGTAGAGCAATTTATTAAACAATGCAGTGTATTTCAAGAGATCAAGTACCCTTTTAGAAAAAAATTTATGCTCCTCAGGAAAATGATAAGAAGTGAGGCATTTTCCAAATGGGGTACTGATTTCATTAGACCTAAAAACAATTGTACAAGATTTGGTTTCCCAATAGAGATTGCAAGTGATTGGGGAATTCACTTCTGCAACAAACTAATTGAGTCATTGCTTAATGCGTTCCTCATCACTCTTAAGAAGTCTACCCCATATCATTTGCAAGCCAATGGTCAAGCAAAAAGCACTAGAAAAGTCCTCTATGGTGTTAAAAAAATTAGTAAAAATTGATATCTAATTGGGACAAACAACTTTATCACACTATTTCAGCATATAGAGTATCCTACAACACTGCTTTATATGTCATGCCATCAAACGTGGTGTATGGAGAAACCGTGACACTTTGCATAGCTTTCTCAATCCCACATTACAAGTAGCAAAGAACTATGAGTGGAGAGTCCATGCGCTTTCATAATAGGTAGATGAATTATAAAAGCTCCTAGAAACTAGCCTCAGAGATGTAGTCAAAATTTATGTTACCAAGAGGAGACAAAAGGCATACTATGACAATCACATCAAGGACAAAGGACTCAATGAAGGATATTTGGTCCTACTCTTATGCTCAAGCAACATGCAAAGAAACCTCAAAAAGAGAGGATATGGAATTTTGATTATCACTCACATATCAATAGTTGGTATAGTGATCTTAGCAACCTTGGATGGAGATATACAACCTAATTACACTAGCACATGCAAGGTAAAGCTCTACAACAAGCCAAAAGAAGAAGTAGAGAGGATCTGAAAAGAGGCAAGAAAAGAAGCCCTATAAAGCATCAAAAAGGGTTTGTGGAAAAAAACAAGCATACAAATGAATTTTCCAAGAAGAATATCAAGATCCTATTCCTATTTTTGTTAGGCAAAAAATCCATGTTTGACAATAGGCTTGGAATATAAGAATCTATCTTTATTCTCAATTCTAATAGATATCAAGGTTGATCTTAACACTATAAGGTGGTCCATTGTAGAGAGATTTCAAGGAGGGATAATACCAATCCAAGCCTATATTGTGGGAGGGACCAAACCAAGTGCATAGGTGAAGAAGAATTTTCCATTCACCTAGGAAATCTATCTACGAATGTCACTTTCTTGTCAATGATAGAGACTCACAGAAGCTATTTTTGGAGGTCAAGAGAGAGAAGATGGCTGGGTGGTATCAAAGAGAATCCAAATAGTAAAGCGCAAATGGTAAATCAAAGTAAGTGCCAAGTTATGACCCTAATTTTCTCAAAATATCCTTCAAATTGGCCACATATGTGTAAAAGCCACCTCTTAATAAATACGTTTAGAATCTATTCTTCTAAAATCCTCCAGGTTTTTGCAAATGAAGGAGTGCTTGAGCTTAGATAGCGATTTCCTATCCATCTAAATTTTTATATGATTTTACTTCACTCACATCAAACACCAAATGGGGGTCACATTTTAAAACTCATCTATAAAAGTGAACTAACCTTAACTTGTAAGTTGCTCTTCTTTTTATTCTCTCTTCTAAAAAAGTGTGAGTTTCTTGGGAGTTATTGTGTCATTCATATGTGTGTGCATGCATATGTGTGTATGGGAGACTCCATGAGTAATGTTTGCTTGCATATGTGTGTATGGTAGAATCCTTGTGTGTGTGCTCATCTCCAAGCATATGAAGATCTCCATATCTCTTACTGGTCTTGGATTGACATTTTTTAGGTGAGGATCCATTTCTTCACGTGGATCGATACATGTGTCATGCAAACAGGTCTACATCAAACACTTTTGCACCCTTGCCAAGGATGTGTCTTATTGGCCATCATACTTGGAGGATCACATCATGAAAGGTAAGAGCTTTTGAGCTTACTTTATTGCTTGGGAGTTCACCCCCATCATTTTCTATTGATTTCCATTAGATTTAGTTGAGCAAATAGTTAAAAATCATAAGTTTTGCATTTTTAGGGTTATGACTCTTTAGATCATTTTTTGGTTTTCCATTAAACCTATACATCTTCATCTTCTTCTTGTTAGGTGAGTGTAGAAGTGTGAGAGACACACAAGAAGCATACACAAGGAGCACAAACACAACAAGACACACGTAGAAGAAGAATGGCTGGAATAGCTCTCTCTATTGATGACGAATTGAACTAAAGTAAGAGTTGAATAATATCCCTAAGTACAAAGTATCACCACATATGAGAGTATCAAGTATGTGGTAACATGGGGAAAAAACCTCGAGCCAACACTAGAGTAAAAAGTGCCCATGTATAGGGAAAAGGTTCACATCAAAGCTACTCGAGGAACACATAAGTGAACAAACCCCCCTGGAGCGAATGATGTGAACACAGATAGGGTGTGATAGATCAGCCCCCACAAGGTAATAAGCCTAAAGCTTTGCAAAAAGCTTCAAACCTTTCCGGTGGAAGAGCTTTGGTGAATATGTTTGCCACATTATCTTGTGTAGGCACATCTACCAAATCAATATCTCTTGCATGAAGGCGCTCCCTCACATAGTGATAATGCACCTCAATATGTTTGGTCCATGCATGAAACACTGGGATTTGTGCAACAGCCAAAGCACTCTGACTATTAGTGAGAATATGCGTAGAAGCATCAATCTCCATGCAAAGATCCATCAATAGGCATCTCAATCATATACACTCCATTGTAGCTATGAAAATTGCCCTGTACTCAGCTTCACAACTCGATGTCACCACTATAGGTTGCTTCTTACTCAACCAAGATATGCATGATTCTCCAAGGAAAAGCAATTACCACTAGTGGACACGCGAGTATCATAACAACCAACCCAATCACTATCTGTAAAAGCATGCAAGCATGGCTGAATATCTCTGCCATAAAAGAGACCTAAGCTCAAAGTGCCTCGGAGATATCTAAACACATGTTTCACCGCTTGCCAATGCTTAGTGTCAGGGCTATGCATGAATTGACTCAACTAGGAAACTGCATACTGTATATCCGGTCTTGTGTGCATGCATATATAAGACATCCCACATCTTGTTGATAAAGAGAAGTGTTGTTGGCTGTTTTTTGCATTCAAGTAGAGGAAAAACTGAATTTTCAGCAAATTCCACATCTCGACTCACAATGATTGTGTTGGTCAATGGATGGTACAAATGATATCCCTTACTTTTAGCACTATAACCAACAAATATACATTTCTTTGCCCTGTCATCAAGTTTGTGACGTTGTTGCAATGGCACAAGAGCATATGCCAAACAACCAAACACATGCATATGACTAACCATAGGCTTATGACCATTCCAAGCCTCATAAGGAGTGATGAATCTCAATGCTTTTGTTGGGCAGTGATTAAACACATAGTTTGCACACATGACCGCTTCCATCCAAAACTTATTAGGAAGATGCTTTCTTTTAACCATACATCGTGCCATTTCAAGTAGAGTTCTATTTTTACGCTTGTCAACACCATTTTGTTGAGGTCTATATGGCACCGTACATTGGTGTGAAATACCTCTTTCATGAAGAAACGCATTAAACTCATGTGACATGTATTCACCATCACGATCCGTGCATAGAGTCAAAAGCTTTTATGAAGAAAATTTTTTCAGCCATAGCTAAAAATGCTTTGAAGCAAGAAAGTACCTCATTCTTTGCTTTCATAGGATACATCCATGTATGGCGAGTAGCATCATCAATGAAGGTAACAAAATATACATGCTTCCCGAAAGATGGAGTCTTCATGGGACCACATACATCACTATGAACAAGCTGCAATTTTCTTATAGTGTGTGTATGACTATCTTTTGGAAAAGAAGCATGATGCATTTTTCCAAGAATGCAACCTTCACATGCATGATTTTCAATGGACTCAAGTGTAGGCAAACCAATAACCATGTCCTTCTTTTGCAAGTAAAGCAAACTATTGAAGTTCAAGTGACCAAAACGAGCATGACAAAGCTCCATTTCAGCCATGGAAGAAGTATGAGCAACCAAAGCATTCGAGACAGCCCTCTTGTATGTATCCATGTGATACAAACCAGTACATAATGTACCGGACATCACGATAACATCACCATTGTAGAAATCATGAACCATACACTTATCATCAACAAAGTGTACATGAAGTCCAACTTTGGCAATCAACGGAGCTGAAATTTAGTTCTTCTTGATACCGAGCACATACAATGCATTTTTTCAAGAGAAGCACCCCTCCATTTGCAGTCGTAACCTCAATTTCTCCTACTCCAATGGTAGGATAAGAGGCATTGTTTGCACACACCACATGTCCTCCTTTGGGTGCATCTTTCAAAGAGGCAAAAAATCTTTTGCATGATGTTATGTCCTTTGAAGCACCACTATCAAAGAACCAATCCGAATCAGCCTCACTCACAACCATACATTTAGAATGCAAAGGAGCATCGTAATGACATGTAACAACACATGCCCAAAAGCTTGAGCCATGTTAGTTTCATCATTCTCTACATTTGCTAAATATTCAGCAATAGACATGCCGGATTCCTTCTTCTTTTCATTGTGTTTAGCAAGCTTTCTACATTCATCAATAGTATGACCAGGCTT
Source organism: Ceratopteris richardii (assembly GCA_020310875.1). Lineage (NCBI taxonomy): Eukaryota > Viridiplantae > Streptophyta > Polypodiopsida > Polypodiales > Pteridaceae > Ceratopteris > Ceratopteris richardii. Next base: position 173,227,238 of record CM035422.1, on the reverse strand, counting down.
TTGGAAATATTTGCATCTCTTCTTCTTTTTAAAATCGGCATCATTAGAGGAATTAGTGGAAGAGGAAGCTTGAGGCTTTGGTTTTGATGAACCCAAAGCTGAACCATACTCGCTTTTCCCCTTTTGTGAGATAGCAAGTGCTTGCGTTCCCTCAATTAAACCACCCCTATTCAGTCTAGATTGATCTTCTTGCAAAAGAAGAGACACAACCTCATCAAATGCATACATATTAGGATTTCTTTTGCAACCAAACGGAGTGTAGTAGCAAAGCTTTGAAAAGACTCCGGTAATCCTTTCAACAATGTAGAAATGAGTGAGGCATCTAGAATGATCTCATCTATGTTTGCCAATCGCTCTTTCAAGTCCTTGATGCATGTCACATACACATCCATGGACTCATTTTTCAGCCATACATACATCCTCAAGTTGCTTCCTCAAGCATGCAACACGTGCTTCATTATGCATGGCATACAAAGAAGCAAGAGTGTCCCATGTCTGTCGTGATGTAGAACATGACTGAATGTGTGGAACTATATGACGCTTCACAGAAAGTGCAATCAAGGCATGATCTTGAGAATCTTTTCCATCCCATCTAAGTTGCTCCTGTGTAGGTGGAGAAGGAGAAACCATTGTACTTGAAGAAGAAGCTCCATTTATGACAGTAGACTGTGAAGTAGAAGAACCTACGGGTCTTCGATCTACATCTGCCACTATGTTCCAAAGTTGTTTAGCAACAAGAACATGCTTCATCATGTAAGACCACATCAGATAGTTGGTCCCATCAAGCTTATCTTCAGCTTGAAGCATGCCAAACAAGTCATTGCTACCCACCATTTCACTAAAGAACAAGAATGTGACAAAATATTTACTTCGATGAAAGTTGAAATGAATGCTGAAATTTCAGCTGACAAGCCGTCACTCTGATGGTGATCCTGACTGCACAAATGGCTTTGAAATGGAGGTAAAACCCCAGCACACTTGGTGGAAATGTTTCTTGGCTGCTAAAATTCACAATTCTATGCTTCGAAGTCGATTTGCACTCTTAAAAGTGTGCGCAACGTGAAGCGAAAAACCAAAACTTGAGAAGGAGTTGAACTTGCTCTGATACCACTATTGGGTGAGTGTAGAAGTGCGAGAGACACACAAGAAGCACACACAAGAAGCACACACAAGAAGCACACACAAGAAGCACACACAAGGAGCACAAATGTGGCAAGGCACATGGAGAAGAAGGATGGCTAGAATAGCTCTCTCTATTGATGATGAACTGAACTGAAGTAAGAGCTGAATAATATCCCTAAGTACAAAGTACCACCACATATGAGAGTATCAAGTATGTGGTAACATGGGGAAAAAACCTTTTGCCAGCACTAGAGTAAAAAGTGCCCATGTATAGGGAAAAGGTTCACATCAAAGCTACTCGAGGAACACATAACTGTAACACTTCTTTATTTTCTCTTCTTCTCCACTTTTTCCTCTTTGTTAGTAGAAAATGCAACTCAAAAAGGTCAAAAAATGTAAAACGCACAAAGTAATCATGAGTTGAGAAGGGGTCTTTGGGTGAGTTAAAGGTGTGTTTGAGGGTCCTAAGACTTAGATCTATATGGCCAAGAAGGCAAATTCAAGAAAAACAAGCATTTGGTTAAGTTTTTCAACCCACAATTGTTCTATGGAAGGATTTGAGCAGAGAAAACATACTTTGCAAAGTTATCATTTTTGAAAAGTTGAAGTGGTATTAAGTTCTATAAGTTACAAGACTTCCACGATAAAAATTTGTGTCAAAAGGGAACACAGTCCAAAAACCCTAAAGAGGAAGAGATAAGATAAAAGGTACAAGAAAATATTTAAAACAATGAAGTTGCAAACCACATTGCCCCTGGTGGTGATCTTTTGCATTAGTGCCTAGATCTTGAGTTTGGAGCCAAACTTGGTTGGATTATTAGTGCACAAGGTCTATACAAGAAGACCTTAGTCAAACGACACACCAGAGTGCAAGCAAAGTTTATGTGTGAAAAACGATTAGCTAGACAATCACCTTTTGCAAAGACATTGAACCTTTTTATTTGGGTTTTTTTCTCAAAACTTGAGGTTAGATGATACTGAGAACAAACAAGGGAGAAGATCAAGCTCAAGAATATTAAAAAAAAAATACAGTTTGAGGTCAATTGTAAACTAGAATTTCTCAAGCAGTTGCCAATTGAATCTTTGTTGGTGCAAGGCAATCAACAATTGAAGTTTTGATGAAGGTTTGAAGTCAAGGAGTGAAAAAAAGATCAAGATATGAAGAATATGTTCAAAGGATGAAGATGTGTATACATATGTACATTAATTTAAAGATAGCTCACTTATACTTTTGTATGGTCATGAGCTTGTAAATATTTCCCTATATATACAAGGAAAAATGTTGGGGAAAATATGAGAGAGTGTGTGAGAACAAGAATTGAAGAGAATTAGAAGTCATTAGACACTTGTGAAGTGTGTAGAATAGCTCTCTCATCCAGATGTAAAGTTTTCCAGTAATGAAGAAAACTTGCACCCGATTTTTTTAAGTGTTCTCCTTTTGTGCTTGATCATTTCAAGAATCCTTTTGTAGGTGTCTAATTCCATAGTTAATGAGTCTATGGTTAAAGTTTGAGAGCCTAATTGTAAACAAGATGTAAGAATTATGAGTAGGAACATTCATATGTGAAGAAGTGTTAAGTGTCTTCTGAAACAGGTGCAATCTCGATGGTCAAAGAATTGATCATTTCTCAGTGCACAATGTAAAGTTTTACACAAATGAGGAGTCAAAGTCTAATTTGGAAGGTAAGCCATCTATGGGTAAAAGCATTTGCATAAACGGGTTCTAGTTTGAGAGAACCAAGCTTTAGAAGTTGCAGGTGTCAAAGTCGACTATAAAGAATTACAGTTTTAGACATAGGTGACTTGTTAAGATCATTTCTCAAGGTCTACTGAGTCTTTTGAAATGATTTAACTTGGAGGAGGTGTGAAAACTATAGGCAACACCCTATACAAAGTTTTATAAAAAACTTTACACGTTTGATAAGTCAATGAGTGAGTTATGTGCAGTAGACTTTCTATGTAGTCACTTTCTTCACAGGTTTGTTCAGGATTTTGGAAATTAAGTATTGATCCTCCAAATTGGTGAAGGTTTTAAGTTACTCTTGATATAGAGGTGCTCTAAATTCAAGAGTAGCTTGTTCTTTTGGAGATTAACACTCTCCATCAGTGGTATCAGAGCAGGAAGTATCAAAATTGAAGAAAGGAGGACCCCGACTGCTGCAGTCATAAAGAATTCAACATTTGAAGATTCAAAAGGTGAAAGCTTGAGAGCAAAGCTTGAGAAGGAGGTCATAAGACATCAAGGAAGAAAAAAGGAACTTCATTCGAAGTAAAGGTAACCTTATTCCTCATAAAGCTTGAAGGATTTAATACACAGGTGAAGAAAGGATGGGAGATTCTCTTCAGATAGAGAAACTAGATAGAGAGAACTATCCAGCATGGTCAATGAGGATGGAAGCTTATCTTATGAGCAACAACTTGATAGGTTATATCACATGTGAAGAAGAAAAGCCTCAGTTCAGAGATCCTAGTGTTCCAACTAGGGAGGAATTATCAGATTTGAATACTTGGATGAAGAGAGATGCTCAAGCTAGGAGCATTATCTATATGGCAGTTAATGACTACTTGCTACCTCACAGTAGAGGTCTTGAAAGTGCAAGTGATATATGGAATGCTTTGGAGGAGCATTTCCAAAACACCACAAAGTCAAGGAAGGCATCCTTGTGGGCAGAATTTACCACATTCAAGAAGAAGGCCTCTCAATCCATCTCAGATTATGTAACAAGAATGGACATTGCAGATGCATTAGGAGAAGTTGATGAAGATATTGAGGAGGATAAATTGGTAAGGCAAATCCTTACAGGTTTGAGAGGTAATGACAAATGGAAGCCATTCATTTTGTCTACTGAATTATCACTAGATCATTTTTACTCTTGACTTAAATTAGTTGCTAGGACACATGCTAACCTTTGAGCAAGATGTCAAAGGTGAAAGTGATAAAAGTGTAGGTCAAGAAATGTATTCAAAGGATAAGAAGAAGAATAGCAAAGGGAAGCAACAAGCAAATGAAGATGAAGGTACAACTAGCCAAGCTAACTTCCTAAGAGGAAGAGGTGGTAGCAAATGTAGAGGAAGAGGCAGAAGTAATAAAGATGGAGTTAAAGCTTGCTGGATTTGTGGTAAGACAAATCATTTAGCTAATGATTGTTGGTATAATACTCAGAATAATGGTGGATATAATCAGAACTTTAATTCAAGAGGAAGAGGTGGCAGAAATCAAAGAGGTAATTTCAAAGGTTGAGGTAGTAGAGGATACTTTGGAAGAAATGCAAGTAGAGGATTCCAAAGTCAACAATACAACAATACCTACTATAATTATGCTTCAATCAGAAGGAGGATTCAACATTGATAATGAATGCAACTTGTGAAAGACAAAGTGAAGATCAAAGAGTCTTCTACATTGACTTAGGGTGTAGCAATCACTTGAGTGGCAACATAGCCTTGATGACTGATTTGGAGAATAAGGTAACTAATCATGTAGTTCAAACAAGTGACAATACAAAGCACAATGTGAAGTCAATTGGATCAGTGAAGGCCAAGGATGGAAGTACTCTCTTGAGTAAGGTTTTGTACGTTCCTACAATTCCAAAGAATCTGATAAGTGTAGGACAAATTGTTGAAAAAGGTTATGAAGTTAGGTTTACTAATGAAGGAGTTTTTGTGGAAGACCCTAGCAATGGGTATAAACAAATTGTTTCAGGGAAGAAAGAAGGAAGACTCTTCACATTGAAGATTCAAGGTAACATTGGTCATGCCCTGTACACCTATGGAGGACATAAGATCTCAGAGTTAGATCTTTGGCACAAAAGGCTTGGACATTTTAATGAAAGAGGTATTAAAGATATGGTTAACAATGGTTCAGTGCTTGGGTTGGCTAATGTTGCAGGTGAACATATGACATACAGATGTGAGGCATGTCAATTAGGTAAGGTCAATAAGCAATCTTATTCCAAGCATGGTTTTATGTATTGAGAGAAGCTTGAGTTGGTACACACAGATGTGTGGGGACCATCAAAGGATTTCAGTATCAATGGTTCAAGGTATTATGTGATTTATGTTGATGATGCTACCAGATGGTTCACTATGTGATCAAAGATAAGTCAGAGGTATTCAATACATTCAAACATTATCATGTGTATGCAGAGAGAATTACAGGTCAAAAGTTGAAGAGACTAAGGTCAGATGGAGGGGGAGAGTATTTCTCTAATGAGTTCAATGATTACTTGTGGAATGCAGGTATAAAAAGGGAAATTACTTGCAGGTACTCTCCTCAACAAAATGCTGTAGCAGAAAGGAGGAATAGAACCCTTGTTGAGTTTGCAAGATCCATGATGAAAGAGAAAAATTGCCCAAATTATTTGTGGGATGAGGCTGTAAATACAGCTACATATTTGGTCAATAGATTACCATGTAAAGCTTTGCAGGGTATGACACCATATGAGGCATGGTGGGGTAAGAGACCTACTCTAGATCATTGCAAAGTATTTGGATGTTTGGCATATGCATATGTGCCATCTCAATTGAGGCATAAATTGGAACCTAAAGCTGAAAAATATGTGTTCATTGGATATGATGATAAGCAGATGGGATATAGGTTGTTGTGACAACCCGTGGGCAAGAGCCCCCCCCCCCTTGTATTTCTATCTAGGCCTTTTTGGTGCTTGTGTGGTTTGCTGACCGGCGCCAAATTGTGCGCAACTATAGGGGGACATGGTGAGCCTCCGACCCAAGTGACCAAAGCGAACCAAGCGATCTCTGCGATCAACGTGCGGTAGCCTTCGTGCTAGTCCCCTCCGTACGCACCTCTCGAAAGCGCCGTTGTGCCATCGAGGGGCCGTTGTAACGCGTTTGCCCGCGACGCTTAACGCGGGCCGGCTCACTGTAAACGTTCACCCGCGACATTCAACGTGGGCCGGCTTAGGCCGTCTCTTTTGTAATCGTTCTCTTTCAATGCAAGTTGGTTTTTCATTCAAACGGTGATATTCTGCTTTCAAGTAAGCGAACAAAACACTCAAGTAAGTCACCCTACCGACGGGCCGGTGCAAGTCGCCGAGCGAGCCCGGGGTGCTTGCTTTCGTTTTATCACAGTTGGTATCAGAGCCTCGCTCGACCCAAGCGGCCTTGGAAGAGAGAACGGACCGGTTGCACCAGTGCTGGGGACCGAGTCTTAACGTTCTACTTAGTACACCGTGATGGAGGGTGAAGGCAACGACATCTTTCTCAGCGACGTGGAGCCACGCGGTGGCGGCCACAAAGAAACAGGAAGGGAAAAACGGAGGAATAAGGGGAGGCATCAACAAACCCCGCCTCCCACCCGGAATTATGATTTTGGGACGTTGGAAAGAGATAAAGAGGAACCGCTAGCGATGGAATGGATGATGGCTCAGGACACTCGCATGGACCGTCTTAGCGCAGCTTCTAAAAGTACCAGTCAAACCAAAGGAGGACCAAGATAAGGGGAAGCAACCTGAGTTACAGGAGGGCGAAACCTCGGGAAGAACGTCTAGGCAGGGCCGTCGGCCACAGACCCGAAGACGCCGGCCCATCTCCTCCTCTGACAATGGAAGCGACTCAGATTCCTACGGGAGATTCAAACCGTGTCCACCCGAGAAATTTCGGGGTAAACGCAACTCTCTCGCAGTCTCCAAATGGCTTCGAGATATGGAGCAATACCTCGATCTTCAAAGAGTGGGCAAGCGACATTGGGTCAAGATAGCCGCTTCCTTCCTTACCGACGATGCTGATGCTTGGTTCTTGGCAGAGTCCGCTCGGGAGGAATTCAAGTCATGGAAGGAGTTCAAGGCGGCATTTGAGGAGTATTTTATCCCTCAAAATGAATCCTTCAAACTCAGGGACGAGTGGAGGGGCTTGAAACAAGAAGGCCCGTTGTCCGAATACATTCGCAAGTATAGAAGACTCATGTTGCAGATATCGAAGATGCATGATCTCGATCGGCTGCATGGGTTCCTATACGGATGTAGCGTTTGGACACGGCGCGAGATAGAAAAACAGTCGCCCCCCACTTGGGAGGAAGCCATTGTCATGGCTGAAAGATACCAGGATGCTGATTTGGTCTTCCATTTTGTTACTTAGCTCCTAACAGTCTCTGCATAACACAAAAAAATATTAGAAGTCCAAAATTCTTGAGCTAGCAAGGAAGAATATTTATGACACACAAAAATCATAACTAACATATGCGCATATAATATATATATATAACTATACATGTATGCACAAGGAGTCTACTACGTCCTTCCATTGGATCTCGTCTGGATTCTCTCGTCTTAATATCACTTGAAATATGGTTTAACTCGAAGCGCATTAACCTTCACGGGAACATATTCTTCTCCTAAATCTTGAATTTGCATGGAACCATTGAAATTGAGTTCCACCACCTTAAACGGTCCTGCCCATCTTGTCTGTAACTTCCCCGAGAATTTATAATATTTACTATCATAGACTAGTACCAAATCCCCCTCTTGAATCGCATAGGTCTTGAGATTCTTATCATGCCTCTCTTTACGTCTCTTCTGAATAGCTTCCAAACTTTGCTGTGCGATGAGTCTCTTTTCTTCCAGCTTGACTAGTTGTATGTACCTTTCCTTCAATGATTCTTCCTCGCCCAACCTAGCCTCGATGGCCACTCTTAAGGTCGGAACTTCTTTTTCGATGGGAAAGATGGCTTCCTCGCCATATACTAGAGAGAACGGAGTGCTCTTAGTCGTCACTCGGTAGGATGTTCTATACGCCCACAAAGCTTCCAAAAGTCTCTCATCCCAGTCTCTCCTATGCACAGCTACTGTCTTTGTCTGAATCTGTTCAAGAACTTTATTGGTGACCTCCACTTGTCCATTTGCCCTCGAGTAATATGGAGTGCTTTTTCTATGTTTGATATTATATAATTCCATTAATTCTTCGATCAGTTCGTTGACAAAATGGGTTCCTCTATCACTTACTATCTCCAACGGGCATCCGAATCGGGTGATGATTTGTTCGTACAAAAATTTAGCAACATCAACAGCTCGGTCAGTCTTCAGAGCTTTGGCTTCTACCCACTTGGTAACATAATCAGTGCAGACCAGAATATACCTATTGGATCTACGTCTTGAGGGAGGATCAATAGGCCCCACAAAATCAATTCCCCATTTTTCAAACGGCTTAAGAGCCAACACCGGCGTAAGAGGAGCAGCATGTGCTAATTTTGGTTTTCTCATTCTTTGGCATCTGTCGCATTTCTTACAGTATGTATGAGAGTCTTTGAACAGCGTTGGCCACCAATACCCAGCCAATAAGATCTTTCTTGCCGTCAGTTCACCAGCAAAATGCCCACCGCAGGGTTCATCATGTAATGCTCTCAACACTAGGGTTGCTTCTTCTTCCTCGAGACACCTCCGATAAATGCTCTCATGAACAAAATATCGATAGAGTTGCCCCCCAATGATGCTATGGTGCTTCGCCAATGCTAACAGTTTTTGCTTCTCTCTCTTGCTTGCTCCTGGCGGATATTTAGTAGTGCACAAGAAGTTCACCAAGTCGGCATACCAAGGTACTTTAGCATCAACCTGGAATAGATGCCCATCAGGAGCATCATCGGGCACACCAGAGATTGGCTCCTCATTAACAATTCGAGATAAATGGTCAGCCAATATATGTGCTTTGCCTGGTTTGGTTACCACTGTGAACTGAAATTCTTGGAGGAGTAGCATCCACCTCATCAATCGCCCTGATAGCTCGGGTTTATTAATGATGTACTTTAGGGCTTCATGATCCACATAAAACGTGAAGTGTTTTCCCATCAAGTAATGCCGATACTTGTTCACCGCAAAGATCATCGAGAGGCATTCCTTCTCTGTAGTCGTGTAGTTCCTCTCAGTGCTATTCAGGTTGCGACTTGCGTAATAAATAGGGTGGTCCAACTTCTTTTCATCGAATTGGCATAGCACTGCTCCAACCGCAGTATGAGAAGCGTCGGTATGCACATGGAATTCTTTCGTCCAATCGGGTGCTACCAAGATTGGTGCATTTATCAATCTCTCTTTGATCGAGTCGAATGCAACTTGACACTCTCCAGTCCATTGGTATTGTTGGTCTTTCCTCAGAAGATTCGTCAGTGGTGCCGCTATGGATGCAAAATTTAATATAAAACGTCGATAATAATTAGCATGCCCCAAGAATCCTCTGAGTTGCCACAAGTTTTGAGGAGGTGGAAGTTGTCCAATCTTTTCCACTTTATCCTCGTCAACCGCAATCCCTTTTTCGAAAATTACATGTCCCAAAAGCAATCATCTTTGTACTCCAAATGTACACTTTTCAGGATTTAATGCGATGCCTTTTTCAATGCTTCTTCTTAAAATCGCTTCGATCCTCTCCATCATGTTTTCATCGTCGCCTCTGATCGCAAAGTCATCGAGAAATATCTCCATCCAATCCTGCAAATAGTCTTGATATGCAGCTATCATTGCCCTCTGGAATGTGGCTGGTGCATTGCATAATCCAAATGGCATCACACGATATGCGTACGTACCCGATTCTGTCGTGAAAGTAGTTTTTGATTGATCCTCTTCATGGATTTGGATCTGGTTGTATCCACTGAAACCATCCAAAAATGAGTACAATTTATGGCCAGCTACTCTGTCCAAGATTTGATCAGTAAACGGCAAGGGGAAGTGATCCTTCTTTGTGCGCTCGTTCAACTTTCGATAATCTATGCAAATACGGATTTTCTTATTTTTCTTCGGAACAACTACAATTGGTGATACCCATTCACTGGATGCGATGGGATATATGAATCCTGCCTCCAATAACTTAGTCAATTCCAGCTTGATCAATTCCGAATAGACCGGATTTGTCCGCCTAAGTCGTTGACATATTGGTCGGGTACCTTCTTCCAAGTCTATATAATGTTGGCAGATTCGGGGATCAATTCCTCTCAGATCACTGTATGACCATGCAAAGGCCTTGCTGAAATTTTTGAGTGTCATTTTAATACAATCTCGTACCCCATCTGGTAGCTCTGACCCCACGCTCAAGAACTTTTCTAGAAACACCTCCCATTTTTCCACCTGAGCTTCTCGCGAATATTCCTTATTCCTTGATGACACTGTGATTGGAATGTGCTCTCCGATCACGCGTGCATGGTTGGCCAGTAAATCATTGTTTTGTTCTGTTTCGATTGAACCTAATTTCTTTAATTCAGCTTTTGCAATGGCTTCCGACGCTTTAGTCTTACTCTTCGCTTCTTTTTCCGATTCTCGACTTCTCTTTAGAATCTCTGCTTCTAGCATTCTAACTCTTTCTCTCAACTGTTGCACTTCCATCGTCGGAGCTAACTCCAGCTCCAGCTCTTCTTTTGAAGTTCCCTTCTCCAGGGATTGAGTAGCTTTGTTTTTACTTGCGTCTATACTCAACATGTAACACTCAAATTCTCTTGTATGTGTCAACCATCTCAACAATTCGTTATCGGAATCGTCGTTATAGAGCAATGGATTTTGATATTCTCCCATCTTCGTGTCTTGATTCTTAAAGAGCTGCAAGTTGAACCCGTCTTGAAGCAGATTCTTGTAGGTGTCTGTGTTCAAAGAAAACCTAGCTCGTGCAATCTCTTGCCTTGCTTTTTCCTTTTCTTTCTTTTCCATCTCATCGACTATTATTGTCTTCTTCTTGTTGCTCGAGGGTGGGGATACTTGTATTTGAATCCGATCAGATTTTGGCCCTATTGAAATAAAACCTGTGCGCCAGTCATGCACACATTCGGCTTGCACCAGCCATGGCCGTCCAAGCAGGATCGAGAAGGTAGCCTCTGAGGTCCTTGGTCTTACTATTAGATAATCAACCTTAAACTCTAGACCGCCCACAACTGTACTTACATTCTTCAAAAGGCCCGCAGGCTTCACTTGTGTTTGATCTGCCATTCTCAAGGACATCGGAGTTTCTTCCATGTGGTTGAGGCCCAAAGCTTTCATCATGAACTCGGTCATAAGGTTGACTGCGGCTCCACTATCTAACTGAGCACCTGGGACTGCATATCCTTTAATCTCGACCGTCACAACTGGAGCATTCGAATCAATTTGCGTCGTAATACTTTGAATGATTCCTTGGACATCTTTATCTTGTCTCTTTTTATCTCGAGCTTTCCTCGGCTTCTTAATATATTCGTTGTAGAATTGTTTCCTATAGGCAGGTGAACATTTCAGCAATGTGCCAATGTCCAGCGTGACTTCCGTATCAGCAAGCAACTTTACAATATCTACTTCTTCCGAACTTTGTCTTTCCTTTCTATACTTCGGAGCCCTTAATCTTTCGGGGAATGGTGCTATGCCTGGCACAAACTCCTTGGTCACTGGTGGAAGAATCTCAATCTCTTCCCCATCCTCCAACTCTTGCTGCTCAGCAAATCCTCCAACTTGGTTTTCTACCTCTCCATGTTCGGTTATCTTCTCCTGGCTAGCTTTTTCGTTTTCACCTTCTGGACTTTTCTTCAAATACTCTTGAGTTCTTGTGACTACCGCCACAGTTGGCTCTTTATGCGGTTTCTTGGCCTCGTAAGCATCCACAAAGTGCATTGACGAGCTAGAGCCTTCTTGAGGGTTCGGTGTCTTGAACACTACTCCAATCGTAGGAACTTGCTCTTGAGCTCTCGTTGTGGAATGCATCTGAGTATCAACATAATTCGAGGACCCTACTGGTCCTTTTTCCTTGCCGGCGGCAGCTCTTCGTTTTGGACAATCTTCATCAAAGTGGCCCTCTCCACTACAGTACCTACATAGTGGGGTATAATCAATTGGCTTCTTTTCGTTTGGACATCTAGATTGAGTATGGCCAAAGCCATGGCATCTCCAGCACTAGATTGGACCATCCCTTCTTTGATCACGTGCGGCTCCTCTTGGATAGTCTCCTCCTTGACCCTGAGCACCATATCCATAAGTCGGTCTGTTTTCCCAACGAGATGTAGGTGGGACACTTTGAGCGGGCAATCCCGTGTAAGGTCTTTCTCTTGTATCTCCTGATTTCATGGTCCTCTCTTCATAGGCTCTCTTGTTGTAACATCGGTCCTCCGTGTGATTTGTTCTTCCACAAAAAGTACAATGCATCCTAGGTGGTGATCTATCTGTGAATACTCTCAAGACTGTAGGGCATTCTGAAGCCAAATGGCCGTAACCATGGCACTTTCCACACCATGTATTCGATCGAAACACTTGATTGGGGTTTGTAGTCACCTCGGGTTTTACTGTGTATGTTTCCTGGGTGATTGTGGCAGCTTTTATAGCTTGCGTGACCAACTCCAATATTCGTTCTTCAGCTAGCGTAGGCTTTACCTTGCCTGGCGTGCTAGTGGCAGCTACAAAAGCTGGAGTCGTCAATGCGGGACTTCCTTGACCCGGATCTTTCATCGGTATGCTCCCTGGGCCTCCCATTGGCTCGTATAAGAGCTCCATCTTCCTTTGTTGGCATAATTGGACTTCCTCCCAAAGCCTCGCTTGTTCCTTAGCATCCATTAAAGTTGCAGGTCTTGTCAGGCTGATATGCTGCTGTGCCGTAGGATCTCTCAATCTTGAAATGAATCTTCGTTTCAATGTCTCATCGTTCGGGGCATTCGCACCCATCTTTCTTACCAACGTTTCCATTCTCTAAATGTAGTTATCGATGCTCTCATTGACTCCCTGTCGCAAGTAATCCATCTGTTGGGCCAATCTATCTTGGAAGCCTTGTCGTCGAAACTTGGCCAAGAAGGCTTCCTTGAGCATTTGATAAGTTCCACGCTCTTGTGGTGTCAAATTCCCATACCAATTGGCTGCCTCATCTCGGAGAATAGCTGGAAAAATCCTCAACCTTTGACCCTGGTCAACTACCTCATTGGCCTCACAAGTAACCTCAAATAGTTGTATAAAACTATCCGGATCCTCGTCCCAAGCACCTGAGAACTTGGTGAAGTCCCCCAAGTGAACCGAAATCCGCTGAGCCATTTCGAACAGAGGTGTGATATCAATATCACTTTGATCCCAGAAATTTAGCACACGCGGCCTCAGGATCCCTCCTTCAAACTTTCGCACTTGATTCGCGACTCTCCTACAGGAGTACACGTTTTTGGCAGATTCCTTCGAGCCAATCGAGGTCCACTCACCTGGCGGTTCCCACCTTCTCCTTTCTCTTTCAAGGGCTCTCCTCTGAGCGCGTTCCTCTCTTTGAGTTTGTGTTGCTCCTGACGATGAGCTCCCCTCGCTCATGTACTAGATCTTGGGGTCCGCAAGCTCGGCCAACCTGTGGCGCTAGGCAAACCTATGGCACTCTCTTATAGAGACGTACCAAGCAAATTCCCGGCAGACGCACCAAAATGTTTATGCCTCTTCCCAGAGGAGAGATGCTTATTTGTATTCCAATTTTTTGCCAAAACCCTTGGAAGTCAATTGCTTGTACTGCCTTGGCTCTACAAATTTACTTCTAATCGATGACTCCGTACTCTCGTCCCACTATCTCGAACCACTTCGCTTACTCCCGCCAACATCCACTTTCTCCTTTTTGTTCCCACAAGCTTTTCCTTTGCTCATGCACTTCCTCCTACACCTATTTGTTCCATTATACCCCCACGTCCCCATTCACTTGCCTTTCCTTCTTACTTCTTCTTCCATACACACCCATCTATACACACATCTGGACACACCCATAGCAATATGCACAGTCAAATGCCACTATGCGTATTCTTGTCCTAGGGGAGAGTACCACCTAAATACTAGGTATTCCCAATTTTCATACTCACCTCATTCCATCTAGGAGCAGATTTTTTATCTCATTCTAGAGCATGGTAGAGAAATACACCATTGTGCCGGAATAAGTAAATAAGAAAATCGGTATCACTTAGTCTTTTTAGGAATTCAATTACCCCCTTTACACAATTCTCCGTTGACTGTAGATTTGGACCCGATTCTCCCATCAATGCTACAGCGACCGAGGTCAAAGTGCCAATCCACACGCTAGTAATTACTCCTAAAGTGCATTCTACAAAAGTGTAATCCTAGTAAATTTTTTTTTTTTTTTTTTTTTGAGTAGTTACGATGAGATCTCAAGCAACACGTCACTCCACTCATAGTCCCAGAGATTAAATGATTCAAGTCCCCAACTAGATTATACATGAACGACACAGTCATAAGAATTCGGCATATCATATGTCCAAAGATGGCACAAAATAGAAAATATTGCCCAGCACCTAACTTTTCAAGTTCACTGTTACTGAACTATGCGTGAAAAATAGAGTGTAAATGTTTCACCCTATTTTTTGATTGCGTGTGTACCAAGTGTGCACCTACACATACACATGCACATCTGATGAATTGAATTGATTACGGATATCTGATGCACATCTGTATTATGTTCATCTGAGATAAAACGCATACACATATTCCTCGTGGAATTCATACAAGTTGAGATAGAACATACATTCACGCAATCTGCATGTACACACCCATACATAGGTCCTGATTGAATACATATGTATTGAGATATGTACATGTGACGCAATCATGGGTGTACACACACACATGCCTTTGATGACATCTGTCGATGTTTTCCCTTACCTATAGGCAAAGATGTAGAGATCTGAAAACAAGCACGTTCAGGCCCAGACTGGGTCCAATGATGGATGTGCCTCATGTTAATGTGGGCTGCTGAATACCTGGACTTGTGGCAACAACTAACTACCTGAAAGCATGAGGAGAAAGTTGAAGTACTCACAAGTAGGTGTCGTCAGCTTTAGTTCAAAAGCAGATATCATATAGGATCTCATTGTCCAAAACCATACATTCATCTACACTTCCAACAAGCCGATGTACAGAGAGAGTCGCATTGTATGGCTCCACTACAGTGTCCGATACCTGTTCCTTCCTTCAAGGAGTGGCACGCTTGCCACCCTTGAAGGCCAGCACACCCTTCTCCATCTCTGTGCACAATATCCAGGACAGGATCCACGAGCTCTGCCCCCACACCGAAGAGAGAGAGAGAGAGAGAGACTCAAAACGTCTGCCCTCTATCCCCTTTTCTAGCAAAAAAACGGAAAGGAGGGGGGGGGAGTCTCCTGACAAAAATGAACTTCCCGACAGAACTGCAAAAAACGGCCTGCCAGCACTTTCTCCAGGAGCCCAGCACATCCAAAAAGATCCACCATACATGTGTAGTGTTCAACATTTGGTAGCGTGCCATATTTTGTGTTCAGATATAAGAAATAGATTTGGCCTTCCTCAATCAAACCAGAATGACTACAGGCATTGAGAACACTTGCCATGGTAAAAGGATCTGGATTTAGTCTTTTATATTTCATGACCTCAAAGCATTCAAGAGCAGCTTGACCGTGGCCATGTTGAGCATATCATATCAACCAAAGCATTGCCGACTGCACTATCACTCCTATGTAAACCTTCTTTTGCAATCTTATTGTGAGTTTGCTCCCCCTTGTCAACTGCTCCTATGCTTCCGCAAGCTCTTATTAACAATGTGAATGTCACTGCATTTGGAGTTACCCCCTTCAAGTTGCATGCATACGAATCATCATTGCATCTCATTTTCACAATTTCTGCATATAGCTCCTGCCCACTGTCAATGCATTTAAGTCTTGCACAAGCTTTCAATACAGCCACCGAAGCAAAACACCGGCCATCTATTCTTATTGCAAAACACCTATGTTCAAACAAATACTTTCCAAAGTGGGCATGTTAGTGCATCAAAATCGACCAGTTCATGAGCTAACAATGCTACATCACAAACTTGCTTTCTAGGGATGACGACCTAGTATACAACATTGTTTCATTAGAAACTTTCTTTCTAGGGGTGATAAGCTTTCAAAGATTGTTGTGATAAATTTATGGCGATAACCTATACACCATTGAAGTTGCTTCAAAGACATACTTCAAGCTTGTTAGAGCCCTACCTTTGGAGGAATGTTCATCTAGGGTTACATACACCAATCACTTCTAGTTTTGTTCCCAAAAGAGTCTCTAAAAGCTCATGAGAGTCCATGATTGATGTCAGTTTAAACATCGACAATGTGTAGTTAGTACCATCTAACTTTACCTCATTAAAAGTAGGTGGGAAAATATGTAGTGTTTTCTATCTAGTCTTATCTACATTAGAGGATGAATCTCCACTAGTGGCACTTCCACTATTACTTAATACTAAGATGTTCACAGATTCAACTTCTCCTACTTAACATTTACATGCTTCCAATTAGAATCCTCCTTCATTAAACCTTAATGCTATGAGTGCTCTAATAGAATTGTAAGAAGTTCTCACATAACAACACAATAGAAAATAGATAGAGGAATTTGGCTATATAAGAACATAGGATCTAGCAGAGGAATAAATAGAAGGAGATAGGGCACATAAAAAAAAGAATATATTTTAATTTATGAAGGAATTAGAGTACAATGGGTTAATCCAAGTATCCTAATATTAAATAGCGTTTTGATGACCATATAGGGTTAAGCTATTGATTGCACTTGGTTCCAACTTCCTCTCCCCCATTTTATAGGTGTTTTCCACACTTTCCAAAACCATAATTAGGTATGATTAGATTCCTAGACATTTTGGCTTATAGGCTACACTGATTGTGACATCCTATTATATGCCCAACTATAATGGAATCATTGATGCACTGATTACATCGACTGACAAAATTCAAGCTAAAAAATCCTCTACTCCGTATCCAGAAATATAGAGTAGCTTTGCTATGTGGTGTTGAAATCGTGATCTGAGCTCGTTTCGACCTCTCAATGCACTATCATAGCGCTTGTGCATGCTATTTCATCTTTTTGTGCCAAAGGTATATACCAGTTTTGATTTGCAAGTATAAGCGTCTCAAAGTTTGCTACAGGTCTAGCAGAATTCGTCTGGGCAACTTTTTGAGATACAATCAATTTTCTGCATCAAGGTATTTTAGTCACCGGTCATGGCTGAAAGTAGTGATGTATTCTGTATGTTGGCTATTGAGGATAAGTTGGATGGTACCAACTACCCGTTATGGGCTTATATGATGAGACATGTATTGGTTGCAAAAGGACTTTGGAACATTGTGCAGGTTGTTGAGAAACATCCTATCACACCTGCAACTGTTACAACTACAGGTACTGAAGTACTCTTCAGTTGATGATGAAAGGCAATCCAGATTCCTTGTCATTTGAGGAGTTAGTCTCTGTTCTGTTGCAAGAAGATCAGTCCAGGCAGAACAGGTCCATTATGTGTGTTGCAGATCAAGCTTTCCTAGCTAGTCAGAAGGGCAAAGGAAAATGGAGCTCTTCAACTAGTAAGCAGAAATCTGCTAATTCTGCACAATCAAAGAGGGAAAACAAAGATGAAAAGAAATCAGAAAAGTAGAAATTGTTTTGCAGGTACTATAAAGGAAATTATCATATCATAAAGAGCTGTCCAAAACTGGTTGCTAGAGGCAAAGAAGAAAGAGGCTGGAATGGTTGTTGCAGAGGCCTCTACACCAAAAACATAGTCTGCTAATCTTATGCAAGAAGAAGAATGGGCGTTTGATCCATCTTCTCATCAGCAGTGCATATCTGCAGTAGACTCAGATGTTTGCCAGTACTCTGCCAGTGGGGCGAACAAACATATTACCTCGCAGCATAGTTTCTTCTCTTCACTCGAGCCTACCCCTACACGGAATACTGTTACATGCACCAACAACTCCTCTTATCCTGTTGTGGGAGTTGGTAAGATCATTTTGACTACTGCTTATGGTAGTTCTTTCACTTTGTTAGATGCTTTGTTTGTGCCACGGATAAAGAAAAAATTGTTATCAGGTTTTGCATTAGCCAAGATTGGATTGGTTGTGAAATTTGTTGATGATAGGTGCACAATTCATGATTTGTCAAATGGCGACGTGATTATTGCTTCTGGCATTTTATGTTGTGGGCTCTATAGGCTCATAGACTATGAAAGATCTGTAAATGATTTGGCATGTGCAGTACATGATTCCCAGGCTATGTCAGATGCAAAGCTTTGGCATGCACGCTTTGGTCATCTGAATTTAGCTAGTTTGCTACGTCTGCAGAAATCTGAAATGAATCCTCTGAAACTGGGGACTATAGAAACATCCTCAAATACATGTATACAAATAGGTTTGGAACCTATGTATATCAGGATGGAATGCATAAGTTTCTCATCAGATTGAGAAATTTAGAAGTTCCCCTAAATATAACACCAGTAGCTCAATTCAAAGATGGTAGATATGAGGATAGGCAGGGATGTGTATACATCTTCTCACAAGACCCAGAAAATTCTAATGACCTAGGGCAATGTGCAGACAAGAGACCTTGGGAATAGAACGTAGGGCAATCAGACTTTCCAAGACCACATGAAATTTACAATAATAGTGAACAACAACAAGGTAGGAGAACACATACTTCCCCAAATCCTTTTGAAAAGGAACCAGAAGGATTTAATGATTTTCCTCTGAGAAGAAGATATCATTGGCAAACTCAGGGCAGAATGCTTAGACCCTATCAAGTAGCCAAATGCATGAAAAATCAATATGAAAGATATTCTGATCCTCATGCTCATGCTGCAGAATTTAGGCAATTAATTAGAGCTGAAGAAGTAGAGAATTACAAAGTTCAATTTGAAGCATTTGGTCTAACCCTAACAGGACCTGCATTATCTTGGTTCATTCCCTTAAGAAAGGAAATGTATCTAGGTATTGAATCCTTCCTAGAAGCCTTCATTGGGGAATTCTCAAAGACTGTAATAAAACATAGCACAGCTACATTGATACATAGCTTTAAACAGCAAAAAGATGAAAATGTCAGAGAGGCAGCTAGGAGATTCAAGCAGTACATTGACAGATGTCCTAGAGAGGAAGTACCTTCCATGGCAAGACAGGTATCCCTATTCATAGAAGGATTAAGAAGTGCCCAATTAAGAACCCTAGTGTATTATAGGAGATGCCCTGACCTAGGAGCATGTGTGAAAGAGGCAATAGATTTGGAAGACAGTAGAGGACAAGATCTGCTAGCATTTGATCAACCTAGAACAAATGAAGATAAAATTCCACCAGCAAAAGAATTGGCTCAAGCCATTGCTAAAGCCCTAGAAGTCAGCACTAAAACCAATTTGATAAATACCAAGATAACAACAAATAAAATATGCTATAATTGTGGAGAAAATCATTTGGTACAACAATGTCCATATCAAAAACCACAACATTTGCAAGATAGAAAAACACTTAAATACTGTACACTAGAGAGAAAATGGACAAATCATACCAGAGAGGAATGTTTCTACAATAAACAACCCATTAAGGAGAGAGATTATGCAAGTCAACGAGAATCTGGATATATTGAGCAACCAAGACATGTACTTGGGCAACAACCTCCTTTACCAACAAATGTGGTACCAGTTAAATACACACCAATAGAGGAGGGAAACTTAAGAATAAGATCACCTTACAAGGAAGATTACCAATGGAATGAAGGATATCAGGAAGAGTGGGAAGGATATGAGTTGAGAGAACCAGAATTACAAGCCCTAGATTTGGGAAATGGGAGAATAGAGATGGATACAACCACATTCATGTATATAACCAATCATTATATGTCCAATCAAAAACCTCTGTTCAAAGGGAACCCAAAAGATAACTTGTTATAGATGTGGGGGAGAACATTTCATTAGAGATTGTCCACAACCTCCTACATTAAGAATAGAAGGAGCTTATTGCAAGGATTGTGGCAGGGAACATTTAATAAAGGATTGTCCAAAAAATCCTCAAAAACAACAAAACACATCTAATAACATACCATTGAAAGCAGTCAACATCATGGAGCAAGAAGAAATGAGTGACAGTGACCAAGTAACTATAAATGCTATAACAAGGGCACAAGCTAAACAACAAGAAACAACTAAAGAACAAAATGAAGGTTCAGTTTCAAAGGTGAAGAAAAACAGACAAAAAGGGAAATGGGAAAGGAAAAAAAGAATGGATAAAGGCTTGGAAAAAGAGAAGAGGGAACAGTCAAACAGTACTCCTCCTCAAAAGACACAAACCAAGTCAGAGATAGGAAAGTCACAGAGTCTAGACACCTTGATAAAAGCATACAAGGGAAGAATTCAAGAGGGATTAAATCCTACAGACCATGCAATGGCTTATCCTATGCCAGATATAGAAGATGAAAGGATGCAAATATGCAAACAAATAATACAAGAAGCACAACTTAAACTGGGGGAATTAGACAATTCTCAAACAACAATTGGGGAGTCAAAGGCAACAAGAACAGGAGAAACAATTAATCAAGAATATAACCCACAAATTACATTCCAGGTAAATATAGAGAAACAATGTACAATCTTATATCACACAACATTGGAGGAATTGGTAAAACAGAATCCTCACTTACAATACAAAATGGGAAAATGGGAAGCAATACCAGAAAATCTTAATTCACAGCCACAAGAATTGGAGGAATTGTGGTACATTCCCATTGATAAGATAGGAGGATATTGTGAAGGAGAAGAGGGAAACTCAACCCTAAAAATAAAAGTTGGTAAAAATCATGCCAAAGCCATATTGGATAGTGGATCAGGTGTGGCCATAAACAAACTTGGGAAAAATGGGGAAAAAATGAATTGATACCCACTAAAATGAGATTGCAACTAGCGGATGGATACATAGAAAAACCTCTAGGCATACTTTTGCCATAGTTGAATTTTCACAATCCACTTCATATGAAATTATCCTAGGAAGGCCATTCATGAGATAGATGCAAATTGTGCAAGATTGGGGTAATGGCTATCTATATCTTCAGAGCAAAGGGAGAATAACCAGAGTAAATCTAAGAAATGGCCATTATTGTGACATATCCCCCCAAGAATGGTTCAAGATACATTAAAATCAAGATTTAAGTGAAGAATCAGAGTTGGAAGATCAGAATGAAACAGAATCATCAATATGGAAGTGCAATGTGTTAAGAAACCTTACAAATGGAAAGAGGAGATTGAGAAGGGAAGATTGTGTAGAAGGGAGAAAGTTACAAGATGAGAGTTATGTACCACAAAAATTCAAAGATGAAGAATTTGAGCCATATGGTTGGAACCAAATATTGGCTACTATGGATCTAGCCAGGGATGAGTATGTAGGAGTAGAATTTCAAAATGAGTAAGGGTATGATGTTTTTCACAGTGGAATACAAATGATACGAGTATCAAAAACAGAAGAGGACCAGGAAAAAGAGATGATATGGGAAAATGGAATAACACAATATTTGGAAGAAGTAAAAGCTGAAGATGCAATAAAAGATAAAATCTCAGGTAAATATAAGAAAAACAAACACAAGGAAATAGAGAAAGACCAAGAGTATGGAAAAAATGAGAAAATGACAAACAAAGATCAATAGTTTGATGTACCAGCAAATTTCAAGACTTATGAAGTAGAAGACAGATTACTTCTAAAAATGAAACCAAAGAGAGACAAGAAAAAAGGGAAGACACAAAGACAACTGAAGATACATCAGGACATGGGAATAAGGATGATCAGAGATTGGAATATGAAGAAGATATTGCAGACCAAGAAAAGATGGAAGCAGATAGGAGCCATGAAGAACAAAAGACTCAGGTCCTAGAGTATGAAGAAGAAGATGAAGAGGAGAATGATGTAAAGAAAATAAGCAGATAGAAGTCAAACAAATGGAAATAGAAGTTGGGTTGGAAAGGATACCTAAAAATATAAGATCTACTTGCAAGATCATTATGAGCAACATAGAGCAATTCAGACCATCCAGCAGAAACATGATTATATCAGGTATGGTAGCTGAATCTGAGTTTGAAAAAGGCAGTAGTATCATTAAGGAGCACAAGAAAGAAAAAGAACGATTGACATAACAATTGAGGATTGTAAAGGAGAAAAATGAGGAATTAACATATAGGATAATTGCTTTGGAGGAATTAGAGGTACAGCAACAAAATAAAATCCAATATCTTGAAGAGAAGTGTGCAAAACAAACAGAGCAGAGTAGTAACCTGGAGATGGAGTTAAAGAAAATTGAAGGCAGATACAGAACTTTACAAAGTTCATATCAAATCATGGTCAAAGCAAATGAGGAGATCAACAAACTATTAATGGAAGAAGGCCAGTTGAAGGAAGAAAGCAAGGCTGATCAGGTGACACAGGAGGAAAAGGAAGAATTGCACAAAGAAATCATGAGATTGCAAACAGAGTTGAAAGAAGCCAAGGAGCTGGAGAAACAGGCTAGTACACATGCTGCTACCTCAAAAAGGGGTTACAACAAATTACATATGGACATAGAGAAAGAAAGGAGTGATTGGCAGTCAAGCTTAGAAAAGGAAAGAAGTAATTGGATAGCAGAAAGAGAGATATGGGCATCTCAAAATAGAAGTTTAATGATAACAATAGAAGAGCTGCAGAAAAAGCTGGAAAAACCACAAGCTCAGGATGAAGAATAGATAGAGACTACACATACAGAAGATTATGAAGTAGGAAATGATGACAGAACTCAACATGACAGTGAACCAAAAAATAAACGATCAGAAGATGAGTATTCAGAGGAATTTGTCCAGAAACTTTTGACAAACAGAGAATCCAGAATGGATTTCATTAGAAAAATGCATGATGAATATGAGGAACAGATTGTTACATTTGCTTCAAATAAAGGGATAAATCCTGATCAACATCATTGGGTTGTAGATGGACTAGGTATACCCTTGTGTATGATTATGGAAAGTATTAAAAACTATCAATTGGCAAGGGTGGGATTACCTCCAAACAAATATTTAGAATATGAGGAAGATATCAATGTGACAAAGGAGCTATTTGAAAAAGCTAATCCCAAATTGAGGAATAGATGGTTGGATGAAAATAAAGACTGCAGGAAAATATGGAAGGAAGCACCTATTCAGCTGAAGATTAATCCAGCATACTGCCCAGTAGCAAGGAGAAGAGAGTGGACAGTTTTCTGGGAAAGAAGGAAAGAAGGACAAATTCCATCTAAATGGTTGAATTTTCCAAAGATAGCAGGTCCAAAGGCAGGAACATGGCCTACAAAAAAATATATGGTGGATACAGCTGAATCTGTCTTAACCACATACAAGGATGTTAATGACCCAGCATGTATTTTACTAATCACAGTAATGAGACTCATTTTGGCATGTATAGAGACTTACACAGATACAGATGTCAGAATTCTAAATTACATTGGCTTCAATTCTCCTACTGATGCCTTATTATCTGATCTCAGTGAAACACCTGACAGGATATGTCTGATGGCTTATTATAGCACAGTAATATTTTTGGGCAGCCATTATCTCCAAATTTTTGAAGATGCATTTGATTATGGGTTCTTTGAAAGGGAATCAGAGATATTTGGAAACTTGTCTGTAGTCACAAAGTCTCGACTCACTGCATATGAAGCTGCCTACATAGAATACTTGAAAAAGGATGTAATTGATAAACCGGAGGCTACTGTGCAGTGGAGGAAAGCATTGTTTGAGATGGTAAACAACTTGAATGTTACTGAAAGGAGAAGCCATGACCTACTGTCACAAGTTTATCAGAGAAAGAAGAAATAAAGGGAGCATTCAGCGTATATGAGCAGGAATGTCTTTTCTCAGGAGCCAAAAGGTCTAGGAGGGGAAGAATGTTGGAAGAAGTAACTTTTTGAAGTACTTTTGATGGAAAATAATTGTAAAATGCCAAAAACTTGTAAAAATATTTATGCAACTGATGTAAAAATAAGGAAGAGTCTTCCTTATGTAGAGTAGAATCCTATGTAATTTTTCTAGAATTTTTGGAAACTCCTAGATAGCATATTTTTAGAATAAAAGAGGAAAGGACCAAAATTCAAGTGTGAAAAGGGACACTTGAAAATGTATAAAAGACAATTTCCTCTATTATGAGAGGGTTGGTTATTTGTAATTGATGCTATCCAAGTGAAGAGAGAAGTTTCTTGCAGAAAATCGTGTTTCTTCCTTTTGTGTGATTTCTTTGATTTGTTGAGTCTATTCTATGTGTATCCATGGAGATTTGTGAGCTTCTATTGTGTGTTTCTAATGAATGTGTATGAAGAGAGTTGATTACTGATGTATTGAGTGAGAAATTGATGAAGAATGGTGCTGGAGATGAAAATCGTCTGATTTCACAGAATCGCGATTGTCTTGTTTCAAGGTTACAGGTATCATTTTTTAGTTTTGACTTTATGATTGTATTCTGCTGAGAAAATAACATGTTTTAGACACCAAGATTGTGGAAAATGATGGAGATTTGCTCAAGATAATCCAAACCCTAGAAATTCCTCTTCATTTTCACTATTTCTCATAAATCCAGCCATTTTTCTCTTATTTCTTGGATTCTATTATCTAGAAGGGGTTGTGGTCTCTTGTATACTTCCAGGATTGACAAAAATAAGATGTATTGTTGATTCTTTATGCTAAATGATTGGAGAGGACAACTCCAAAGGTTAACAACAAACACAATCAATTTTCTGCATTAGGGAATTCGATCACTAGCTATGGCTGAAAGCAATGATGTATTCTATATGTTGGCTATTGAACATAATTTGGATGGGACTAATTATCCATTCTAGGCATACATGATGCATCATGTATTGGTAGCAAAAGGGTTTTGGAATATTGTCTAGAGTATTGAAAACATCCTACTTCACCTCCAAATAGAGTGATTGAAGGTGATGCATATGGTGTTGAAGATGGTGATCTTCAATTTCCTAGCCATGTTGTAGTTCGTATTGCACCTACTATATGGAAACTTTGTTTGGATGGTAGATATGCACATTCACATGCATTGATACATTTTTCTATCAAACATGCCATTATTCCTTGCATTTGCTCCTACAAGATAACAAAAGATGCTTGGGATACTCACACAACATTGTACTAGGCAAGAAATGAACACACTTTGGACCCTCGGGGTGATTTTTTCCATCTTTAGGAGGTCCCGTGGGTTGTATACATGGAAATAACCATAATGGGTCACTTATTTTTGTACATTCACTTGATAATACATTCAGTATTATGTTGCTCTCCAAGCTTCATGTGCTTACGTAGACCTTGATATCCAACATCATATCCCAATTTGGATGTGAAAAGAGGAGAATCTATGCATGGTTTGATATCTGCCCAAATCATTCTAAATACCATCTAACTTTTCACTTAATAGACTGAATCTAGTGTAGATTATGGAAAGAATGACAAGGGTAGATTAAACATCCATAGCTCAAATATGTGATATAGATGGATTTAAGTATCTCTAATGGAATTGCTAACTTTTGTCCATTTTTGTTCACAACTTGTGCATGGACCTAGCAAAATGGGTGGATGCTCTACTATTTCAAGAATTTGAAAGCTTTCTTGAAATTCACTTGAACTTGGTTTGGAATGAATCTATTACTTAGGTTGACCAAAACATCTAACTTAATTGTTTATAATATGGTCCACTTCTAACCAGCATCCATTGACCTCTTTCTTGACTAGAGGACTACTATGCCCAATTTTAAATTTAAGGTCTTAGTAAAGTGTAGGAAGGAAGCGTTCCCTCACTTTTGTCAACATAAATTCAACTCATGCAAGCAAATCCTAAATGAACCTTCTGTAATCATATGACTGTTTAACTTAGAAAACTTTCTTAAAGAATTAAACTTGAACTTAAACTTAATTTTGTTCATGTATCACTATAAGTATAGTGTCCCATACCACCACACCTACTTTGATGCTCATGTAAGATGATGTTCTAGAACATCAAGCCTATGCTTAAACCATTTTTTAGTGACTTCGAATTTAACTCAATCATCTTTAACTTCAAAACCCTACTATGTGCAACTCACATAGCAATTTCTAATAAGTTGAGCCATACGCAACTCAACACCTTGCTTCAAGGTTGGAACATTTCTTCTCATACTATGAAACAAAGCATTATAAGATTGCATTTTTTATCTTAAAACTTGAGATCTTTTTATCCAAGCTTAGAATACTAGTCTTAACGTAGACGTTGAATTACTTGGGAATCACTTGATCCATTTAAACATGTAGGATATTTCTATACCCTTTTATCTGTAATGCCAAACCTTGGAAAACTCTTAACAAGACTCAATCTAATCCTACTTATGGCTTTTACTTAAGAGGGAAACTATGTTAATATCCTCCAAACCTTACTATACTGGTAAGGTTTATAAAATTTCTAATCACAACTACTTGGATAATCCTACTCCAAATCTGATAATTTTGTATAGACAACGTGAGAGTGAAAAAGTCTTAACCTTCATCTTAAGATCTCTTTCTCAATCTACAAAGATGATTGTCTTGCCCTATGAATTTTCTAGAGATCTCCCCCTCAAACTCAAGTCTAAGCATTCATTGACGCGAAAGAACCTATCAAAGGAATTGTTATCACTTTTTATTATACCATTCATAAGAGCTAAGTATCACTACCTTTGGTTTTGGCCTTGCTTAGGAACTGCATAGCTTATCTTTCATATTCTACTCCTATATACATTGAAGGAGTGTTCTTGGTAAAAACCTACCTCAACTCTTAGGTGTTTTGTAAACATCTGGTATGATTTTTTATCTTGGTTGTTGCTAACTTAGATGATTACAATCACTTTCATGTTATGCTTTAGAATGAATTTTCAATTCTTCTAGGTGAATCTATGACTAAAAGGATTTGTCCTTCATCCTCTTTGGAATGAGTCAACAACCACTCCATATTGAAAACCATCATGAAAGTGAGAGCCTAAGATACTCAACCCTAGGGGAATCAAACCTAAGATTCAAGTCCCTTAAAACAGGGGTAAATAACAAAGATAAGTAACCCATTAGGGTTATAGGCATATGTACAAGCTGGGGGGGGGGGGTTTCTAAAGAAGAGGAAAAAAAAGTGTGTCGACCATCGAAAGTTTGTTCACACACATCACTACTGGAAGATACTAACAAATCCACCCTAGGAGTGATGCAGTGAACAAGAGGCTCACACTCACATATGAGGAAGTGTCCACCATTGTGAACTTAAGTCAATTCACAAAAGGGAGTAAGTCTGAATCTTTGTGAAAAGATTCAAAACTTCTCATGAGGTAGGGCCTTTGTAAAAAGTTCTACAACCTTATTGTGTGGGCACACACACAACTAATCTCCTTAGTAGAGAGTCTCTCTCTAACATAATGTTACTGCACCTCAAAATGCTTAAAGTGAACACGAAACAATGGGTTCCGAACAAGTGCCAGTGTACTTTGACTATCAATAAATAGTGTAGTGGCAAAGGTTTGCCTAGCACCCAAGCTGTCCATAAAGCATCTGAGCCACACACACTCAACATTAACTATAAAAGTTATGCTTTGTTCAACCTCACAAACAGATGTGGCCACAATAGATTTCTTTTTTCTGAACTAACATATCCATGAGTTGCCAAGCATGAAGAAGCAAAAATCACTTGTGGACACACAAGTTTCATAACAACCGGCCTAATTTGAGTTAGAGAAAGCATGTAAATTTGGCAATATTGATCACCCCTTGGGATAAAACAACCCAAGTTGATGGGTACTAGATAAGTATAGAGAGATATGCTTAACTACTTTCCGATGGTTCTCCTAGGCTATGCATAAATATGCTCATCTAAGAGACAACAAACTAAATATCATGCTGAGTGATGCAAACATAAGTGAGGCATCCAATAGCTTGTTGATAGAGACCACCATCAAATGCATCTCAAGCATCATGAAGACTCAACTATAAATGTCTTTCCATGGGAGTGGTAATAGGTTTAAAATATTCAAAGCTAAAACTCTACAATATATTTAGTTTGACACAAGGCTCTTGCATATATTAAATGTCTGATGTAGATATCCAAAATCTCACATTTCAAGAAAGGCATGAAAATCAACCTTAAAGTATGAAATATGTGTCTCATGTGGACCATGAGTAGCATATCATCTACATACAAAACAATGATAAGAAGTACATCATCTGCACGTTTTACATAAAAGGTGCTTTTAGTTCCACTATTCTAAAATCCATGTGTTAATAAGTAGGCATGTATTTTCTCATACCAAAAATGTGGTGCTTTCTTTTATCCAGACAATGGATTATTTAAATTGCATACTTTGTTTGCATGGACTTTTTGCAGAGAACCATGGGGCTGAATAAGGATTTTCATACGACATGTAGAAGCAAAGGTCACATTGAAATCAATTCCCTTCTCTTGAGCATAACCCTTGGCTACAAATGTAGCCTTATAATACCATTAGGCTTTTATTTGAACTAATAGACCCATTTAGTGCCAATGGCCTTTTTTTCTAGAGGGCAAATCACATAAAGGACAAATACCATTCTTCAAAATAGAATCATACTCTGATTGCATGATAACCATCCGATTTTTTAAATTATGTGGTTCATCAAAAAATAGAGGCTCATTCTCATAAAAAAGAATAAAAACAACCATTATATAACAACTCGATGCAAAATAAGCAATTGAGAGCCTAAATATGTATGATATGATAAAGGTGCTTCTAACTTGCTATCCCTCAAAGTTTGCACCAACCATTTTCACACAGTGTTAGCCTCTTCAATGTCAACTCTATCATCAACAAGTACATAATGCATATCAAAATAATAAATAGAATGATTTTTATGCTCATTGGGACCCTGCATAGGTTGAGGAATTTCTTCATTAGAAAAAAAAAACTTGATTGTCCACCAATGAACAAAGGAAACATCAGAGTGTCATATACATCTTCTGAGCTAGCTGATGTCTCCTTTGTATACAAAATTAGGGTTTGCACTGCATCATCCAAAAATACTACATCTCCACTAACCAAAATTATTTTATTCATTGAATGATGCAAACAATAAACCTTACTTTTAGAATTGTACCCAATGAAAATACATTTCATATCCTTATCATCCAGTTTTCTACATTATTGCTCTAGAAAAGGATGCATATCACATCCTGGAACTCCACCTCCTAATTTTCAATTAGTGGAGATGTAAGGATGATATGACGATCATGAACGATTGATGTGCATGAAGGTGAAGGTGAGAAGCATGCTAATGTACACACACATAGAAGATGCAATAAAAGAGACAATGGAAGGAGCAATACTTCTATTCATGAAAGCTCTTACAGTGCTCAACTCTCATACAAGCTAACCCAAGGCAACCTCAACAATGATCTCTCTAGCTCTATTTCACATCTAATATCCAGCCTAGTTAAAAATTATGTCCTAAACCACTTTGGGGCATCAAAAAATCTCCAAAAAATATGAAGTTCAGTAGGTACGTTCTACCTAAGATGGTCAAGCTTGCGGAGTCCTTGGATTGTAGAAAATGGAAAATTAAGTTGCAAAATTGGGATTTTTATGATACAAAGTGTAGTGATTAAAATCAATGTTGATCATCATGATCATTTTTTAACATTTTGGACAACACCAATGTAAAAAGTCTGTTGTGGACCCCCTTCAATATTGCTCTCTGTTGGCAGTAGTCAAGGTACAAAAGGACTCACAAGACAAGGAAGTCAAAGAAGGGATTCAGAGCAAAGAGGAAGCACCAACAGACAAAGTAGTCAACAAAGATCTGGCAAGTAGGCCGTCCAAAATTTTCCATGAAGTAATACTTCCTAAATAGTGAATTTAGTCACTCTACATCATTGTAAATACCGTTTCAATTTTTTGTAACTCCATTTTGTGCAAGCCGAGGAGTCCTCAAGCTTGTGGAGTATTAGAAGTAGCATCGTACCAATTTTCATAATTTTTAGACTTTGTTTGAGCCCCCAAATAGGCCCTAGAACCTAATTTTTAACTAGGCCAGATAGTAGGTCTGGACAGGGCCAAAAGCTAGTCAAAAACTATAAATAGAGCTAGAGAGCTCATTTTTGAGGTTAGATTGTAATAGAATTGAACTTGTATGAGCATTTTGGAAGTAATCTAAAAGAACTCCATTGTCTTCCTCTTTGTTCGTACTGTGTGTGCACGTGTGTGTGTGTGTGTGTGTGTGCATGTTTGCGTGCTTCTCACTCACGCACTTGTGCCTTCACTTGCTCGAGGTCATCATACCATCCTCACGTCTTCCCCGATTGACATTAAAGGAGGTGCTACTCATCACTGAGCTACACCAAATTTTGGCGCCCTTGCCGAGGATGGAGCTTTGAGGACGAGCGTGTGATGGTAAGACGTAGAGTTGTGACGTTGGCGTTGTAGGTAATTTCTTTAATTTTCTTACTTTACTCTTTTTTACTTCACCATCATCATCACCATCATCATCCCCACCATCTCCCACCACCATCTCCAGTTTTTGATCATATCACCTTCTCCCCTCCATTTCCCTCATTCCACTTGTGAGAGAGAGCGAGAGAGCGATTTGTGTGCACTCTTTTTGCATGTTTCTTGAGTTTTCTTGCAGGATCTGGCTATCCCACCATCTCTAGCAGGCTGCACAGGTACGGAAAAGCTAGGCCCTGTCTCTGTGTCGCAGACCCCTGTCGATCGCGATCGACAGAAAAATCGCTTATTTGGTAAAACAAAGCACACCACAATGACACACAAGATGAGCACACTCTAAATCACCTAAAATAGTAAAAAAATTCCATCGCGACCAACACCATCGATCGCGATCGACAACCACGATCGACAACCTTTGTCAATCGCGACCGACAGACCCCACGACCGACTGACTACCACGTAGGATTCAGTCAATCACGATTGACACTGTCGATCACGACCGACTGAAATTTGACGATTGACACCAAAACTCGCGTTGCCACGTGTCCATCGCGACAAACACATCCCCGATCGACTGAAATCACGACGAAAATCTCGGAAAAAGTGTTGATTGCGATTGACACCATCGATCGCGATTGACAGGACTCACGACTGACTCTGTCGATCGCAATTGACACTGTCAATTGCGACTGACATGTCGATCGCGATCGACAAGCCCCGACGAACACCTCTGTCAATCGCGATTGACAGACCTGTCGATCGCGATTGACAGGCTTTTTTAGCCAAATTTTAGGGGTTTTTGTTCCAAGTTTTTGGGCATACTTATCAAGGAATTAGTGATTTGTGAGGTCCCTACACGTGTGTTTGAGAAAAATCCTGTGAACTGTTAACCTATTTACCCTGTTTTAACTCCAAAACCCTGAACTGTTATAACTTCCTCATACGAAATCAGTTTGTTGTGATTCTTGTTTTGTTGGAAAGCTCGTGGGGAGTACAACCAAAACTTCCACTGGTTACGGTAAAATTAATATCAAGATTATTAGACATAGTATTTTTAGGTGGACCATATCCAGGGGGATGAAAACTCAAGGATCTCAAGAATTGTGTTCCATAGAGACATGGTGCAAATTGACATGTGAATTACATGAATGAAAGTGATTTTTTTGTGTCATTTGAATCTAAGTCTTGAGCTAACCTTGGGATTTTTACAGGTCCACTGAGAGCACTAGAAGGCATCCAAAGCAAGGGCATTCCGCACGCTTGAGAATGGGGTTCTTGAGCACCAAAAAGCAAGGGATCTGCAAGTGAGGTTGGAATACTCTCAACTCCCTTGTTCGATTCCTGACTTAGGCTACACGTGAATAGTGCTAGAAGTAAGTCAGGGCAACGATAGGCACAAGACAAGTCAAAGACTATCTAAGAAATCAAGTTCAAGTCAAGAGATAACCTGTGTGTGACCGATAACTTTAAAGGAAAGGAACTTAACGTGGAACGAGCAACTTAAAGTGCGGAAAGTAACTCAAGTATTCTTGACGACGTGATATCAGACAAGATTATAAACAAGATAATCAACATAAAAAAGAATCAAGTGACTGATACAAAAGAACTCAGCAACAAGGTTGTACCTTGGGTGAAATTTGGGATTGCTCACATAGGCATATGAACCTTAGATCAGGACGACACTTAGGA
The DNA here is from genome assembly GCA_020310875.1 of Ceratopteris richardii. Classification (NCBI taxonomy): domain Eukaryota; kingdom Viridiplantae; phylum Streptophyta; class Polypodiopsida; order Polypodiales; family Pteridaceae; genus Ceratopteris; species Ceratopteris richardii. Next base: position 173,195,214 of record CM035422.1, on the reverse strand, counting down.
AGAGATAGACAAAGTCTTAGATCTTCAGAGGCTAGTGTCAATCACACTGCTAGGTCTTGGGCCCAGCAATGGAGCCATCACTCATACTATCCTAGCTCTAAGACTAGTGAGTCAGAGATGTCTCAAGGTATGGAGAGACCCATAGGAAGTTCAGGTGTGCCATACTTACATAGGGTAGAAGGCCCCTACAAGATGCAACTGGAATACCTTAGGACCAACCGATTAGGTGCTATCATCTATGAGGATGGCCTAGGAAGGTCTGTGGTCCAGATCAAAAACCCAGATCAACCCATTGGACTAGAACGTCCAGCAGTCAAATTTGAAAATGGAGCATACTTGGACAAAGAAGGAACCATATATGTAGTCACCAGTCACCCAGACAGGACAGATGAATTCGGAAATGTGATCCCAGAAACGGACTTAGGTGACCTAGAGCAAGGGAACATGGGTATAGAACCTAAAACTCCTCGAGGCAAATCAATTCTCACTAGAATTCTCACACCAGAATGGATCCCCTAAGACAACAAGAGCATAGACCTGCTCTTGAACCGAGAGACCGATGAAGCCTTTTGGAGGTATAAGCATGTTCAGCCTAATGAGATAGGAACGATCACGATCTATGAATTCAAAGATCCGGATAGCCCAAGAAAAGTGACCTATTTGGACAATACTTTAGAGAGGATCTTTGTGGTTTCAGAACATGGTAGACATGCTTACACTTGGAAGGGTGAATTCATTTTTCCCCAACCAAGATCTAATGTGTCCTATGGCCACCCAGGAGTTGGAACATCCCAAGCTCATGGAGCTCCAAGAGACAGGAATAGAGAAAGACCTGAGGTAAGTTTTGCCAACCCAATAGGAAGAGAATGAATGCGAGCAGAGACGGATAGAGAAGAAACAGAGAGAACTAGAGTTCCAAGAAACCTAAGAAATGCTGAGGATTTTCCTTTGCCAAGGCCGAGGGAACATACCAGAACCTTGAGACCTACACAGATGGTTAAGTCCATGAAGAATTACTTCGATGGCACGGGAGACCCATATGATCATGTGGCCGAGTTTAGGCAAGTATTGAGAGTTGAGCAAGTTGAGGACCTGTTCACACAATACAATGCCTTTGGTCTAACCCTAAGGAACACAGCCCTTACTTGGTTTCAACCACTGAATGAGAGACACTTGAGGAACATAGACCAACTTCTGGGGGCATTCATTACTGAATTTTCCAAAAGCGGCATAAGGCATAACACTTCTTCACTAATTCATAGCTTCAAGCAAACCCCTCAAGAGACTGTGAGACTTGCAGGAAGAATATTTAGACAATATCTAGAGAGATGTCCTGTTCCTGAGTTACCCACTCCAACCAAACAAGTGGATTTATTCTTGGATGGATTGCTAAGTACCAAATTGAGATCATACATGTATTTGAAGGACCCTAGGACCATAGAAGAATGTGTACGCATGTGCATCGACATCGAGGATAACCTAGGGGAGGAATTAGAACTTTCAAAAATCTACAGAGATTCAGATAGTTCCACCAGCCTCTCTTCCTCGCAATCCACCTCCATTGAGGAACTCGCTAAGAACGTAGCTCAAAAACTAGGTGTCTCTAGCAAACAAATCCCAAGATTTGCCCCAGTTAAACAGTGCTATACTTGTGGAGGTGACCATATGGCGAACGTATGTCCCATTATGGCCCAACCCCAAGCGAATCCTAGTAGCCAGTACTGCACCATAGAACGGAGATACACAAATCACACTGCCCAAGATTGCCCCTTCAATAAGCAAGTAGTTAGGTAAACCTACCCTCAACCATATCCACAACAGGGCAGATACCAGAACCAATACCCACCACAACAGTATGCTAGACCTCAACAAACCTATCAACCACAATATCAGGCCCAGCAGAGACCTCAACCAGTGCTAGCACAACAACCCCCAACTCTAGCCAATGTGATCCCAGTAAAATATGCAGCTGCAGAAGAGAACTTGAATAGAGCCATAGTGCCAGTAACACCATTGCTTTCAGAAAGTGACCCCAGTGATCATAGCTTTGATTTTACACATATTGATAGCCCCCAGGCTTATTACATGCAGTCACCTGAGCATAATGAGGCCTATTATTATGAAGAACCGAGTGAACCAAGTTGGGAGCCAGAGTATACCAATGTCATGTACACTAATCCCAACTCGCGGCCCCAACCTAGGCAGGTAAGACCATCATTCCCTAGAGGGCCATGCTACTGATGTCAGGGAGATCACCTCATTCGTGATTGCCTGATGCCTGCCCCCACACAACCCCAATCTGTAACCATTCAAGGCTTTTGTCAAGAGTGAGGAAAGGAGCACCTCTTACGGGACTGCCCAAAGAATCCACAGAATGTAACAAAAATTACTCCCATCAATGTGATTGGGTTAGTTATAGACTCTTCAAGGAGTGTGACTTCCACTACACCAGTGCAAGTGGTCACTAGAGCTCAAGCCTTGCAGCAGAACCAAAGTTTAGGCCAGGAAAAAAGTGCTGAGGTTAGTGAAACTGAGAGAATGTCCAAGAAGAGAACTAGAGCTTGGAGAGATAGCCGAGAAAGAATGAAAAGGCAATGGGCCAAGAAGATGAGCGAACTCGAGGAAAGCCTAAGAGAAACGAGAGCCAAGGTAATTGAACTTACATCTCAACCTCCCTCTCACACTACTCCGCCACCATCATTCCCATATCCATCCAATCCACCACCTTCTAACCCGCCTCATGCGACCCCACCACCCCCTAGAGTAGGATCAGTTCTAGCAGATCCCACTCCATCGGACCTAAATATGATGCACAAAGCATATCAGGCCAGAATCCAAGAAGGGCCAAACGTAACTGATCATGAAAAGTGTTACCCTACAGCAGAACTAGAGCTTGAACAAACTAAAATTTGCTCTAAGATGGTGGAATTGGCTCAAACCATGTTTGAAGCCAGTCGCCTCTTTAACATCTCTAGTTCAGCTAAGACGCAGTTGCACTTTGATGGACTACTAGAAAGATTGGAGAAGCTAATTGCACAATCAAAAAAGGAACCCGCCTTTCAAAGTAAGGACAAGCCAAGTGAAAGGCTAAGCCTTCCCACTCAGGAAGCCTATGTGCCCAACTCCACAGAGCCAGACACATCTTCTTCTATGAATCCGTACTCACCCAAATTCCTACGAGAGATTCAAGAAGAGAAATGGGCTAAAGAAAGTGAAGTCCCTCCTCCCTTTGAACTTGTGGATGACGCACATGATCAATTCCCACAAGATATTCCCTCCATTTATGGAGAGCAGGAGAGTGCACAATCTCAAGAGAGATTAGACTTTGAGTCTAATTCTTTACATGAATTATCCCACTTCACGGGCCCATGGGAAGCAAAGTCTACATGTATGAGAGCACCCACGGTCATGGTACGAAACGAAGACTCAGTCATACCTAGGAATACGGAGGTAGTAAGGAACACTAAAGTGCAGTGCAACCTCACTTTAGAAGAGCTAGTCAAGGTTAGACCAGAACTGTGGAAACATGTAGCCGAACAAATGTCAGAGGTAGCTAAACCGCGTTCCCAGGTAGGTTCTCATAGAACAGTGCCAGAAATTCCTCTAGACAAGATAGGAGATATGAGTGAAGGTGAAGAGGGAAACACCTATCTCCCCATCACCCATCAAGGATACACAACCAAGGTAATTTTGGACTCAGGCGCAGGAGTTGCAATTGCTACCACTTCCCTATGGAAGCGTTGGGGCAAGCCAGCACTCAGGCCGACGAGAATGAAATTGCAGATGGCTGATGGTCACATAGAAAGACCCTTAGGCTTGCTAGAAGGAATAACTCTCACTACATGTGGTGTAGAGTTTGAGCATACATTTGCTATCTGTGATTTTAGCAAGAACCATGCCTATGAGATGATTTTGGGAAGACCATTTATGCGACAGTTGCAAATGGTACAGGATTGGGGAACCAACTCATTGTACTTGCAACACTTAGGTGTTACGACCAAAGTCAATCTCAAGGATTACTCTCATAGAGATGTCCCTCCTATCCAATGGAATCCCATCCATAGAGCCAAGGATGATACTGAGTCTGTGCATTCCATAGGATCAAGATCCTCATGGATGCACGAAGACACACACTTATGGATGTGCAAAGTGGCAGTAGAAGAGGAGAAGAGAGAAAAATCCAGAGAGGTAGGTGTGAAAGAGACACATAGATCAATTCAAGACCCGGCCTATGCACCTGTAGTATTCCCTGATGAAGAATTTGAACCTCACGACTGGGCAGAAATTTTAGCAACAATGGATGTAGCCATCCATGAAGAACAATGGACACCCCACTGTGATGAGGATGGCTATGACATTTCAGTCTTCTCCATAGAGCCAATCATGGGAGATGCAGTTTTAGAAGAGTGCGAACCTAGCCCTGATGCTTTTGAGGATGCAAGTGACTCCGATCTAGAGTCAATCATTATGGACCCACCTTTTGCATCAGATGAAGAATACTTCTATGAAGTAGAATTTCAACCCCAGAGACACGGAGAGCCTACAAATGATGTAAGGTTAGCCACACAAGTGACCCCTAAGGATGAAGGAAAGAAAAGAAAGAAGAGAGAAGTCACACCAGAAGAGGAAGAATCTTTGTTTGAGGTTCCTGAAAACTTTAAACTGTATGAGATAGACAATAGAAGAGTCATGGTAAGGATGCCAAAACGTGAGGCTCAATCAGGAGAGGCCTATGATAACAAAGAAACCACCAAGAAAATAGTTGTAGCCATGGAAGAAGGAGAAGAAAGATGCACTTACATAGGGCATGACCTGACGGAGGAAGAAGAGCATGCGTTAATAGCTTTGCTAAGATAATATAGAGATGTATTCGCTTGGAGTTACAAGGACTTGAAGGGTGTAGACCCAGACATATGCTCACACACAATTCCCATGACATCAGACGCGAAACCCTCTAAACAGAAGCGATACACATATAAGAATAATTATGCTGCTAAGATCAAAGAGGAGATAGATAGACTAGTAGAAGCTGGATTCATCTATGAAATTGAGCACACTGAGTGGGTATCCCCCATTGTAGTGGTGCCCAAGAAGAATGGAAAGCTACATGTGTGCATTAACTTGAAGAAGGTTAATGCAGCCACAATTCGAGATAACTATCCACTTCCAATTACCGAGCATCTATTAGAAAGAGTAGCAGGCAAGGAAGTGTACAGCTTCCTTGATGGATTTTCGGGTTACAATCAGGTAGCCATTGCTCTAGAGGATCAGCATAAGACAGCTTTTGCCACTGAGTGGGGCATATTTGCTTTTCAAGTCATGCCATTTGGGCTTACCAATGGTCCCCCAACCTTTTAGAGACTGATGTGCCATGTATTTAAAGAATTCCTGAGGAAGAATTTAGAGGTCTATGTTGATGATCTTTGTGCACATTCCAACATTAGACAAACACATATACCTAAGCTTAGGCAAATCTTTGACAAATATAGAGAATATCAAGTCTGCTTGAACCTAGAAAAGTGTGTTTTCATGGTCAGGCAAGGCAAGATTCTAGGACACATAGTGTCAAAGAATGGCATATCCATTGATGAAGAGAAAGTAAGAGCCATAGCAGAGTTACCTAGGCCAAAGAATTTCAAGGAAGTACAAGCTTTCATGGGGCATTGTGGTTATTACCGACGCTTTATACACATGTACGTCATCATTGCCAAGCCTCTGTATGGACTTTTGACTAACTTTGAGTGGACTGATGAATGTGAAAACTCTTTCAACAAGCTCAAAAGAAGATTGTGTTCAGCACCAATCTTGACTACACCAGATTGGAATAAGCCCTTTCATGTCCACGTGGATGCATCCAATTATGCTATTGGATGTGTACTCGCACAACCTACTGGTGAAGGTAATATGGATCTTCCAATTGCCTACGCTAGTAGACAATTGAATGCAGCTGAACGAAATTATACCACCACTGAACGAGAAGGATTAGGCATGGTGTATGCGGTTAAAAAGTTTAGACACTATTTGCTTGCAAATAAGTTTAAATTTTTTACTGACCATCAAGCATTGTTATATCTCGTGAACAAGCCATGCAATACAGGTAGATTGGTTAGATGGTTTCTCTTACTAATGGAATATGACTTTGAGGTTGTGGTGAGGAAAGGCAAGACTCACTTGAGAGCAGACCATCTCTCTAGGCTCACATGGGGAGAAGCCCCATAAGGAGTATCAGATGACCTTCCTGATGCTTACTTGTTTAATTTGGAAGTTGTCCCTCAGTGGGCTAAGCCATTAGTGCCAGTGTTGACATACGGGCCTAACCACCCAGTGATAAACACACAGGATTAGGCATGGTGTATGCGGTTAAAAAGTTTAGACACTATTTGCTTGCAAATAAGTTTAAATTTTTTACTGACCATCAAGCATTGTTATATCTCATGAACAAGCCATGCAATACAGGTAGATTGGTTAGATGGTTTCTCTTACTAATGGAATACGACTTTGAGGTTGTGGTGAGGAAAGGCAAGACTCACTTGAGAGCAGACCATCTCTCTAGGCTCACATGGGGAGAAGCCCCATAAGGAGTATCAGATGACCTTCCTGATGCTTACTTGTTTAATTTGGAAGTTGTCCCTCAGTGGGCTAAGCCATTAGTGCCAGTGTTGACATACGGGCCTAACCACCCAATGATAAACACACAGGATAGGGAGATAGTAAAAGCCCAGAAGTACTAGATCATGGCAGGAAGTATGTACAAGCATACAGATCAAGGGATCCTAGCTTGTTGTGTGGAACAGGATGAGTACGCAAAATGGTTGCAATTAGCACATGTAGGTGCATTAGAGCAACACTACTCAAAGCAATGAACCCTACAGACACTAAGGAGACTCGGAGTGCATTGGCCGACTATGGAGGCTGATGTCCATAAGTTGTGCAAAGAATGCCCGATCTGCTGCACTAAACCACCCGTGGAGCATGCCGCTCTTTATCAGTGACCATAGTGCCAGATTGGAGTGAACCATTGGTAGCCTTCTTGAGGACGAAAACATTCCCTCAAGACATGACGTTGGCCAGACAAAGAAGTCTTTGACAAGAAGCCCTAGACTACTCACTCATTGGTGATAATCTATACAAGCGTGGTAAAGATGGTTACCTCAGATTATGTTTCCATAAGAGCGAATATCTTAAGATCTTGGAAACTGCTCACCAAGGTGTAGCAGGAGGACATTTTGGACCTGACCGGGTGATCAAGGCAATACTATTTGCAGGTCTTTGGTGGCCAACCCTTCACATGGATGCACATACCTATGTGAAGAGGTGTGATGTTTGTCAACGGACTCAGTACCCTATACGCAAAGATGAGATGCCACTGAAACCTATGATGGGTGGACGAGCATTCTCTAAGTGGGGAATAGACTTCGTAGGTCCTATTAATCCCCCAACTAAGGGTTCACATGCTGAATATATCATTGTGGCCACATACTACTTAACCAAGTGGGTAGAAGTGAAAGGCACAATGAAGAATGATGCTAAAACGACAGTTAAGTTCTTATTTGAGAATGTGTTCACTAGATACGGGCTACCTATAGAGCTAGTTAGTGATAGAGGGACTCACTTCTTAAATGAAGTTATTGAAAACCTTCTCCAGGAATTCTTGGTAGTACATAAGAAGTCTGCCCCCTATCATCCACAAGCGAATGGACAAGCCGAAAGTACAAATAAGATTCTATGCAATGTATTGACGAAACTAGTGAATGATAAACGCTCTGATTGGGACAAAGAGCTACACCATGCTGTTTGGGCATATCGAATTGCCTATAAAACGGTACTCCAAGCCATGCCCTTTCATATGGTATTTGACCAAAATGTTGTGCTACCACTAGACTTCTTGATACCTACATTGAGAGTAGCACATGATCACGATTGGACGGGTCGTGAACTCTCCTCTAGGCTCTTTGACCTTGAACGATTAGGAGAAACAAGACTGAGGGTTGCTGCAGGGATATATGCAGCTAAGAAATGACAGAAAGCGTACTTTGATGCCCATGTTAAGGATAAAGGCTTGAAGGCCGAAGACTTAGTTTTAGTGTACACTTTGAAGCAACATGCACGAAAATTAGAGAAGAGAGGCTATGGACCTATGATCATAAATAGGATCTCCACAAGTGGAGCAGTTCAATTAGCCACTCTAGAAGGTGACGTCCTCCCTAGTTACATTAGCGGATGCAGAGTCAAGTTATATCAGGAACCCCTCACGGAGGAGATGCTAAATCGACTCAACACTGCCAAGAAACGCAAGGAAGAAGAAAAACGAATTCGAGAAGAAGCACAGGCAGAAGCCTTGGAACGCATCCGAAGGATGAAGTTGAGACAACAAGGTAAAGATCAGCTTAGGACAGAGGCATATGCAGACTAAGGATATCATATGGCAATGTGTGAAGCTTCAGGTATTAGATCTCATAGAATAATTGATCGGCATCCATTTGTGACCTTAGAGCTAGGACAAGGGACGAGTGCAAGGACTGTAAGAGCCTTGATTGACTCAGGTGCAGCCACTAGTGCTGTTAAACTTTCGCACTGTCAAGAGTTGAATTTAAGTGTCAATCCTATAGAAGCCTATCTCATAGGATTGGGAGGTGTGGAAACCCCTTGCATGGGCAAGGTGGAACTTCCCCTCTACATTCAAGATTCTTTAATGACAGTTAAAGTACTAGTGTGTCAAGATGAGGAACTCACTGAGCCTCTTGTCTTGGGTCAAGACTGGATCTATGATCATGCAGTCAACCTAAACCTAAGATGTGGACTTCTTCAGGTACGGGTAAATCAAAATCGTATTACAATTGAGCTAGAAAATGATGCACTCAAGGAACTAGGAAAGGCACAAACTCCTGGTCCTTCCAGGAGTACACATGAAGATGAACATGCTATTATTGTCCAAAACTATGTGATAAAGAGGGATGATTATCGCAACACAGAAGTCAAGGATGCAATGGAACTCCCTTCTTTTCCAAAGGCCATCGGGATGCAGCAACCAAAGACAGATGAAAGGCAGAAGAAGCAGACGACTTACGCTCGAGGCACAAAGAAAATACAACGCACGGTGTCTCAACCACCAAAACAAGTGTGAGTACGAAAAAGCGAGCATCCTATTGCGGTCAAGCCACACCAACCGGCTCAACTTCCTATTAGTGATCAACGACATGACACTAATAAGAAGTCCTCCAAAAATCCTACTGTGAAAGTGAAGTCTATTTGGGTACCCAAGAAGTCGATGAAGGCTAGTCCACAATCAAGACAAATTTGGGTGCCTAAGGCTTGCTTGCGAGCTCAAATAGCTACACCAAGACCACACCCTGTACAACATGGTTCACTCACTCACACAGCCGATACCCACTTGTATTCAACACGCACGAACACACATTGGCCCCTGAGCACGAGCAGAATCACTTGTAAATGGGTCCCTAAAAAGCCTCATCTCCAAGCGGACACTCTTATAAAGCCCTCCAGAGTCTCCACAAAATCAAGAACAATAGCCAACCAGTTTGTTTGGCAGCCCAAAGCGTGTAACAAACCCCCCGACCCCATTTGTAAATTCATTCCCACTGACTAACTGCATCACCCTTACACTGCACTTTTCCATTTAGCTCACAAGACTATCCATCCACTAATGGCACACTGGATCACCTAGCACGTATTGACCTACTGACCTCTCACTAACCTCATGTTAATGTTGTAACGGGGACAAAAATTTTTCTATCATGTCCATTACAATGTTAACACATGTTTCTATATTCTCACAGAGTCAACAGGCAAGAAGTAACATGGCAGATACAGCAGGACCTAGTTCCCAGGCAGGCACCAGCCCTCAAATCGTGGAAATTGAAAGTCTTCCCATTGAGGAGGAATTGAAGGAGCGCCCAGTGGCATTGAGAGCATTACATGCCATACCGATTTAGAATCCCCCACAGGGGCACACAATGCTAGTCAGCAAAAACTCACATTGGTTCAGTGAGGTGGCAGGACCTCTAGGAGAAGGCACTTACCTGTGGGAGGTAGAGATAGAGTTCAACGGGCGCTGGGGCAGGTATCACTTCTTCACCAGGGAATTTGAGAGACTTCAAAATAATGAAGGGCTGAAACCGATATGGAAGAAGGTAGGCTTATATGATTACTTCAAAGCCCAGTTACCGAAGCCCGAATTTCTAAGATGCTCATATCTGATTAGCACCCTCACTCCTAGTAAAGAGAAAAAGGGGTATAGCACCTTTGTCTTACCATCTCTCACAAGAGGTAATGAGTTGAAGCGCTTCAAGTTGACGAACAATTTGGTAAGAGAAGCTCTCGACATGAAAGGCATGCATATCCCCACCGAGAAAGAGACTATGGTCCCCGACAACATGAAGAACTAGAATCTGACGAAACTAAAGGACATGGTGGCAATGATGCCGACTATTGCCATTCACCTTCGAATGTGCATGCAACATTTTGCGTTCCCGACTCAAGAGAGATTCACAATGCCACCCAAGAAGATCTGGTTCAATTTATACTTAGCAGATGCTTTCAATTTGACAATCAACATGCCACATTGGATTATTGACCAGATACACTTAGCGCATCAACGGTGGTATAAGAAGCAAAAGTCAGTGCTTCATGGATGTTGTGCTCTCACAAGGATTGTTTACCAATGCTTGGCTTATGACGTGCCAATTCAACAGGCACTTGTTTGGACCAGGGTGCAAGAATTTCAACGCAGACTATCAATTGCAAGGCCTCCATCCAAGAAAATGAGAGGAGCAATTCAGATGCCTTGTGCCTAGGCCCGAGGTGCTACACTGACACCAAAAACCACTCCACAACTTCCAAGGCGAGTGCAGCCATTCACTATCAAGTTGCCGAGGCATAGCACGGAAGGACCGAATCTAGTATTTCCACCTATACCCACCGACTTAGAGTTCCCTCATGGCTTTACATTGGAAGATCTAACTGATGAGGAGGTGGCCAGGATAATTAATGCTACGAATTTAGAAGTGGAAGCAAAGCAGGCAAGTGGGCAACAGACAGTCACCGATCAACCCCATCGAGTCCAACCAAAAGTAGTCGAAGTCGATCAAGATGAAGAAGAGACGGCAGAAGAAGAGCAAGAGGATGAACAAGGACTGTCCGATGAAGAAGAGCAAGAATATGAGCAAGAAGTGGTACACGAACTTGAAGGAGCCCCTGCTTATACAAAGCAATTAAAGAGACTGTATGATACCATCAATCGAGTTCAAGAACAACACAAATTATCCTTTGCAGCAAGAAAGACCCTGATGAATCAGATCCTGGAAGACAAAGGCATAGATGAGCAATATAGGGCAACCCTTGATATGATTGTTGATGCATTGGGGGTACCTGAAATGGTGCATACCGCCCTTGCACACTCGCGAAGATTAGAGCGAAGATACAGCAGACGCCCCCCTCGATCAGGAAAACAAATGAATGTATTAGTATCAGAACCACAGGGCACCACATCCACAACCACGGGCATAGCTCATACCATTCATGACACTGAGGAAGCCCATACATCCAGTGCACCCCCGTCACCCCCCTTACCCCCTCTCCCTCCAACTCCACCACCTTCACCTCCCACTACCAGCAAAACCACTATTGTCACCACCTCAGGGTCCACTTCCCATACCAAAGCACAAACCGTCAGTCAACCCGCACAACCTACACAACCTAGCACCACCTCTCTTGTATACACTACCACTAACACTGTAATTCTAACTGTAACGATGGAAAACCCCGTTCCCCCAATCACACTTCCTGGCGGTTCATATTCACAACTACACACACCACTTTACACCTTCACCACCATCACCGCACCCACAATTCCCATGTTCACAATCACTCCCACGACTGCATCCACTTTTGATTTCATGGACATATCACCCACCTCCGCACCTCTCCCTCTCCCCATAAGTCCACAATCTCCCATTCCCCCACCACCAACTTCACCCTTTTCAAGCACAGCATACATGCTCCCACTCCCTTTTCCCTTCCCTTCTGCATTCAACACCTTTCCCGCATCCACTCCCATTAATAATGTATTTAATAATATGTACCAGTGTATGTCTCAACTACAACAGCATTACCAACACCTAGACGCACAGCATACGAGCCTCTTCAGAGACCATGAAACGCTCCAAGCAAGATTCATTGATTTAGAGAAGGAGAAGCGGCTATTACAACAGTAGTATACTATATTGCAAGCACAACATGATCAATTAGTTGCCAATCCACCCCAGTCAGATACTGAAGAAAAACAACAACTCAATGACATGTTACATGCCCAAATAAAGGACAACCTCAAGCTTCAACGCAACCTCACCTTATTACGGAAGCACATGTCCACAGCACTTGAAGAAAACAAACGACTACAGAAACAGAACGAGGAAAACCTGGAAGCAGCAATGGAGGGTTCACCGCAGGAAATCGACCCAGAGAAATTCAAGACTATCCCATCTGAAAATATGCAAATCGTCTTGGAAACCCATGCCGACCTCATGGAAGACCACATAGCATTAGAAAGAGAAAGAGATGACCTACTCAAGCAACTGGCAACTCAGCAGGAGTCACCAAGCAAAGTCACAACCGCAGCCGACACATCTAAAGAAGTCGCAGAACTCAGAACAAAACTAGAAGAACTACGAAATAAAGTTCTGCAATACAAGTGTCAACCCTCTCCCACTTAGTGCCAATTGAAGTGGAAGAGACTTTTGAAGACCCATATGTTCCCATGCCAGCACCCGGAGGTAAGCAAACAGAAGAAGGAATGGACACGATTGAGATTGAAGCCCCTGAATGGATGCAGAGGTTAGAAAAGGTTGCTGCAACCCATGATGAGAGAGTCGCAGTGAAGACAGTGTCTATGTCTCGATTGGAAGAAGTGGTCATTAAATCAGATTACTTCAGAAACCTCTCCCATCATCGGTGGATTGGCACATATGATGATTTGTATGTTCCATTTTGTGTCTTAATGGCAGATTATAATGCTGAAATCAAGCAGCGCACAACGAAGGAACCAACCTCGGCGACACAGTTTGCACCAGAAGACATCCCTGCCAGTGCCACGCATGGGAATATCTTTCAACCTACCTGGAGGATCCATCTGCTTGAAACCTACCCTGAGATGGTATGCACGTGGAATAACATGCCTTTATATATCAAGTATAATCCCTGCTACTGCCTTGTCTTTCGAAGAAGGTCTTGGCCGGAGTACACAAAAACAGTGCTGACAGTCAAAGGATGTGAAAAATGGCTCAATTATGTCTACTTAGCCCCACCTAGAGGCCAACCCACAATAGCATACATGATTTCAACGATTCGGCATTGGGGCATCAGGTTCAAGAATGTCCTGATGTCATGGCACAGATGTGCCTCAAAATTTTTGAGCTCATGCTGGTTACATTCAGGACATTTAAGAATATCAAAGAACCTCATCTTTGGGCTCTTGGATTTAATGAAGGGAATCAGGACCTTGTCTACGATATGAGCACCACACCATCCATTAACGTCGTATATGCGTGGCATGCTCGTATAAAGTATCTACCTGCCTGCTTCAAACAGACGTTTGAAGAAATGTTCATCACAAGGTTCTAGGAATATCATTCAGAGATATTCATTCCCAGACCATCTCATTTATTACAGTTATTTGCGGTGGAACAAGCTCTACATTCAGAAAAGCTATGTATGCCACATCCAGAAGTTCCAGGGCCAGTAGACTGGGATGCCCTACTCACTGATTTGACCAAAGGGTTGAGAATAGCATAACATCATTTAGCCACAGACATTGTGGAGTACTACATCCAACGACCCACTCAACAAGGGTCTGTCAGAGACGACAGATGCGAGAGAGGGGGGGGGGGTGTTGGCAATAGTCAAGGTACACAAGGACTCACAAGACAAGGAAGTCAAAGAAGGGATTCAGAGTGAAGAGAAAGCACCAGCAGACAAAGTAGTCAACGAAGATCTGGCAAGTAGGCCGTCCAAAATTTTCCATGAAGTAATACTTCCTAAATAGTGAATTTAGTCACTCTACATCATTGTAAATACCATTTCACCTTTCTGTAACTCCATTTTGTGCAAGCCGAGGAGTCCTCCAGCTTGTGGAGTATTAGAAGTAGCATCGTACCAATTTTCATAATTTTTAGACTTCGTTTGAGCCCCCAAATAGGCCCTAGAACCCAATTTTTAACTACACCGGACACTAGGTCTGGACAGGGCCAAAAGCTAGTCAAAAACTATAAATAGAGCTAGAGAGCTCATTTTTGAGGTTAGATTGTAATAGAATTGAACTTGTATGAGCATTTTGGAAGTAATCTAAAAGAACTCCATTGTCTTCCTCTTTGTTCTTACTGTGTGTGCACGTGTGTGTGTATGTGTGTGCATGTTTGTGTGCTTCTCACTCACGCACTTGTGCCTTCACTTGCTCGAGGTCATCATACCATCCTCACATCTTCCCGGATTGACATTAAAGGAGGTGCTACTCATCATTGAGCTACACTCTCGCTCTTCTTACATACTTCCTCTTTGTTTGTGTTGACTTCCTCCACCTCTAGTACTAGTAACACCCCTTCCCTCTTGCCTCTATCATTCCCAATAGATTCTTGTTGCAGGGAGTGATCGATATAGTCCAAAAGTAGGTCCTGAGCAAGGGTGTGCTCATTGACATGAATGCCAAATATGCTTCTAATTAGTGTAATGATGACAATCATTTTTTGTTGAAATTTTTTCGAAAAAAATGATTGGCCTACTCACCAGATCTTCATTAGATTCCTTGTTTAGTTGGCCCTTGTTGACCTTCTCTTTGAATTTTCTCTCTCTGGCTTCCCTTCCTCATGCTTCCTTGACGTGTTAATCCACTTTTTTTGCTAACACCCCCTCTCTCATGTTTGTCATCCCTGATGGACCCTTGTTGTGGTGGTGTTTGGAGTAATTAATGACAACATGGGCGCCCTAGGATGGCATGAAATACGGGTAGTTTAACTAGTCTGAGCATCAGGACTATTTCTAACCTTCATGGCAAATGTGAGCCATGTGTATCTACGAGTGCATTGGAGTGTAACATGGATTATACTTTATGTGCAGTGGTGTAGTGGACCAAGTTTGCATCATTTTTGGATATGTTTCTAAAAGATGTGCATGCCTATTGGGTTGAAAAATTGTGCCCTATTTAGCCCCCTCTGAGAGATCATCTAGGTGGAACTAGGTGGTGAATGTTGGCTCTTCTCCTACCACTCTCTTGACTTTTGCACTGTAATCAGCTAGAAGCATGAAATATGGCATATATTGCAGCTCTTATTACTTCCAAATGTTGCTATCCTTGTCTTAATTGAGTGGCACATTGAACCATTGTGTTTAATGCATTATCTACATTTGTGGATATTATATTTATAGTTGAAAATGTAGGAGGATGGGAATGGGGAGGGAAATAGTATATGTAATGCCTAAGGGGGTTGGGAGTGCTATGATGGGGGTGAAGGAGGAATGGGAAAAAGTGGAAGTGAGGGGGGTGGGGGAGGTGCTCTGGGTGGTGATCTTTCCATGGCATCAAACATGGTCGTGTGTGATGGTGCTACCATGAATATTGGTATGGTAGGTGCAGTGCTCCTTGTGTCGATGAAGAGTGAAGATGTTACAAGTAGATTAGGACCCACAGAAGAAGATGGAACGGAATTTTGAGCATGGCTTCAAGGAATGCAGCCCATGGTGGTGGTAGAGTGGTTGAACGTGGTCAAGATTGAAATAGGGAGGAATAGGTTGTAGAGGTAGAAGTGGACGTGGAAATAGTTGGGTAGGGTTGTGTTGCAAGGATTCCTAGTAGGGTGGTGGTTGGAGTTGGGTAACCTTGGGCAAGGTGTTTGGATTCGAGTGGAGCTATGGGGATAGAGTACAATGGGTTATTGATAGAGGAAATTCATTATGCATGGAAGATATGGGCACGGAAAGTAAAGGAAGGTGTAGAGCCTATTACTTTGGTGGTTCCTATTGTTACTTTAGTATGCGATGTTGAATGGGGTGGTGTATGAAAAATAAGCTCATCTACTTGGGTAGTTTCGGTGACCATGGTTGTGGGTTGCACTTCTTGGGTTTTGGGTGGGGATGGAGGCTGTGGAAGTGAAAAAGGCAACGTTTGGACAAATCTTCTATTGTAAAATCAATAGTTTTTGTCAATGTTTCTTCTTGAGTAGTGGTGGCCTCAAACTGTGAGATGGGTATGTGAATGTTCTTTCCTGGTCTTGGCCTGGTGTCAATTTTCCTTTGGTCATATTGAGGTGGAGGTCTCTGCATCATGGTATGGATGGCTTTGATGTTTCCACATATCTCTACTAGTAGGTGGAGGGATTCGAAGAAGTGTGGATCAACACCTTCTTCCCCCAATTTTTGATTGACCAATAATTGGCTAGTTGGAATGAGAGTCGGCCTCTTTCTTGTACACTTGTTATCATTTCGTATAATCTTTGAAGTTGTAGTGTAATTAGGGGCACCTTCATCTCCCTCATCTGTGTTTTCTTCATCATCTTCCTCATCATCTTGTTCTTGTTCCTACTATTGTTCTTCATGTTGCTCTTCTTCTCATTGTTCATGTTGCTCTTCTTTTTCTTCCTCCATGTCTACTTCCCTGAGACATTGTTCAAAACCTATGTTGCCTAATTCCTCAAGAACAATCTCTCCAAGAAACTCTAAATTTGATGGTATCAGTGCAACTATTAGTTGAGGACAATCTGTGCTTCTCCTTGATAATCTAAGTGTGAATGGGTATACTGATAGAACATGGGGAAGCCTATAGGATGTAAAAAAGTGAGTTGTGAAGTGATGAAGTTTGGTCTAGCCAACCAACACAGGGATAGCCCTTGAGCTCATGGAGACTCAAATAGACCTTATAGGCATGTGATTAGTGCAATAAAATATGCTATGTTTTGCAGCATCAAGAAGAAACAATCGATACAAAATAGATAGGTTTGCGGATTGACTAGCTCCAAAGGCTTGTTAACTTTGGATGAAACAATCAACTTCAAACACTCATAGCATCTAACATGACTAGAATTGAAATGTTTCCTTTTGGAGAAATGATACACATATGGTTGAGTGTCTCAATTGGCAAGCATAGGAGAAGAGATTGAAGAGGAGCAAATAGTGAGACAAGTAATCAATGGCATCAAGGCAGATGACAAGTGGGAAGCCTTTACAACTTTCATGGACTTATACATGGACATGCAGATTCCAGATCTTACCACACTCATGGGACAACTCTTTCCCCATGAAACCAAGCTCAACAAAAATGGAGAACCATCAAGAGGTAACAACTCTTCTGCCCTATACACAGATAAAGGAAAGTCTAAAGATAAAGGGAAAAGCAATAAGGGTGAAGACGAAGGTACTACTTCTCAAGCTAACTATGCATGGAGAGGTAGGAACTCAAGAGGAAGGGGCAGAGGAGGTAAGCAAGGTAGGGGGAGACCCTTCAACTCTTCCCCATGCAACATATGTGGACTATCTAATCACACTATAGATGAGTGCTATAGGAACTTCAAGAATCAGAGAGGAAGAGGATATTCAAGAGGTGGCTACACACAATCAAGAGGAAGATTCAACCATAATCAAAGCTACAACCATGGCTACAACAACAACTACAACAACAATTATCAAGGAGGATACAAATCAAGGAAGAACCTCAACAATAATACAGAGAATCAAGAGGATTATCTTCTCATTATGAATATGACTTCAAAACAAGGTATGAATGATGAGCACCTCTTCTATATTGACTCAAGATGTTCAAACCATGTGACAGTCAATGTAACTCTTCTTTACGATCTTGAGGAGCCCAAGCAAAAGCACCAAGTGCATATAGGTGATGAAACCAAGCATTCAGTGGTCAAGGTAGGAAATGTCAAAACCTTTGATGGGAATAGAAATCTGTTGAGTAGGGTTCTATATGTACCTACAATCACCAAGAATTTGATGAGTGTTGGACAGATAGTGGAAAAAGGGTTGCAAGTTATATTCAACAAATTTTGAGCTTTTGTGGAGGACCCCCAACATGGATATAAGAAAATTACCAAGGGAGAAAAAACAGGTAGATTATTTACATTTGAACTTGAAGATACAAGGAATATTGCACTTTATAATTACAAAGATCAAACATTGTCCGAGCTTGAGATTTGGCATAAAAGAATTAGGGCATATTGGTGAGAGAACCTTGAAGCAAATATATAGAGATCAATGTGTGCTTGGGATACCTAATGTATTCAAGCAACACATGATCTATAAATGTGGTGCATGTCAGTTTGGTAAATCACACATGTTACCCTTCTCAAAGAAAGGCTATATGCATGAGGGTTACTTGGAACTTGTCCACACAGATGTGTGGGGACCAAGCAAGGACACTTCAATTTTAGGCTCAAGGTACTATGTGTCTTTCATTGATGATTTCAGTAGGTGGACTATTTTATACTTTGTGAAGCATAAAGATGAAGTATTCAGTTGCTTTAAGAAGTATCTTGCACTTGTGGAAAATCAAACACGAAGAAGTCTAAAAAGATTAAGGTCAGATGGAGGAGATGAGTACTTCTCAAATGAATTTGATGCATTCTTGAAGGATAGAGGAATCAAAAGGGAGATTACTACAAAGTATACTCTTGAGCAAAATGGGTTAGCAGAGAGGAGAAATAGGTTGATTGAGGAAAGAGCTAGATCAATTCTTAATGAAAAAAGGTTACCTAATTATTTGTGGGCAGAGGGTGTATCTACTACCACTTATCTTATTAACAGGTTTCCATCCAAATCACTTGATGGGATGACCCCATATGAAGCATGGCATGGTAGAAGGCCATCACTTGTGTTGGAGAAACACTCACTAATTGTACATATATTTGAAGGTCAAAGCTTCAGAAGAAAACCACATGCCTATGTGAAGGGATAATTCACAAGTGTATTATATTTGTAAAGTTAGTTCACTTTAGTTCTAGAAGTTTTTTAAAATCACGAGAATGAGAAAATCTATATAAGTTAGTTTGTATCAATTGATGCGAAGAGAGTAGAAGTGGAAGAGAGTGATAGAATATCAGAAGGAGTTCATTTTGTATGACTGAGTATAGTCAAGCTTCTCTGAGTGAGAAAGCATCTGTAAAACTTCTGAGTTTTTCATAGCTATGAGAAGAAATAGTTAAAGTTCTGTGTATGAGACTCTCTCCATCATCTCCATGCTTATCTACTGTGAAATGATTTCAAAAGTTCAAGTTTTCCAAGCAATTCGATGTCTGGCATCGAGTTTGTGCTGATAAGTTTGTGTTTTATTCTTTGAGTTCTAACTCTTGCTAAATCTTCTTGAAAAGATGATGTGTGTGGAGCAACTCGATGTCTGACATCGAGTCTCAGCATAAAGTCAATGCCTGGCATCGACTTTTGGTTGAAAGTCGATGCTAGGCATCAAATTTTCATTTCTGGACAGCCAGATTTACTAAAACAAGCAAAATTTCCATTTTTGGAAGTCATACAAGGTCATCTTGTGAAGGCTGTATCTTGAGTTCTAGAGATCCGTTTCTTGCATATGATAGCTTGTTGGAAAGCTCTACTCTTCTACTTTCATTCATTAAAAGATCTTGGAGAAATAATATTTGAGATAGGAGAAACTAGCAAAATACTGAAGGTATGTCATTTCAATGATTGGAAAAATCTGAAGAAGTAAAGTTCTTGGTTTTGGCTATCATTTCTCAAAGTTTTGAGTGGCAATGAGTTAATGGTGACCATAGAGGTGTTATAGTGTCACATTAATTCATTTCTTGTGGTGTTTTACACCAACAGGTGGTATCAGAGCAGAAAGGTCGTAAAGAGCAGAAGGCAGCAAAGGTACGAGAAGTTTTGGAAAGTTTTTCATTAAAGTTTGAAAGGTGAAGTATTTGAAGATACAAGGCACCAAAAGGTTACTTCAAAAGTATCTTCATACACAAAGAACTCCAAAAGGTATTATCGTTTATCCTTTAAGCTCACAGGTTGTAGCAGAAGGAAAGGAGTATGGCAGATCATATCTCCATTGACAAACTGGACAGAGATAATTACCCCGCATGGGTAATGAGAATGGAAGCCTTACTTATGAGTAAGGATCTCATGATATATGTTACAGGTGAAGAAGAGAAGCCAGTATTTGAAGATGAAAGCCAACCAAATAAAGAGGAACTTGATGCTTTAAAGCATTGGCAGAAGAAGGATGCAAGTGCAAAGGCATTCATTTACAACACAATCTCAGATCATTTGCTACCACGCATCAGAGGATTGGAATCATCTGAAGATATATGGAATGCATTGGAGTATCATTTCCAAAGCACTACTAAAGCAAGGAAAGCAAGTCTATGGTCAGAGTTTAAAACATTCAAGAAGAAGCCAAGTCAAAATATTAGTGATTATGTCACTAAGATGAAGGATCTAGCAGATAGTCTTGGATCCATAGATGAAGATATTGAGGATCACAAGTTGATTGCTCAATTACTTACAGGTTTGAGAGGAGATGAAAGGTGGAAACTTTTTGTCTTATCAACAGAACTTTCGTTAAATCATTATGTTCCAGATTTGAACCAATTGCTTGGTTTGATGCTCACATTTGAGCAAGACTTGAAGGGAGATGGAGATAAAGGACCAAGTTCTGCAATGTACATGAATAATAAGAAGAAAGGAGATAAAGGTAAAGCAAAGGATGAAGAAGAGTCGAGTTCTCAAGTTTATTATGCAAGAGGTAAAGGCACTAGCAGAGGAAGAGCAAGAGGCTTTGAAAGAGGAAGAGGTAATCAAAATAACAACAAGAAGGCTTGCTAGATATGTGGATTGAGTAATCATTTGGCTCATGACTGTTGGCACAATCAACAAGGATCAAATCAAAATCAGAATAACAATAGCAAAGGTAGAGGTGGAAGATATCAAACTAATTTTCAAAGAGGTAGACAAAGTCAAAGAGGATGCTATGGTAGAGGTGGAGGAAGAAGTTGGGGACAGAATCAATCCTAAAACACCACCTACTACAACTATGCAAATGACACACAGAATGAAAGTCATATATCATTGATGATGAACTCAATCAGCACATCAGATAAAGAAGATCTAAAGGTATTTTACATTGACTCTGGATGTTCTAATCATTTGTCAAGAAACATAGAATTGATGTCAAAATTGGAAAAAGGCATTTCTAGTCATAGAGTTCAAACAGGTGACAATACAAGACATAGTGTACATTCAGTTGGTAAAGTGAAATGCAAGAGTGGAGCAGATTTGCTAACCAATGTTTTATATGTTCCTACAATACCTAAAAACTTGATTAGTATGGGACAGATAGTTGAAAAAGGTTTTCAAGTCAGGTTTACACATGAAGGAGTATTTGTTGAAGATCCAGAGAATGGATATAATCAGATTGTCTCTGGTAAGAAAGAAGGTAGACTCTTTACTTTAAGAGTTCAAGGAAACATTAGTCAAGCTTTGCTCACACATGGTGAAGGAGTGATTACAGAACTTGATCGCTGGCATAAGAGATTAGGTCATTTCAATGAAAGAGGAATTAAAGCTATGGTTGCTAATCAGTCTGTACTAGGATTACCAAATGTGCAAAGTCAACATATGGTTTATAAATGTGAAGCATGTCAAATGGGAAAAGCACACAGGTTACCATTTCAAAAGAAAGGATTCAAACATGATGGATTACTAGAGCTCATTCATACAGATGTATGGGGACCAACAAAAGAAGGATCTATCAGTGGCTCAAGGTATTATGTTCTTTTCATTGATGATGCTACAAGATGGATAACATTATATGTTTTGAAGGAAAGATCAGAAGTGTTTGGAGCTTTCAAGCATTTTCATGCATATGCAGAGAGAGTCACAGGTCAAAAGCTTAAAAGACTGAGGTATGATGGAGGGGGAGAATACTTCTCCCAAGAGTTCAATGATTATCTTTGGAATGCAGGTATTAAGAGAGAAATAACTTGCAGGTATACACCACAACAAAATGGTGTAGCAGAAAGGAGAAACAGGACTTTGGTTGAGTTTGCTAGAGCTATCATGAAGGAGAAGAATTGACCAAATTATCTTTGGGCTGAGGCTATAAATACAGCTACATATCTTGTGAATAGATTACCATGTGCAGCTCTAAATGGAATGACTCCATATGAAGCTTGGTGGGGTAAGAAACCAACACTAGATCATTGTAGAGTGTTTGGATCAATTGCATATGCTTATGTTCCATCACAAATCAGACATAAACTTGAACCAAAGGCAGAAAAATATATGTTCATTGGTTATGATGAAAAGCAAATGGGTTACAAACTGTGGAATCCTCTAACCAACAATTTATTGTTTCTAGAGATGTTATATTTGATGAACAGAAAAGTTGGTATGCAGATCAAATTCATACAACTGAAGATTTTCAAGAAGAGCTAAGAAGATGTGAGAAAGGAAAATCAATTGTGCAGGTAAATAGAGATGAAGACTATATGCAAGCAAGTACATCCAGAAGTGGATTAACAAGAAGAAATGAAGAAGCTCCTATATTTGATGAAGAAGTGTATCCAGACACTTATGAAGAATGTGAACCAAGAAGGTCAAGAAGAATAAGAAGACAACCATAAAGGTATTCTTATGACACTTCTTACATAACTTAGAAGAACTATGCATACATGGTCAAAGATGATGAAGAACCTCAGAACTATGATGAAGCTAAAGATAAGAAGCAATGAAGGAAGAATTCAATGCACTGGAGGAGAACAAGACATGGGAACTTGTTCCTAAACCAAATGGTAAGAAAGTAATTGGAACTAAATGGGTTTATAAAGTGAAGAAGCTTGCAGATGGGAGTATAGCTAGATACAAAGCTAGACTGGTGGTGAAAGGCTATGCCCAAACCTATGGCATAGATTATGATGAGACATTCAGTCCTGTAGCTAAGATGTCAACTATAAGGACAATCATTGCTATTGCAGCTTCAAAAGGATGGACCCTAAGTCAATTGGATATAAAGAATGCATCTTGAATGGATACATATCAGATGAGGCATACATGGAACAACCTCAAGGGTTTATAGATTCTAGGTATCCAAATTTTGTTTGCAGGCTGAGAAGAGCACTATATGGATTGAAGCAAGCTCCAAGAGCATGGAACTATAGATTCGTAAAGTATCTCAATGATCTTGGATATCAAAGCTCAAAAGCAGATCCAAGTCTACTCATCAAAAGAACAGAGGAAGGTACAATCTACATTTATATTTATGTAGATGACATTATAATCACAGGTACTTCAGATGAAGGAATCAAGGAGGTAAAGAGATTACTTGAAAAAGAATTCAAGATCAGTGATCTAGGAAATTTATCATACTTTCTTGGAATGGAAGTCACTTATACAGATCATGGCATATATGTATCACAAAGAAAGGTATCTTCTGAATCTATTGAAGAAGTTTGATATGGAAAATTGCAGAGAAGCTTCAACTCCACTTGAAGTTAATCACAAGCTTAGTAAATATGATGGTGCAGAATACAAAGATATGAGGAAGTATCAATGTCTTATGGGTAGTTTGATTTATGCTACACAAACAAGACATGATCTTAGTTATGCAGTGGGAGTTTTGTCACAATTCATGCATTGTCCAAAGGACCCACATTGGATTGTAGGTCAAAGAGTTCTCAGGTATATAAAAGGAACTATAAAGGAAGGATTATATTATCCTTTTACATAAGATTTGAAGTTGAGAGCCTACAGTGACTCAGACTGGGCAGGTAACTAGGATGACAGAAGATCAACTCATGGCTACATGATATACATTGGTGATAAGCTTGTAAGTTGGTGTTCAAAGAAACAACATACAGTAGCATTATCATCAATTGAAGTTGAGTACAAAGGACTTGTGGAAGCAGCGAAGGAGGTCATATGGATGCAAACATTATTCAAAAGCTTGGGCATTGATCGAGGTATACCTACAATACATGGAGATAATATGAGTTCACGATGCCTGGCATCGACTTTTGGTTGCAAGTCGATGATAGGCATCAAATTTTCATTTTTGGACAGC
Source organism: Ceratopteris richardii (assembly GCA_020310875.1). Classification (NCBI taxonomy): domain Eukaryota; kingdom Viridiplantae; phylum Streptophyta; class Polypodiopsida; order Polypodiales; family Pteridaceae; genus Ceratopteris; species Ceratopteris richardii. The sequence continues at coordinate 173,171,129 of CM035422.1, read as the reverse complement.
CAGATTTACTAAAACAGGCAAAATTTCCATTTTTGGAAGTCATATAAGATCATCTTGTGAAGGCTATATCTTGAGTTCTAGAGATCCGTTTCTTGCATATGATAGCTTGTTGGAAAGCTCTACTCTTTTACTTTCATCCACTATAAGATCTTGGATAAATAATATTTGAGCTAGGAGAAATTAGCAAAATACTAAAGGTATGTCATTTTAGTGACTGGAAAAATCTGAAGAAGTAAAGTTCTTGGTTTTGGCTATCATTTCTCAAAGTTTTGAGTGGCAATGAGTTAATGGTGACCATAGAGGTGTTCTAGTGTCACATTAATTCATTTCTTGTGGTTTTTTACACATCAACAACTTGATCATTGCAGAATCTTTGGATGTGTTGCTTATGTGTATGTTCCATCTCAAATCAAAGGCAAGCTAGACCTAGGTAGAGAAGTGAATCTTCATAGGGTATGATCTAAATTATAAAGGATACAGGTTTTATAATCCATCCAACAAGGGAATTATGGTCAGTAGATATATTGTGTTTGATGAGAATGACTCTTGGTTTGAAAGTGAATGCAGGAAGATGACTTGGAAGAGGAATTTCCAAGCCTCACCAAGGAGGAGCCAAGCCGAATTGAAGACATCAAATCAGATGATGAGGACATCATCAACCTAGAAGAATTCAAGGCATGTAAGTCAAAGGGCAAGGCCAAGATGAACAGGTTGGAAGACTTACCTGAATCATCCAAACAAGCTCTAAGGAGATCACAAGGGGAGAGCAAGAAGCCAATCAGATATGGGTATGACACTTTATTAGTTACTAAGAATTCCATTTATCTTACTAAGGATTTATCACTTGAAGAGCCCTCTACATATGAAGAAGCAAAGGCCAAGGCAGAATGGAAGCAAGCTATGGATGAATAAATAGAAGCATTCAAGGAGAATGATAATTGGGAGCTAGTACCAAGAAGGCATCAATGAAGGTAATTGGTTCTAGATGGATTTACAAAATCAAGAGAAACTCAAATGGATCCATAAACAGGTATAAAGCTTGACTTGTGGCTAAGGGTTTTGCACAAACCCAAGGAGTTGATTATGAGGAAACATTCTCACGTGTGGCTAAAATGCCAACCATCAGAGTATTGGTAAGTGTGGCTGCATCAAGGAATTGGAATATGTACCAATTGGATGTAAAAAATGCTTTCCTTAATGGCTGGATTTCAGAGGAGTTTATGTGGCTCAACCTCTTGGTTATGAAGACCCAAGCAAGGTAAATTATGTGTGCAAGCTAAACAAAGTTGTTTATGGATTGAAGCAGGCACCTAGGGCATGGAACCATAGGTTGACTACATATCTTCAAGATCAAGGGTTCATGATGAGAAGGCAGATTCTTCTCTATTTGTCAAGAGTAGCAACTCAAAATTGATATATTTATGTGTGTATGTTGATGACATCATCTTAACAGGTAGTGACGTCAATGGCATCAAACAGATCAAGAAACAAATGATGAAGAAGTTCAAAATCAGTGACCTAGGGTTTCTCAAGTATTTTCTTGGACTTGAATTGGTCTACACAAATTGTGGAATTTACATTACTCAAAGGAAATATGTGTAGGACATGTTGAAGAAGTTCCACTTGGAGAATGCCAAGATAGCTAGCACCCCTATAGAGGTTAATCATAAATTGAGTGCTCATGATGGTGATTTGCTTGAAGACATTGCAGGATATCAAAGCATAGTTGGAATTTTAAACTATGCAACCTTGACAAGGATTGATATAGCTTATGGAGTAAGTGTTTTAAGTCAGTTGATGCATAAAACTAGAGCATCTCACTTGGAAGCTACCAAAAGGATTTTGAAATATATCAAGGGTACTCAAAATCAAGGTTTATACTTTCCATATACTTCATACTTAGACATCAAGCTATACTCAGATGCAGATTGGGCAGGTTGTAAAGATGACATGAGGAGTACCTCTGGTTATCTTTCTTTTGCAGGTGATAAACCCATTTCATGGTCTTCTAAGAAGCAACCTATTGTTGCTTTATCCTCAACAGAGGCTGAATACAGGGGATTATCCAATGCTACTCAAGAAGCCATATGTATTAGATTGCTATATTTAGATTTGGGACTACACTCTAACTCACCTATGATTTTTTGTGACAATACAAGTTCTTTGCATCTTGCAGCCAATCCTATCTATCATGCAAGAACCAAGCATATAGAAGTACACTATCATTATGTTAGAGAGAAGCTATTGAGCAAGGAGATTCAATTGGCATATGTATCCACAAATATGCAATGTGCAGATTTGTTCACCAAAGCACTTGATGGTACTAAACTTTGCAAGTTTAAAGCTATGATTGGATTGCAGGACATTCAAGAGGATTTATGGAGAAGAGCAAGCCAATATGTTTTTCTTGAGGGGGAGCTTCTGGTGCAAGTCCAAGCCTTCACACTTGGCTAGGCATTGAAGAAGCTATGTGCAAACATTTGAAGGATCACATGAACCATTGCTTATAATTTTTTACTATTAACTATTGTAAAAGTCATTTGAATTGGAAGAATATTGTAAGTCCACATATCTCATGGAGTTAGGGGAGATAAAGCTACTAATTCACTTTGATGGAATGTCTCCTAAATTCTCCTCTTTTAGGAAAAGCCAAGTTTGAAATCAAATTCAAACTTGGAGGTAAAACATCTTTAAAAGGTACTTGTAATCTCGCAGCTAAGAGAGCCCCATTTTTTTATCTTATTGATGATCGTTTGGAGTGGCTAAGTAGCTTACATATTATCTCACCTAGATCACTATCATTGGGCATCATTTCTATGCCAATGATCATGTATAACATTGTTCTATAATACATTACATTATTGATCACATCTGTCTTCATCTCTGTTATGTCTACTCAGAATAGTGTACTTGTGATGCCTATATCTCAATCCTCTCTCCATAATTTTCTATGATCTATAGCTTCTTGGACCCAGCTCAAAGTCTACTACAAGAAGCCAAAGTTTGAAAGGATTTTCTTCAGCCAATTGGGAGAAAATTTGTTGGAGATAGACGTTTGCGGAAGCATGCAAAAAGCACAAGGAAGAAGAAGAAGCTTGGAGCACAAACACACAATACTGAATGTATTACTAGAGAATGTACAAAGATAAGTAGCCCATTAGGGCAATAGGCATATATACAAGCCGGGGGAAAAAACCTCCTAAAGAGGGAAAAAAGTGCCCCGACGGTCCTAGTGTGTTCACACACATCACTACCTAAATATATCAACAAATCCCCCTTGGGAGTGATGCGGTGAACAAGGAGCTGGCACTCATGTATAAGGAAGTGCCAAGCTATGTGGAAATCACTCCACAAAAGGAAGTAAGCCCAAAGCTTTGCGGAAAGCTTCAAACTTCTCCCTAGGCAGAGCCTTCGTGAAAAGGTCTGCAATGTTCTCCTGCGTGGGCACATATGCCAAGCAGATCTCCCTAGCAGAGAACCTCTCCCTAACATAGTGATAATGCACCTCAATGTGCTTAGTGCGAGCATGGAACACAGGGTTCCTCGCAACTGCCAATGCGCTCTGACTATCAGTGAAGATGGTGGTGGCAGAAGACTAGCCAACACCCAAATCAACCATAAGGCGTCTGAGCCACACACACTCAACAGTAGTTGTGAAAGCTTCCCTATACTCAGCCTCACAACTGGAAGTGGCCAAAGTAGGCTGCTTCTTGCTCAACCAAGATATACATGAGCTACCAAGCACGAAGCAAAAGCCACTAGTGGACACGCGAGTGTCATAGCAACCAGCCCAATCTGAGTCAGAAAAAGCATGCAAATCTGGCGGTAGTGACCCCCCCTTGGGATAAAACAACCCAAGTATCCGAGTACCACTCAAGTAGCAAAAGATGCGCTTAACCGCCTTCCAATCTGTGACTCCTGGGCAATGCATAAACCTACTCATCTGTGAGACAGCAAACTGAATATCTGGCCGAGTAATGCATAAGTAAATCAAGCATCCAACAGCCTGCTGATAGAGAACAGCATCAAATGCATCTCCAGCATCATGAAGACTCAATCATAAACCTGTCTCCATAGGAGTGGCAATAGGCTTACAGTCTTCAAGGCCAAAATGCTGCAATAATGTGTCAATATATTTCGTTTGACACAAAGCCATTCCACCATCAACTTGCATAAACTGAATGCCCAAATAGTCATGCAAATGCCCCAAATCAGACATCTCAAATGAGGCATGCAAATCAGCCTCAACAATGATCAGAAGCACATCATTAGCACGCTTGACATATAAGGTGCTTTCAGTTGGACTATTCTCAAAACCATGTGCAACCAGATAGGCATGTATCTTCTCATACCAAGCACGTGGTGTGTGCTTTAAACCATATAATGCCTTCTTTAACCTGCAAACCTAGTTTTCATGCCCTTTCTGCACAAAGCCACGGCGCTGAAAAACATACACTTCTTCATGCAAGTCACCATTCAGAAATGTTGTTTTAATGTCCAACTGATGTACATTCCAACCACGATGGGCTGCAATTGCACAAATGCTCCGAGTAGTAGTCATACGGCATGTAGGTGCAAAGGTCTCATCAAAATCAATGCCTCTTTCTTGCGCATAACCCTTTGCAACAAGCCTAGCTTATACCTGTCAATTGTACCATGAGGTTTACGCTTCAGCTTGTATACCCACTTAGTGCCAAGGGCCTTCTTGCCAGGAGGCAAGTCACATAAAGACCATGTACCATTCTTCATTATAGCATCATATTCAGATTGCATAGCAGCCATCCAATTTTCTGAATTCTGTGCTTCATCAAAAGAAACAGGCTCATTCTCATCACAAAGACTAGATGCAACCATAGCATAGCAATCTGATGCAAAGGAGGCACTATGAGAGCCTGAACGAGTACGATATGACAAAGGTGCATCTAATTTGTTGTCATGCAAAGTCTGCACCAACCATTTTGGCATAGTTTTTGCCTGCTCAATATCAGCTCTCTCATCAACAAGTGCATCATGTAAATCTGCATCAGAATTGGAATGATCTGCATCATCATATGAAACCTGCAAAGGCTAAGAAGTTGTCTCATTAGGACCAGCACTAGACTGTCCACCTGTAAAAAGAGGCATCAAAGCATCATACATGTCTTTGGAGCTAACAGATGTCTCCTTAGTACATGAAAGCAATGGCTGAATAGCATCTTCCACAAAGACAACATCACGGCTAACCAGAATGCATTTAGTCTATGGATAATACAGACGATAGCCTTTACTTTTAGAACTGTACCCAACAAAAATACATTTTACTGCCTTATCATCCAATTTTCTGCGATGTTGTTCAGGCACGTGCATATGCCAAACAACTAAAAACACACAGATGAGCAACAGACGGCTTGCATTCATGCCAAGCCTCATATGGAGTGATCGACTGCAGGGCTTTAGTGGGACACCTCTTCAATACATATGTTGCACACATGACAGCCTCAAGCTAGAAACTATGTGGTAAAGCCTGACTCGACCATGCACCTCGCCATCTCCATGAGTGACCTGTTCTTTCGTTCAGCAACTCCATTTTGTTGAGGTGTATACGGCACTGTACACTGGTGTTTTATCCCTTGTTCAGCCAGAAATGCATTATAATCAGAAGACATATATTCCCCCCCTCGATCAAAACGGAGGGTGCCCATTTTACATGCTGACAGATTTTCAGCCAAAACCAAAAACTGTTTAAAGCACATGAACACTTCAAACTTTGCTTTGAGTGGATATACCCATGCATGCCTGGAAAGATTATCAATGAAAGTCACGAAGTAAAGGTAATTTCCAAAAGAGGGTGTCTGCATAGGACCACAGACATCACTATGTACAAGCTGCAATTTCTATGTAGCCCGAACTGAACCATCTTTTGGAAAGGGGGAACGCTGCATTTTGCCCAAAATATAGCCTTCACAAACATGTTTTCCAAGTGCCTCAAGTTTGGGCAAAGAGGACACCATTTCAAATTTTTGTAGGCATAGCAAACTAGCAAAATTCAGATGACCAAAGCATGCATGCCAAAGCTTTGCGTCTGACATAGCCTGAGAATCATTTACTGCACATGCCAAATCATTTTTAGATCTTTCATAGTCTATGAGCTTATACAGCCCACGACATAAAATGCCAGAAGCAATAATCACATCGCCATTTGAGAGATCATGAACTCTACACCTGTTATCAACAAATTTCACAACCAAGCCAATCTTGGCTAATGCAGAAACTGATAACAAGTTCTCTTTGATCCCTGGCACAAATAAAGCATCTGACAAAGTGAAAGAACTACCATCAGCAGTAGTCAAAATGATCTTACCAACTCCCATAACTGGATAAGAGGAGTTGTTGGCGCATGTAACAGTATTCCATGTAGGGGCAGGCTCGAGTGAAGAGAAGAAACTGCGTTGCGAGGTAATATGTTTATTCACCCCACTGTCAAAATACCAAACATTTGAGTCTACTGTAGACATGCACTGCTCATGAGAAGATGGGTCAAAACTGTAGACAGTAGTAAACGCCCATTCTTCTTCCTGCACAAGATTTGCAGACTCTGTTTTTGGTGTAGAGGCCTCTGCAACAACCATTCCAGCCTCTTTCTTCTTTGCCTCTTTAGCAGCCAGTTTTGGACAGTTCTTTATGATATGATCATTGCCTTTACAGTACTTACAAAACAATTTCTGCTTTTCTGATTTTTTCTCATCTTTGTCTTGGTTCTTTGAATGTGCAGCATTTGTAGATTTCTGCTTACTAGTAGAAGAGCTCCATTTTCCTTTGCCCTTCTGACTAGCCAGGAAAGCTTGATCTGCAACTCGCATAATGGACCTGTTCTACCTAGACTGATCTTCTTGCAACAAAACAGAGACTAACTCCTCAAATGATAAGGCATTCAGATTGCCTTTCATCATCAACCGAAGAGTAGAAGCAAAACTTTGATATGAGTCGGGATGACCATTCAGAACGGTCTGTACAAGTGAGCTATCTGGTATAACCTCATCAGTAGAAATCAACTCTTCCTTCAAATCTTTGATCTTTGTTAGGAAATTGTCCATAGAATCACCTTCATTCATGTGCTCACTCTCCAACTGTTTTCGGAGGTAAGCAACACGAGCCTTAGCTTGGTACAATGTGGTAAGTGTATCCCAATCATCCTTAGCTGTTGTGCAAGAGCGAATGTGAGGAATAATGGCACGTTTGACAGACAAAGCTATCAATGCATGTGCTTGGGCATCTCTGCCATCCCAGCGAATCTGCTCTGTAGTAGGTGCAGCAGAAACAGCAGCACGAACACGAATCTGCGGAATATCATCTTTGACACCATCTTCATCAGCTCCAGCACCTGTATTTGCAGTACCTGTAGTCAGAGGTGTAACAGGATGTCTTTCAACACCCTGCACAATGTTCCACAATCCTTTTGCAATATATGCCCATAATGGGTAGTTGGTACCATCCAACTTATCCTCAACAGCCAACATACGGAATACATCACTGCTTTCAGCCATGGCCGGTTACTAAAATACCTTGATGCAGAAAATTAACTGTATCTCAAAAAGTTGAACGGAACTGCCTAGACAAATTCTGCTAGACCTGTAGCAAACTTTGAGACGCTTAAACTGGCGAACAGAAACTGGTATATACCTTTGGCACAAAAAGACGAAATAGCCTACACAAGCACTGTGATAGTGTGTTTGGAGGCCGAAATGAGCTCAGATTGCAATTTCGGCACCACAGAGCGAAGCATTTTTTATCTCTGAAACACCCTGAGTATGCTCACCAAATTTCATGCGAATCTGAGACTGCGAATGAAGGAGTGTGGATGGCACCCTAGATGAAGCGACGACCTACTCTGATACCAATTGTTGGAGATAGACGTCTGCGGAAGCACGCGAACAACACAAGGAAGAAGAAGAAGCTTGGAGCACAAACACACAATACTGAATGTATTACTAGAGAATGTACAAAGATAAGTAGCCCATTAGGGCAATAGGTGTATATACAAGCCGGGGGAAAAAACCTCCTAAAGAGGGAAAAAAGTGCCCCGGCGGTCCTAGTGTGTTCACACATATCACTACCTAAATATATCAACAAAATTTCCTTGAAGTAGTAACTGGTCATTCTCTGCATAATCCCTAAAATATCGTGGGTAAGCTATTGATTGTTAAATTGATTGCTCAGTACATAGTGCATCATTTTATGTGTTTTCACTTGGTATCATTAGCTCTCTAAGCTAATTTAATACCCCCAAAAGGAATTTTCCTAATTGCTATTGTATTGTGAGCACTGAGCAAAACATCCAGCAGGTGTCAAGACCAAAATAGCAAGTTTTTGGTCACTAGCTATTTGCAAAGTTATCTATTTTGATCTAATTGTTTGAATCATCTTCTCCAAAGTACATAGGCACTTATTTAGTGTCATTAGAAATCTAAAGGGGCCTACAACACAACTCTGAAGTGAAAGAGGGCAGGTAGAAAGTAGGGATTAGCAGTACCAACTCATTCTCTTGTGGTATCCATCCATCTCTTCCAACAGACAACATGCATCACATCAATTGATCATGTGTTGCTTTGGTCCCTCCATATATCCTTCAAGGTTCTTTCATTCACATGAGCAAGTCTCTTATGCCACACTTCAAGCTCACTTAGGGTTTGAACCCAAGGTCGAATAGAGCTATGTTCTTGGTTTCTCCTACTTCAAAAGTAAAGAGTCTACCATGCTTCTCACCTCTAGCTATCCTCTCCAAGCCTTGACATGGATCTTCCACCAAAAGCTCCATGTTGGATTAACCTAACTTGTAAGACATTTTTGACTATTTGGGCTACACATCTTAGGTTTTTACTTATAGTGGGTACATAGAGAACCGTACTCTGAATGTTTGTCCTGCCATTGGAATCTTTTAGATTAAAAATCTTCTCCACATTGTGCTTAATATCATCCCCTGTTTGTACTTCATGTCTATGCTTTGGACTTTGCAAGTCAAATAGAAGAGGAATTTTGCCTACAACATAGGTTGAACACCTTGAATCTATGTAGAACAAATCATCATCTTCTTTACCTTCTTTGTGGCTTAGATTCATTAGAAGCAATGAGTCCTCATTTGTTTGATCTTTTGAATAATTGTTGAAGTCCCTTCTATTGTTGTTGTTGAAGTTGTGTCCACCTCTGCCTCTAGTGTTGCCATATCCACCTCTTCCACTTCCTTTTTGGGTCTTTCCACTGAGCCAGTAATTCTGAGTGGTGTTGTTGGTCTTATCACATATGGCACAATTAACTAATCCCAAATATCTATGTCAATGGAACTTGGTTAGTCTCTTTCTTGGCATAGATGCGGCATGAGTTTGATGGTAGTGATGCCCTTGAGCTAGTAGATTGATCCATCCTTCCATGAACTTGTGAGTTTCCTCCATAGCTTCCTTTAGCTTGGTTTCAATAATAGGGGTGGCCTTCTCAATTTTGGTTCTAGGTAGTACATGCGTCCTCTTTGATGGTGGAGTTGCTTCTTCCTCTTTTAGTATCTCTCTTATTCTTTTGGCACCTCTCATCATTTGTTGTGTGCTTGTTCCTACCTCTTTGGTCATCTTCACTCCTTTCTTCTTTTTTGGTACTATTTTTGGTTTCACATACCTAACCATTTCAATATATGATGGCATTTTCCATGAGGTATTCCCAAATAGCTAATGCATGGTATATCAATATTGTTAGAGCCACACTTCCATTCAAAAAATTCTTGTGACCCCATTGTTTCTTGACTTCAAACAGCCGTTCTTGAATATAGGGTGTCATTGGTTGTTGATTTGCTTGGTGGCACGAGATAGTAATTGAACTATTATCTTTTGTGGCACCACTGATATATCTGTGCATATTAGGAAAGCAAAAGTGTTGATGCACCAATCTGACGTCTTCTTCAATATCAACATGATTAATATCCATGAATGTTATATTTTTAGTGCCATGACTTTCTTCCTTGAGGTCAGTGGTCCCGTCCTTGATCCATCAAAATGCTTCTTTAACGAGCTCATGCGTGAATTGTATGGTTACCCATTCTCCTTCTGCATCAAGAACTTTAGCTTATGGTACTGATGGTTTATCTAACACTGGACAAATGGTGTTCATGACTTGAGTGCATCTCTAGAAATCTGGCTTATAGATTGGCAACTCAAAATACTTATGGATTCCAGCTTTTTTCATCACATCCACCATAGATGGAAGCTCGTGTAAGACTTTGAAGAATGACCTTTGGCCTTTGTCACACTCTTCATTGGAAGTTCAAGCACCTCCTCTTGAATCATTGCATCAGAGTCTTTGAAAGCCATCTGCACTAGTAATGTAGTAGAGATTAGCTCAAGATAGAAACCAATTCTACAAGTTTTGATGTAGTTCCTTATTATGTCGTCCTTCGCCACTCTGTACCCCCTTGCATAAGTAGAGACAAGTAAGGTACCTTACCATGCTTTGTTTTTAATTTTCGAGTTTGAAAGAAAACGAGAGGTTAGTTTATAGCCGAATCATTTATTTATTTACACCAAATGATCATTCCTATGATAGTAGCTAATTCCTATTCCAGTTATGGAAATGTGCACCTCTACTTTTATTGAAGAAGCTATGTGCCAAATGTGTGACCTTGTAATGTGGCCCTATCATGCATACTTTGGATGCACTTGATTGTTTATGAGTGCAAGAAGAGTCTCCTTGATCTTCAGGGTTGATTCCTTGTCGCTTCTTGGGTCTGCACATTAACCTTGTTTTCTCTGATGGTGGCATTTACTGCTCTCGCATTCTTTTTCCTCTACTCTTGAATGTGGTCTTTGACTTATTTCTATTGTTGGATTGGGTTTTTAGTGTTGTGTTCGTTTGAGGTTCTCTTTGATCCTTGACAATTCCTTTGTGTTATTCTATTGGTATGACATTTTCTTGAGTTTTTTCTATCTCTTGACTTGCTGTTCTTCGAACTGCTTTCGGGATCCATATGCATTGTTAAGATTTTTGAGCCTTCACCAATGATTTTGGAAGTCACGCGCGAAGAATTTTTGGTCTATCACCTTGATATTTCAAATAGTGATTATTTTGCTGCATCTTTCTTGGATGGTCGATGTGTTCTTGCATTATGCTGATATGCTAAGGTAGTTTATCTTTGCATACCCATCATAGTTGCATGTTCATTGGAGGTGGTATTCTTGAGGTTGAAACCCATGTTGGTTTTTTTATTATAGTGTTCGTGGGTTGAGAAATGTCCTCATTTTTTCTCTCAATCGCATATCCTATAGTATAGTTGGATACAGAGTCATGCAACACTTCACTATCAGTAGGTAAGTCTAGCTTAGGGTACTCATGCGACACATCCCTACATGAAACTTCATCCCTATCTTCCTTCAAGTCTGCTTCCCTAGGTGAGATTGTGTTGATGGGCTGGAAGAGCCTAGATTCTAGGAGACTACAAACTTCTTTATGCCTTACTTTGGCAGATATGTATCCTTGTGTAAGGTGTATGCTGACTTCATTTTCAAAGATCTAGTCTTGTCCTAGGATCAAGCTTTCAGTAAGGTCCTCATCTTTGCATACCAAGAATCTTTGCTACATAGTGGGATTTCCTAGATGAATGGACATTACGACTTCTCCTATACATGCGATAATTTGTCCTTTGATTCCTATCATATATGCTTTAGTAGGAATCATGGTTGTTTTGAGATGAGTGGCCAAAAACACTCACATGCAACTTAATGTTGCTCCCCTATTGATCAATGCATCCACTTGTTGATATTCCATGTTCCCAATTCCTAGGTTTAAGTATGGTTGGGAAATACCATTTCTTGCATTTTTTGTATTACCCACTTGGTAGTTTGCCATGGGTATCGGTTCCTTTCCCTATGCATATTTTTCGTCTCTTTGTCTCATCCACTCTTTTTGTTTCTTGATTTGTTCCAAAGCTTCTAGTCGAGCTTCTTCCCTAATCCGTTCTTCTTCTTTTTTTCGATTTTGCACTCCCACAAGTCGTGCTAACATTCTATCTGTTAAAGGTTCCATATACTTTTTAACTCTACAACCACTAATGTAGTTGGGAATTACATCTCCGTCTAAAGTGGCTAAGTTTACTACTCTACTTGTCAAGATTTGATTTATCAATAATGGTCCATATCCTCGCTGCTGTAATTTATTTGCATGCTATATCAATGTGTACACTAATACCAAATCACCTTCGTTTAAGCCCTTGTCCATAATATGAGCATCGTAATAGGCTTTTTGTCTCCTTTTAGCCGCATAAATTCCTTCTACAGCTTGTAATCTTGTTTCATGCAGTTTTTCAATTTTGTCCAATTGTTGGGATAGTTCATGGCCAATCCAATCCTTCTGTTGTGCTACATGTAGGGTAAGAACTAAAAACTCAATGGGTGAAATTGCATTTTTCCATATACCAAATTAAATGGAGTAGTTCTAATGGTTGTCTTGTAAGCCACACAGAAGGCCCAAATTGCATGATGCAATTGTTTGTCCCAATTCGACCTTTTGTTGTTGACTATTTTGGTCAACATAGTGCACAATACCTTATTGGAAATTTTTGCCTGACCATTGGCTTGAGGTGGTAAGGGATTGATTTTTTGTAAATCATAAGGAATTCATTTATTAGTGATTCTATTACTTACATTGATGGTGTGTTCCCCTATTGTTCACTATCTCTATTGGCAATCCAAAGCGAGCAAAGATATTTTCGAAAAGGAATTTAGATGTGGTTTGCATGTCAATTTTCCTTGTTGCTTTTGCTTCTACCCATTTTGTTAAATAATATGTGGCCACTATTATATATTCAGGATGTGATCCTTTGGCTGGAGGATTTATAGGTCCGATGAAATCAATGCCCCATTTGGAAAAGGCTCTTGTGCAGATCATGGGTCTTAGAGGCATTTCATCTCTCATTATAGGATATTTGGTCCTTTGGCACACCTTGCAACTTCGTACATACATGTTGGCATCCATGTGTAGAGTTGGCCACCACAAGCCTGCAAAGAGAATCATTTTTACAGTACTCAAAAATGACCTCCTACTGCACTTGCATGCGCCATCTCTAATATGGGTAAATATTCACCTTCATGTACACATAATCGTAGTTGATTGTCCTTTCCCTTCTAAATAATTGTTTCCCAATTATGATGTAGTCTTTACTCACTTCCTCTACAGTTCACTTCCTTGCTAAACTAGTTCCTTCCTCATGCGTCTGTGTTTTCAAGAATTTTACCAATGCTTTGCTCCATGATGGTACTACTATAGAGAATTGTAAAGAAGCATGGTCCTCTGGGGTACTCTCCTGGCATTCTTGGTAGTTAATAACATGTTCATGTATGTCCTTTGGCATGTCTGGCCAGTATACTCCTAGTCTCTTCATTTCTCTGATTGTCCCATAAACTCCCTTATGAATCTTCCATCGGTTCACATAAGCTTGCTCCATTAAGTTTTTATGTTCAGCTTCTTTGACACATCTCAATAATATGCCATTTGGTTCCTTGTAGTACAAACTTCCGGCTACAATATGTACATTACATGATTGCTAAAATTCTTTCCTAGTATTTCGATTGATCCTATGGTGTGGTCCATGCATGAGGATTGGTATTAACTTTTCAGCCCACTTCGGACACACTTCTAAATTTATTACATATCCGGTTCTCTGTGTGTCATTTGATATAAATGATCTGCTCTTACATGAGTATTCCCTTTTTTAATTATTACTTCAAAATCAAACTCCATCAGCAATAGGAACCATCTCACTAGCCTTCCCGTAGTACATGGCTTATTGACCAAATATAATAATGCATGATGATCGATAAAGAACATGAATTTATTGGCTGTTTGCAACACTTGCTTGAACTCGATGATATGGTCATAGGGCTCTCCCATGCCATCATAATGATTTCTCATGCATTTAGCCACTTGGATTGGTCTTAACCTTCTTAGTGGCTCTGGGGGTTTGATCACTACAGGGACTGTCGGTCTTAGTGGTTGCATCCTTGGTCCTACACCTAATTGCAGTCTTGGCCTAATGGGTGGTCTATTCATATTTCCTATCCTTGGGTTAGCTTGGTTGTGGGGATTCATTCATGGCATGGTAAACTGAACATGGGTTCTAGTGGGGATGCTCCATTGACTTGTTTGACATGACATGGTGTTCTCCGTTCTTTGATGCGATCTGAAAGGGTTTTGTGATGTAGTGACTTGCTTTCAAGGAGGAAATATGGGCAGCCCCATGTATTTTAGCTGAGACCTATCCACTTCGTCTACCGACCAATATCTCCTTTGATTTGGATCTAAGTATGTGACTCTAGACTCATCCTTAGGATCCTTCAGCTCATATATAGTTACTGGGTTTACTCCTTCTCCCTGTGTGGGTGAGTCAGTTTGTAAAAGTAGGTCTAATCCATGGATCAAATACACATCCACCAGGAAATCATCTTGAGGTATTAGATCTCCTCTCAAGACTTGATTCACTATGGACTTGCCCCTTGGGGTAGTCACAGAGTCTCCATTGTTAGGTCTCTGTAAAGTTCCTTGACCTTCTAGTTCCCCTCAGTTGTTGATCTGATCTGGGTTTTCAGTCACTATATAGATCTGAACCAACTTGTCCATATAGACTCCTCCTTCATACTTGATGGTGGGTCTCGAAACTATTTCTGAATCAGTAGAGTTTACTATTAGTGCTATTGACCTATTTATGCCATCAAGGTAAATAGGTACTCCTTGTAGGTTGGTGGACACGCACTATAGGGATGTCCAGTATTCTCCCTCTATGGTGGACATAAAGATCTCCCTTGGACTGAACCGTGCATGTCCTCAAAGGCCATGGGTAATTCCTCGTCTGAGTCACTACATGTGTCTGAGTAGATTGAATGAGAATTTGGTTGGGTAGCACTTCCTACCGATGAAATGATGCTTCTCTGCCTACCTAACACTCATCTAGATCTTAAATTCATTCACCTCTTGAGTCCTATGTCTTCTTTGTTCTCTCCCCTAGGTCCTTGTTCTTCTCACTTTTGCCTTTCAGGTTGCTGGAGTTTTCAATATTACATGATACTAGTCTGGCCGATATCAACTCTAGGCAATATGGTACCAGATTGAGGATGATACAATACCTTCTGCTCTCCCTGATACATGAGACCACCGAGGGTGATACCAGCTCAAATGATACCTGATACCCAATATATGATACTAAACTATGTGATACGACACCGGAGGGGTCATGATATGATACTTATGTGGGTTCACGATACGATACCAACTTGTCTTATGATACGATACTTCTATCAAGACGATATGATACTAGAAGTGGTTACAATATGATACTTTTGTTGGTTCACCATACGATACTATCCTGTCTCACGATACGATACTTCTAGCAAGATGATATGATACCATTTAAACCGTGATCGCGATACCTTCTCTTGGTGATACACAATACATTGATGGTATCGTGATACCTCAAGGGAGGCACCCATGATACGATACTTTGGCAAGGATCGTGATACTAGGGAATATCGTGACACCAAAACTCAACCGATTGTGATACTGCAACCAAATGTGGTCCAACTCTAAAAAATTTTTGTATCGTCCCCCCTCTTCTTCCCTCTTGGCCATTGTGCAAAACAAAAACTCACTCCAACCCTTCCGTCCTACCCCACGATACCGATTATGTACTAGATCACATTTCTAAGTAGTTTTTTTTTATTTTTCAAGATTACAGGACTCAAGTTCTCAGCTTTAAGAATGTGTTTCCTTAGTCTTGCCCTTAGCACCACTCTTCTTTGTGTGCTCTCCATGATACTATCTCTGCAATACCGATCGCTGTTCTCCAAGATACTTGCTCAAGACAAGTGACTGAAAATTTAGTGTTTTGGGTTTTTAAGCCTTGGGTGACCAAGTGCCTGTACTGAAAAGAACTCAAAAAAATTTCTCTTTCTTTTTGAATTTTTTGATGGAAACTTATCTCTCCTAATCCTACCTCTCTCTCTCACCTAAACCCTAACTCTTCTCACTCCCTTACTTCTAACCCTAAAAACTCATTAGACACACCCCCAAAGTGTGAAGTAACAAGTGTTGAAGTGTTGTGACTCACCACTAACTGAAACCACCTCTACACATATGATTCATTCACTCCGTAGCTATAACCATCATGAAGGCACCTTGATTGCATATACTGGTGGATTAATACACATTAAATTACCAATCCAAGAGATTATACATATCCTATAGGAAGACATGTGCACACATGATGGTAAGTGAAGTGTCAATGATACAATGCAAGGGACTTGTCTCAGCTACCTCTCCAATTCACTGATTCTCTGAAAATGCATGTCGCGATACCTATTATAGCAGTAAGCACAAATTCAATTTTTTCTCTCAGCTCTAAACTTCAAATATGTTCAACAGCGAGTTCATTTCAAAGCTCTCGATGAGACGCATTAATGATTTGTATTTTCAATCAAATTTGACAAACATACTTTTAGTTATGAGCAAAATAGTGATTGGCGGAAAACACCAACACCTGCTCCACAACTTCTCAAGTCTCACACGCACACTACAGCAGCTCTAAAGAAATGGGAAGGGGTAGAAAACAATCCTACACACACATTTCAAGCATAAAACACACATGCAAGCTCTTGGAGAAGGAGATAATCAGCAAGAAAGAGGCAAATTTGAAATTCAACTTCAATTCTCACAATGTCAAAAAGTTCTTTACAAGAGTCACCAAGTGACTTATATACATGTGCCCTAAAATTGGTCCTTTCACACAAGAGACTGGTACTTTTATTGAAAAGATCTAAATTCCTACTATGTTACAAAGATTATGTTACAATGGTGGTGGTTCATGCAACTAGAGGACTCCTCTAGTGTATTTAAATGGCTTCATGCAGTTTTCATAGGAAATTGAAGAAGAAAAATTATGCCCAAAATTTGAAAATTTTTGGGGCTCCTGCTTCTTTACTCTGCAACAAGCATATGTTCATATAGCCAAGAATCTTAGACAAAAGTTGGACAATAAGTCAAAGAAATGCATCTTTCTTGGATATGGTTGAGAAGGACAATTTGGATATCGCTTATGGGATCTTGAAATATGGTCAGTGATCAGAAGTAGTGATGTCATTTTCAATGAGTCTAAGATGCATAAATAGCCCATTAAGGAGTTTGAAGTGAGAAGACTGGTTTTTAGGATACTATTCCTCCAACTAGCACGCATAAAAATGTTGTACATAGGAACGTTCAAGAGAATGTCTAATCAGATCAGTCTACAAATGTTCTTATTCTGCAACCAGTGAGATGCTCTACACGTGTCTCACATCCACCTGATAGATATGTTCCAGGTTTAGATTTTGTTATGCTAACAAGTGTCGGTGAGCCTTCTTGCTACAAATAGGCTATGCAGACAGAGGATCATGTCAAGTGGGAGTGTGCCATGAAGAGTGAGTTGGATTCTATTCTCAAGAATGGTACTTAGGATTTATTATCTTTGCCAAAGGGCATGAAAGTTTTACCATGTAAATGGGTATATATAAGTTGAAATTCACATCAGATAGTGCTTCTCCAAAGCATAAAGCATGACTTGTTGCAAAGGGTTTTAAGAAACAACATGGTGTTGATTTTGAGGAAATCTTCTCTCCAGTGGTCAAGATGACTACCATGTGCATGTTGCTTGGATTCATTGCGATGGAGGACTTAGAGTTGGTCCAAATGGATGTGAAAATTGTCTTCTTACATGGAGATCTTACAGATGAGATCTATATGGAACAACTATAGAGTTATGTAGTTCCTGGCAAGGAAAGTCTAGTTTGTAAGCTCAAGAAAATCTTGTATGGACTTAAATTGTCCCCTAGATAATGGTACCAAAATTTTGATGCTTTTATGAAGCCTCAAGGCTATTCTTGAAGCAATGAGGATCATTGTCTTTACACAAAGAGATGTTCATATGGTATTTTGATATGCTTGATACTTTATGTCAATGATATGTTGATTGTTGGGAAGTCCTCTAATGACTTGTCAATTCTCAAAAAGAAGTTGAGTCAAACATTTGATATAAAGGATTTGGGGGATGCCAAACATATTCTTGGCATGCACATTACTTGTGATAGGATTAAAAGATGCATATACTTTTCTCAAAGTGAGTACATATCCAAAGTACTTCGCGGGTTCAATATGCAGGGTGGAAAGGCATTGAGTCACCTTTATCCACATATGTGAAATTGAGCAAGGATGATTGCCCCAAATCAGATGAGGAAAAGGAATTCATGACCAAAATTCCCTATCAGCCTGTTGTTGGTAGTCTCATGTATGCTATGGTAGCCACGAGACCAAACATTGCATTTGTAGTGGGAGTTGATATGTCTAATCCTAGCAAGAAACATTGGGAAGCGGTCAAGATGATTTTGAGATATCTGAGTTGCACTAAGGACAAGTGTCTATGCTTAGGTAGAGGGAAAGCATTCATTATTGGTTACACAGATTCTGACTATGCTAGTTGTGTAGACAATCGTAAGTCTACATCAGGGTACATTTTTAATTTTGTTGAACGGTGCTATCTATTGATCTACTCTTCAAGAATGTACAGTTGTTTCCACCATAGAAGCAGAGTATGTTGAAGCAGATGAGGCATGTAAGGAAGCATTGTTTCTTCCGTCTTGCTTGTGATATGGGCTTACCTCAGCATGTACCTCGATTGCTCAGTGATAGTCAAAGTGCCATTGCTTTGGCTAAGAATCTAGTCTATCATGCAAAAACCAAGCACATTGAGGTGAGGTATCATTTCATCAGAGATTGCTTAGCCACTGCGCGCATTATTCTTGAAAAGATTCACACTCAAGATTATGTTCTAGATGCTTTGACTAAAGCACTACCAAAGGATATCTTTCAACATTGTTTTCATTTGTATATTGTGTAACATGCCCATCACATGGGAGGTATAGTTTGTATACTTACGTATTCTTTATCATTCTTTATTTTTCTCCCATAGTTACTTTGTCCATAATGGCCTTTAGTGGGAGATTGTTATCGTTAGTGTCCATGTTAAAGGCCAAATGGCCACCTGACACTTCTTTGTATATGTTCTTTAATAAAACATATCTTGTTTTGGTCAGCCACAGACTATAAGTTCGACCACATTTTGTAAGACCTAAGAAGTCTATGTTTGTGCTCCCTTTGTACTGTGTTTTTTTGCGTATTCTGCGGCCTCTGTGCAAGAACTATGAGCAATGCTTGGAGCTCAGCTTTCTACTTTGAGCATACTGTCATGGAGCTCTCGAAAAGGAGAGTGAACTCTGGTGCATCACCATCAAAATACTTCATATGTGTACGTGTACGTGTGCGTGTATGTGTACGTGTATGTGTACACGTACCTGTACATGTACGCGTACGTGTACATGTACGCGTACGTGTACATGTACGCGTACGTGTACATGTATGCGTATGTGTACGTGTATGCATACGTGTACGTGTACGCATACGTGTACGTGTACGCGTACGTGTACATGCACGTGTACGCATATGTGTACGTGTACGCGTACGTGTACGTGTATGCATAAGTGTATGTGTACGCGTACATGTACTTGTACATGTATGTGTATGTGTACGTGTACGTGTACGTGTACGTGTACGTGTACGTGTACGTGTACGTGTACGTGTACGTGTACGTGTACGTGTACGTGTACGTGTACATGTACGTGTACGTGTACGTGTACGTGTACGTGTACGTGTACGTGTACGTGTACGTGTACGTGTACGTGTACGTGTACGTGTACGTGTACGTGTACGTGTACGTGTACGTGTACGTGTATGTGTATGTGTACGTGTACGTAAACCTTGTACATGTACTTGTACCTATACGTGTACCTGAACCTGTACGTGTATGTGTACGTGTACCTATATGTGTACGTGTACTTGTATGTGTATGTGTATGTGTATGTGTATGTGTATGTGTATGTGTATGTGTACGTGTACCTGTACGTGTATGTGTATGTGTACCTATAGGTGTACGTGTACATGCACGTGCATGTGTATGTGTACATGCACGTGCATGTGTATGTGTACATGTACGTGCATGTGTACGTGTATGTGCATGTATGTGCACGTGAACGTGTACGTGCACGTGAACGTGTACGTGCACGTGCACATGCACGTGTACATGTACGTGCACGTGTACCTATACGTGTACGTGTACATGTACATGTATGTGTACATGTAC